>JADLZK010000105.1:0-179617 GCA_015847255.1 Hyparrhenia diplandra
GGAGGCAACAATGGTCAAACCGCTCTCGGGTGGCCCTACACCAGACTCACACATCGGACGCATCAAGAGTGCACTCGCCAGCGTCCGGAGGTAGTCAAGTAAGGTTCTAGAGCCGGTTTTAGCTCACCGGACACGTCCAGAGATAGGACATTTGACGCTCCGTGAGTTAGGTGCACGCTTCCCAGCCACGCCCGCAATTTTGAAGACATGGCCCCATAGCCTGGACACGTCAGGTGCACACATGTGCACGCGTCCGGTGGGAAACCCTCATCGGCCACTCGCTGGCAAAGACCTTTGGGACGCACTAACCAGCACATCAATTGTGTAAGGACCTTGATGTCGAGAAGATGGCCTGGAGGGGGGTGAATAGGCCTACAAAAAAATTCAGCTCAAATACAAATTAAAACTGATGGCTACACTGCCTCACCTATGTCCATGAGTCCGACACCGCTCAAACTTAGTGAAGATGGACCAGAGATACTTAATGATGATCCTGCAAAAATTCAGCTCGAGATCTATCAAAACATAGTGTGGCACTATCTCACTACAATATTTAAGTAGATAGAGACAAAACTCTATAGGTAGAAACTAGATACCCTAATCTTCTTAACCCTACAACAGAAAGATATGATACAACTTGAAGACTATATACCACAGAACCCTAGCCAAAAAAGAAGATGAATCTCAAACCCTAGAACTACTTCTCGATAACAAGAACTGCAGGAATATAAAGCTGAAGCACATAGTGACACATCGATTTTCCTGTGGTTCAGCGTCGCCACCAAGGCTGGCTTATGCCCATGTTGTTGAGGTATCCACAAAAGGATTAGGCTCACCACAAAGGCAAGCCCTTCCCTCACTCTCAAGTCAAGAGAATGAACTCTTGAGGTGAGGGGTGATTTCTTAGCTAAAAAGATGGTTACAAACCTCCCTAGGTTGCCACACAAAGAGGCAAGCTCAAGGGTGACGCCTAGCTGGCTAGGAGCAAGCTCCAAGAGTAACAAAACCTAAGGCCGCCAACTAAACATGAACCAAATGCTCTTTTGAGTTGGGAATAAGTAGATTCACTCTCCAATCGAAGTTTGTTGCTTTTTCTCTTAAAATCGAGATCTAGCTTGAGGGGTGAAGGAGAAATAATGGAGGAGAGAGAAGAGCAGTGGTCTATTTTTCTTTGAAATGAGTCGTTGGGTAAGAAGAGGTAACCATTGGGGAGGGGCAGATTGTGTATTTATACACCTTTGGGCCAAATAGTATTTTAAGTGCGACACTACCTCACTTATAGTGCGGCATTGCCTCATTGGCCAAAACAAAAATTAGATGGTGAAATTTTGCTGGTTGTTTTGGTTGGGTAAGGTGATGTTACTTAACAAGATTTGAGCATTTGGTTCAACAGTTGGTCAGTTGCCCTTAGATCCCTTTTTATAGTACGACTTTTCCTAAACTCAATATTCAAATATAAAAGAATGTAAATCCCTTTAAGCTAGTTGTCACTTCATTTGGTAACTGGGGACTCTACCATCGAACATGTTCTCCTCATTCTTATTGTGCCTTGATCATGTGACTTGAACCACTTCCATTGAAATGAGTTCACCTCCATGGCTTCAAGTCACTTCCATTAAGGATTTGATCCTTAACACAATATGACTCCTTATAGCTTGATTAGTTCCTCGACTCAATGCAAGTACTCTCTTCTTCACCTTAGCCATAGTACCTTGGTCCCAAGCTATCGCTTGCCCTCACCTTTTGCTTAGTACCTCAAAGCCGTTTCCTTGCTATCTTCACCTTACCAAGTCAATGAAGCCATACTCAAGTAACATCACATTAAGCATCCATTGAATAACCATTACTTCAATATTGTGATCCTTGCTTGAGCATTTTCTAGATATGTATGTTAAGATCAATCAAGCTTCAGTTTGACTCACATAGAGTCATATATGGACCAACATCAATACAATCAAGCCAATTCACGGTTCCTTATATCCTCTTCATTTTAGCTTGACACTCCTAGCATTTTTTGTTCATGCAAAGCAAGTCATTATAGAGACCAATCCAAAATCATCAATTCATGTCTCGTTTGCCTTTTGCCAAGTATGCTTGCTTTCTCATGATGCTATGATATCCCACAACATATAAACCATTTCATTGATCCCATTTGCATTGTTGTCTTTTGCTTGAACTAGATTGTTTCCATAATCTTCCAATACAACAATATCTAATTTTGGCCTTTACTTTAACACTATGTGGAATATTGTCAAGTTTGCCTACTTAATGAACTTTGTGTTGATACACAATCCACAAATATATGAAATAGACTCAATTTCTATTCAACACACCGTTTCACTTCACCCTTGCTTCCAAATAGCCAACACACCAAGTGTACTCCTTATGTTAGCATTTTCCAAAGCGTTTTTTAAAGGTTAGAAGTTAGCACACTAGATCCTAAATCCATTGACATGAATGTTAGACCTAGTCGCAACTGGTCAAAGTTTTTGAAGTATTTCTCCTCTTAATAGTTCGGCTATCGATCTTAAATGACTCACACTCTATATGGCGTCTTGAATGCAAACCAAAACTAGCACTATGGATATACCTTTGTCTTGAGCCCATTTTTATTTTTCTCTTTCTTATTTTCTAAGTCCAAGCACTTATCATCTTTTGGATCATCTCCACGCATTCACCATGACCTCCATGCTTCACCACTTGGCTAGGATTTATCTCACACTAATTCACACTTAAGTAGAGAGATTAGACATAGGGTTTCATCAATTAGCCAAAACCAAACTAGAGATCTTCAGGTGTCTTTTCTTATGATAATGTCTCTAGTTGAACAATACAAACATAGCTTGTGAGGGTTTGTTGGTATTTATTACGAACACAAAATGATCAAAGAGAAATAATTCATAAGCACATGAATATCGATGTAGCACTTCACCTGGTAGTATATCTAGAGTATCGGATTTATCCACATGGAGAAGGTGAGAGAGTAGGCTGAGTCTTAAGCTTAATCCCCCGAGCAACAATCAAGGGACGGAGAGGATAGAGATATAAAAAAGATCATGAAGGTTGTCTAGTTCTTACCCTTGCAAGCTATGCTAGTATTATTCTAATGGAGATATTATCATAAGGACACCAATAGAGGGTGCTATTCTTAGCAATCACACCCTACTTGGCCTATAAACGGAAGGTGGACTACAAAGGATTCACAGGGCGAGAGGTCACCCCTATGAGCTACCATCGATGCAGAAGATAGGGTGCATTTATGAGTAACTAAGCTTACACTACAAATAATACTTCAACTCAAGAGCTATAGGAATTGAAGTACTCAAAAGAGAGTCGCAAACCTTAAGAACAATGTTACTTGCTCAAATATCACCAGAGTCTCAGAAGCAAGCTCCACATGGAACTTAGCTAAAGAGGAGACACCAACAACCGACACTTTCTCCAACTCTTCCCTCCACTCTAGCTCTCTGTCTCTAAATAAGACTAGTCATAATCTCTCTTTTGGGGACTACAAGACTAACCTTCTCTTGATGCTTGGCTCTTTAATTCTATCTAGGGCTTCTAAATTCTGGAGAAGGCTTAGGGTTTCTGCCTTGGATTGAATTCTAGCGTCATCAAGGCTTAGGGTTTTGCCTTGGATTGAATTCTTGCGTCACCAAAGCTTAGTGCTTCTAGTCTCAAAGAATCAAAGACTAGCATCCACCATATGCCTACGTGCAGGCAAACGAACATGGGGAGCATCGCCGTGCGTCTCCTCGGTTGATGGCCCAAGGAAGAAGATGACAACGGAGAACATGTGCAACCGTCAATCGACGAGACAGAAGAGGTAGTAGCCGACACGAGCCGCATGAGGCCCACCTAAGACACCTCTACCACCATGCACGGCTAGAGGAAAGAAGGGAGAAGCACTTGCGCAACAAAGAGAGTCGAGAGTGAGGGGGCAGTGAAGAGCGGAGGGCACAAGAAAAGGGAGCACCAACGAGGACAAAGGATGAAAGCCCGAAAAAAGCCCACATAAGCCACCATCGGGAAGCCCAAAGAACGTTTCCCAGGCGTTGGGCTCTCAACGTGCGTCTAGCGGGGCCCACCCAGGCCCCCAAACACAAGGTTAGACATTGGAGCACTGGACGAGATAGCCTGTGGGGCCCGCGTGTCATACAAACCGCTAGTTTTCCCCTCTTGTTCGTTCTTCTCCTGTTCACCGTTCCGCCACCGCGGCCCAACCGCGCCGCCGCTCAGCCGCGCCGTCGCCCTCCTCGGCCTGCTTGCTCGCGTGGAGCGTCCGCGTGAGTGAGACAGAGAGACGGAGCAAGACGGCGTCTCGGTGGACGAGCGCGTTCGGCCGATTTGAGAGAGCGAGCTCGTCCATTCCTGCCGTGTGCGTTTGCGAAGTTAAACCCGTGTCGGTTCCCCCGCCTCCACCGCTATCCGGCGTGCCGGCTGTGGAGCCGCCAACACCACCATGAAGCCCTCGCCGCACTTCTCGGATATCGGGAAGAAGCCTAAAGGTACACCCAGCTTCCTTCCCAGGATGCGCTCACGGAATCCCTTGGTTTCGCTGAAAATAATCGAGATTCCATCTTGTACGCAGATTTGATTGCTAAGGACCACGCATTTAACATCGCGGCTTACATTTCGTCTGGAGCGGTGGGTGCCTCGCTTTCCTCTTCCCTCAGATTCCTCAGAGTACTCCACTTTTGCGTGTCCACTAGAGCTTGACTCAACGACTAGGTTTGGGGCTAGGGTTTTCCTCTGTTGTGGGTTTGTTGTGGATGCTATGCTAATTTGCTTAGATAAATGAGTGCGCATTGCACTAGTTCTTTGTTGCTCAGTAGGCCACGAAGCTAGTACTGGCTGGTGGTGGATGGATGGGCGTGGGTTTCTGTTCTGATCGTCATACTGGATACTGGTTGGATTACTTGCTGTTGTTGCTCCTTCTGTTTCTATCTCTATGCCACACTAGTAACTAGTAACGGTGGGGGAACATGTGGGGTTTACGTTCATTGGTAACATCCTTCCATTTTGGTGCTATATATATGTTATATGTTGATTGTTAAGCTCCTTCAATAGCCTTGTTACTGGAAGGGTTTATTTCCAGGTTTAAACTTTCTGGACTGTTAAACCTCTGAACTATTTGGTATTTGGCATGATTCTTTTGTTCCATCAAGGCGTCAACAAATACTTCACGTTGATCTGTACACTTCTTTGTTTTATGTATCCTGTAACTATATATGATTGTGCTTTTTGGTTGGCACTAGGATGTTATTGCTGCTGCGCTCCGTAAGCATGTTGAGGAGGAAGCCCGAGATCTTAGTGGTGAAGCTTTTTTAAGGTTTATGGATCAGCTCTATGAGCAGATATCTAGTTTACTGCAGAGCAACGATATCGCTGAAAATTTACTGGCTCTCCATGCTATTGATGCTTTAATTGATATGCCCTTTGGAGAAGGTGCTTCCAAAGTTTCTAAGTTCGCCAGCTTCTTGAGAAATGTATTTGAAGCAAAGCGCGACCCTGAAATCCTAGTTCCAGCAAGTGCAGTGCTGGGTCATTTAGCAAAAGCGGGGGGAGCAATGACTGCAGATGAAGTGGAGCGACAGGTGAGCTACATTGGCTCAGATTTGCTTGACAATATGTTATCGTTTTCTTTTGCTAACATCCTTTCTTTTTAAAGATTAAAACGGCTTTGGGGTGGCTTACTGGTGATCGAGTGGAATATCGCCGGTTTGCAGCTGTACTCATTCTCAAAGTAAGTTGAACTGATCAACCTTTTGCAATCTTTTACATGCAAATAAGCTTTCCATTGTCAATGCAGTCACAATTTTTTGTCTTGCTTACTATTACTTCATATATTACTAAACATGGTTTCATCAAAAAAGAGCTAAACTAAACATGGGTGGCTTTGTGCGTAAAGTAGTGCATCATTTGTTCATTCGTGGATGCATGGCTGAATTTGATACATATACTAGCACAGCATACAATCTCTCTCTCTCCCCCTTCTGTACCGAATCCGCAACTAGCATATGCCCTGTAATGAGTCATGTCGATCACATACTGCTACTAGAACCATGGAGTATTGTATATACTCCCAGATTTGTGATTTGTGAAAATGATATATGTATTTGTGATTTATGTTGATGTATCTGAATCACTGTCAGCATTGTTCCCATATGAGCTACTCTCTAATTTCTACAAATCTACATTTTCCATACTGTAGGAGATGGCTGAAAATGCATCGACAGTTTTCAATGTTCATGTTCCTGAGTTTGTAGATGCTATATGGGTAGCACTGAGAGACCCTAAACAGGCTGTTCGTGAAAAAGCAGTTGAAGCCTTGCGTGCTTGTCTCCATGTTATTGAACCACGGGAGACTCGTTGGCGTGTACAATGGTAAGACTAATTTTTATGTTCACATTCTTTTGCAAATTTGGTATCTATGTGTCATTAAACCAGAATGTGTGTTAACTGTTAACTTACTTTAAATGGTTAACATGGTATGGAGATTTAATTTGAATAGTTCTGTAGTCACTCATTTTTTCATATATTATTTAACTTGATCTATAATTTAGCTGGAATCTTCTCAATTAATGGAGGACTAACCACTGATGAAGTAGTGCTCTGGTTTTCTTGTTAAGGGATCTGGTTGTCAATTTGGAATTAAGTCGTGTACAGTGTGTGTAAATGACCCAAAATTGGCACATAGAGTAAGTTTTTGGCAATTGGAATGTGTATTTGATAATCTATCAAGAGTTGATCGTGGTAAATAACTGAAAATCAGAACTGTTAGAAGAGAAAAGAACAAAAAAATATATAACAAATATACTTCATCGAATGTTGAAAATTGCTTTGAGCTTTATTTAGACATGGGTGATTTGTTAGTGTCTTTGACCTTGTTGCTTCCACAGTCACTTGTAATAGAAATTTGTTTGTACTTTGTTATGGAAAGTGCTGCCATAAATGATAGCAGTGTTGTGTGGAATGAAGCCATGCTTGTGCAGCTAGCTCTGGTGTGCCAAAAAAGTCATCCTCATCAGACAATGACTTTGATGGCTTGCTTTTCCCAACTGATTTGTACTTTGATTACAAAAGTTCCATTTCGTAAGAAAATGGTTCACATAGTAAAAGTGGCAGACTGACTAGATATGAAAAAATAGATGTAAGTTTTTGGTAACTTGTTTCATGCAAGCTCATATATGATCTGTACCAGCCACCCTTTCTATCTAAAGCTTTCGCAAGCCTCAGTCTCTTGAACGGTCGAACCAGTATTTCCAATCTACTGGTCTAAATTCATAATTAACTGGTCAAGATTTAAGAGCATGTTGACATTTAATTTTTTCCGGTCTTTAAAAGTTTATTGTGTATGGGATTCTTTGTGGCCAGTTCTTTTTTTGGGACTAACTGTTATGAATAAGTGAATAACTCTGCTTTCAGGGCCTTTTTTTTGTTGTGTCCATTGCAAATAATTTCCACAACTCTTCGTCAATTCACTTCTGCTATACAACTATGGCGGATTCTCTGTCTTACGTTTTTAATCTTTGATTATATCAGGTATTACCGCATGTGTGAAGCCGCACAAGTTGGACTTGGCAGGAATGCTTCTGTTCATAGTATTCATGGCTCATTATTGGCTGTTGGAGAATTGCTGAGGTAACTTACTGTTTGGTTGGATGACTTTCTTTTTCTTAGAAAAAAAGATGCCATGATATTAGTAATCACTCTGAGAATATTCATCCTTATTTGATCCTCTCCACACTTATTGCATTTCTTCAATTATGAGATGCATGTCTAATTATTTAATTTGTGAACAGCGATACATCGTGTATCATGAAAGAAGTAACACAACATCATTTAATTCGACAACAATGTCCAATATCTGATTCTCTAATTTTGCATGGAATATTATAGGAATACGGGGGAGTTTATGATGTCTCGGTACAGAGAAGTGGCTGATATTGTCCTCGATTATTTAAAGCATCGCGATCAGCTTGTTCGACGTAGTATAACATCACTTCTTCCTCGAATTGCCCACTTCCTGCGTGACAGATTTGTGACGAATTACCTGAAGGTTATTTTTATTACCACAATTTATGTTCTGTTGTTTTCCTTTCCCCATTTAACATTGTGTCATAGTAGAAGATAGGAATGTTAAAATTGTGCTGTTCCTGATGAGTATTGTTATCCTTTCCAGATTTGCATGGATCATATCTTGTTTGTTCTACGTACACCAGATGAGCGCGCTAGTGGTTTTGTTGCACTTGGAGAGATGGCTGGGGCTCTGGGTGTTGAACTTGTGCCTTATTTACAACCAATTACTTCACATTTGCAAGATGCGGTAAATGCTTTGGCAGCCCTATGCTACTCAGGCGTTTACTTGAAAATTGTTGTGCTTATCTGAGATTGTATGCAGATTGCTCCTCGGAGAGGAAGGCCATCACTTGAGGCAATTTCTTGTGTAGGAAGCTTTGCAAAAGCTATGGGTCCTGCAATGGAACCTCATATTCGTAGTGGATTGCTAGATGCTATGTTTTGTGCTGGTCTTTCCGATAAACTTGTAGATGCACTCGAGTCTATAAGCATAAGGTAAGAATGTCTTGCTTTAGTTAATTAGTTCCTTTCGTTTTATTCTCTACTATAGGGATGCTATGTGACTATTTTTTTCGTACAGCATCCCGTCTTTACTACCCACAATACAGGAGCGTTTATTGGATTGTATATCTCAAGCACTACCAAAGTCATCAATAAAGCCAGGTGGTTCTGTTGGTCGAGCAAGCAGGTCAAACAGTTTGCAGCAGTTTGTGGACTCTAATAGTCCTGCTCTTGTGCAACTTGCATTGTGGACTCTAGCAAACTTCAACTTTAAGGTTTGAAATGCTCTAGTAAACTGACTTATGGTAGTGTCTTTGAAACTTAAATATGCATTTGTTTCAGGGCCATGAACTTCTGGAATTCGCTAGAGAGAGTGTCATACTTTATTTGGAAGATGAAGATAGCAGTACAAGAAAAGCTGCCTCGTTGTGTTGTTGCAAATTAGTTGCACACTCCCTTTCTGCTTCCTCAACTTCACAGTTCGGTGCAAATAGGGCAAATCGTATTGGAGGAGCTAAGCGTCGCCGACTTGTAGAGGAGGTCCGTATGAAAATTTATAGTTTAATTATATTTAAGCATTGCTACTTTGCCTTATGTGTTAACAATATTTCTCATTTTGATAAGGGCAATTAAATTAAATGGATAAGTGTTAGTGTCAGGTAAAAATTTAATTGGGTGTAGCTAACTGCAGATCAATCTCATTTGTTGCACATATGTTGAAGCATACCTTGTTTGGGTTTTTAATTATCTGCTGTTAGTTTATTGAAATATTATCATTGCTACTTCAGTATCACTGTGTCAAAAATCAGATCTGAACTCCATACTGTGTTACCGCATATACATCTCTCTTTTTTTAATAACTAATTGTATCGTGTGCTTGCAAGCCTTTTATGTGAGGTGAAGTTAATCATTGTATCGTGTGCTTGCAAGCCTTTTTTATGTGAGGTGAAGTAATCATTGTGTAGAATCCGCCTGTTACACAGGAACTTGTGAACTTTATGTTAATATAAACTGTTAGTAGTAAATAAAAGAACAACATTGGAACAGTTTGTATTTTTATGCAGAAGTAAATAATAGTAATACTTAGCTTCAACATGGCCCTTTTTTTTTTTAAAAAAGTACAAGTTAGCTTCTAGTCATTGTTAATGGGGCTTAGATGTATAGTAGCCCTATGGCAGCCATGTTTTGATGTGGCTTAGATGTACATTATGCTGTACAACATGGATTGACTGTCATTTTTGAAAAAAAACATGGATGGAGTTTTGAGAAAAAAAACATGGATTTAACAGTACCAGTTTTCATGCACCATTCATGCAACTTCTAGTAAATGTGCTAATTTGCCATTCCTTACACTGACTAATCTCTGGTTTAAGCCACATATTAGAGGCATTGGAATATCCATCTATGTCAACTAACACATGCTTGGTTTGAACTTTAAAGTGCATAGCTTACCCGGAATATGAGACACAATATATTATAAACTTGGTTTAATCTTCTTATGTTTATCATGGGAGGCCAACTATAATAGTTATTCGAATTAAATGGAAATAACAAACCTTTTACCACATTGTGTGCCTTTATGAAGTTATTACCAATTTCTCTGAATAGATGTGATTATTTTAATTGTGCTTGAATGGAGTTATTTTTAGCCAAGTTAAATTTCTCATATGGAGCTTTAGAGCTGAATATATAGTGTATGGAAGAGGATTATGTGAGCAAAGTGGAGAGGGAGGCAGAACATGATAGACTCAGAGCTATTTATTGAAATCTGGACTTCTAGTCAGATCCTTTAACAAAACATAAATGGGAAATGGCTATGCATATAATACTTTACAACTGAGTTGTGATCAGTGTAATTTTGTTGGTCTGGTGTGCATCTAATCCCTGTTTTGAACTAGTCGTACTTGAGATGAGATTTTTCAAAAGTTGAGACTTGGTTATTGTTTGTCACTATGTTCTTTTGCCATAGGGGCTCAGATGATCATAATGATAATTATATCTGTTACCATTCTTACCTTCATCCACAGATAGTGGAGAAGCTTCTTATGGCTGCAGTTGCTGATGCCGATGTTGGTGTTAGAAGTTCGGTCTTCAAGGCTTTGTATCGAAATCCAGCTTTTGATGATTTCTTGGCCCAAGCTGACATCTTGACTTCAATCTTTGTTGCCTTAAATGATGAGGTACACTGAACTGCAGGTTTATCTCATTAACTAGGCCTGTTATATCTGTTACCTGCTGCTTCAATGCGACATCTATTCACCTGTTCTTTTTTTGTTGTTTATAAAAGTAAATATGGTGGGGTGTTTGATTTAAGTGCTGTACAAACTAAATGACAGAGATTGGATCCCTTTTTATACTTCTAATACACTAGGACGTTTTCCTGACCAATCATGTATGTTCCATCATCTAGGGAGTAGTATGGTTTATTTTCCTTTTGATGTTTTGGTGGCTAATCCACTAGTATGGTTTGCAATTCTAACTCCCACCTCAAGGAAATAGTAAATTTATGACTTTCTCACAAGAAGAGGACTTGTGAAATAATAAACCAGAGAAAGGTTCTCAATATGGCTCATTCTATAATATGGAGTTACTTTCAATTGCATGCAGATGCTCTTTATTTGCAGTGTCTTAAATTCTAAGCGAACAGCAAAGTTCCAATTTTGCATGGCTTCCATGAGAAATCTGATACTACAGTAGATTTTAATTCGGTACAATATAACAATAATACTTCATTCCATAAGCAATGAGGCTTATATACAAGATATGGGTCCAATGTCCATAGGTGAACGTGAACCCCTGTTTCAAAAGAGTTGCCTAGGTGTCCAGGCGTGCCAAGCTTGTTTTGGGGAGCAGTGGTGCGGTTGTTTCCTAGGCACAGCCTAGATGCCTAGTCGCCTTTGAAACCATGACGTGAATCCTACGCTGGGTCGGTCAAACTTTTTTTTCCCTCAAACGTCGAAGGGCTGTGTGTTATTTGAAAGAAGTACACTTATATAAACTTGATGTGCACTGTTGTAATATTGTTTCCTATTCTGTTTTCTTTCTTGCTTATAAGTACATTTTTAATGTTCAATCACCCTTTATAATGTTGACAAATGATCTGTTTTACTGTTTGAATACTTAGGAATATGATGTCAGAGAATTGGCAATTTCTGTTGCTGGCCGATTGTCTGAAAAGAATCCTGCATATGTACTGCCTGCCCTTCGTCGCTATCTTATACAGTTGCTCACATATCTTGACCAGAGGTTTAAATCACACATGTTTTTGATAATAAATGTGGTTACATCATGTTGCTCCAGGATTTTGCTCATGAAAGTCTGTCATTTGCAGTATGGATAGCAAGTGTAGAGAGGAAAGTGCTAGATTACTCGGTTGTTTAATTAGGAGCTGTGCACGGCTCATTCTTCCTTACATTGATCCAGTTCACAAGGTTAGCAAGAATTGAAATCAATACTTGTGTTTATCTTGTAAATTTGGCTTCTTACATTGGTTTTGTTTTAGGCGTTAGTGACTAGATTGTGTGAAGGAACGGGACCAAATGCTAATAATGCTCTTGCAGCAGGAGTGCTTGCCACTGTTGGAGAACTGGCCAAAGTGGTTAGTCTTCAGTTCCTCCATATGTGGTGTTTGTGTCCTCATAATCGCACAGCTTTTAATAGTTTGTTCTGCATTATAGGGTGGCTTTGCTATGAGGCGATATCTTCCTGAGCTGATGCCTGAAGTTGTGGATGCTCTTTTAGATGGAGGTGCTGTTAGTAAAAGGGAAGTGGCTGTGTCAACTCTGGGACAAATTATCCAAAGCACAGGGTATATTCTTCTTTGTTTTCTTTCTTGTGTCCTCTTTGATTATATATTTCACATTCCAACCCATGTTTTAAAAAACGCTAGACACTAGGTGAACGCTTGCCTATGGTTTAGAGTTTTTTTTGTGATTAAATGTAGATTAAACATGATTAAACGTGTGTTGTGATTAAACGACACTGTGATTAAACGCAATGCTAGGCCACAGTTCAAAGTTTAATCAAGTTTAAATGATGTTTAAAAACGTTTTTTTAAAACAGGGATTCCAACATAGGTTTCTGTATTCCGTTGCGAGATTTTTGCAACTAGTATTTGCTTGTTTGTCTGAAGTTTCTTGCCACTTTGAGCTTATAATTGTTCATGTTTTACATATGCCCTCCAGTCACAGATTCTTCCTGTTTTCAACTATTCAGTGAAAATTTTGTAACTTTAACTGCAATATCATTAAAAAATGGTTTGAAACATGAAAATTATCTATTGATTTCTTTTGGAAAGTACTTTCATAATTCCGTAAGTTTGTTAGACTTTATGGACATGTTCTATGAGAAACTAGTTTCAAAGCTACGCTTTGGCGACTTTTGCGTTGTTCAAAACGTTAATATTACTGCATCTTGAACATGATTTATGTTCTTTTGTATGTGTGGTTCACCAGCTATGTTATTGCCCCCTATAACGAGTACCGCCATTGCTTGGCTTACTCTTGAAGTTGCTGAATGGTGAATTGGAATGGTCAACTAGACTAGAAGTGCTGAAGGTAGTTTCAATTTCTGTTTAAAGTTTTTTAAAAATTGTATAACACTCCTGACCAACTAATAAGTCAATATGTTTTTTTCCTCAGGTTTTAGGGATTATGGGTGCATTGGACCCTCATGCACACAAGCGAAATCAGCATAATCTACCTGGTCAACATAGAGAGGTCCTACGGCCAGCAATCGATACTGCACAGCATATTGTTTCCATGGAAGAATTACCAACTGATTTCTGGCCATCTTTTTCGGCATCTGAGGACTATTATTCAACAGTATGGTTTTATGTTCCTTCATTAGACATCTGAGATTCAGGTGTTACCCTATTTCAGCTTATTCCCATTTTGCTAGGTTGCAATTAGCTCCCTCATGAAGTTCTTCGAGATCCTTCTCTTTCAAGTTATCACCAAATGGTGGTTAACTCTCTTATCTTTATTTTTAAGGTAATACTTCTAATTTTCTATTTTAAATAGCTATTTCCCACAACAACCTTTTTTTTTCTTCAACAATTTAACCACTTTATTTATTATTTTTTCTCTATGATAAATTCGCATCTAGTCCATGGGCCTTGGCTGTGTTCCATACTTACCAAAGGTGAGAGCCTTCCAATTTGCTTTGCTCTACTGTCATCCCTATGCTATTCTATAGATAATAGATTTGTTTATTTCATTCATTTAGTGCCTATATGTCTTGTGTTGACCACAGTAGGATCTAAAATTTCGATATGCTCCATGTAGTCTACATGCTAGAATTCGCTTAAGCATTTGTGATACAGTTTCTTATTATTGGCTTTGCATTGCAAACTGTTCAGGCTTTGGTGTTTCTTTCTTTCTATTTTTGACAACTTAGCATGGAATTTCAAATGGTTGTGCCTATTATTTTCAAGAATTGTGGTGGCTGAGATATTTAAATCTTTGTACTTTAAGCTTTCAATTATAATTGGTTGGATGTAACACAACTGGGCATGCTTGTGTCTCCTGGGAAGAGATAGGATAAGTGCACATAAATTTCTGAAATTTTGTCTTTTGCTTCTAAAGGTTCTCCCTGAGCTATTCCGTGCTGTTCGCATGTGTGAGGATGGTGTTTTAAAAGAGTTCATAACTTGGAAGCTTGGAACATTGATATCTATTGTCCGGCAGGTAATCTGTCTTTTTTATCAATGCAAATTATTGTTAAATTCTTTCTGTTGAGTTAATGTCTGGCATATTTTATTAAAGTTACTTATTTTCAGCACATCCGGAAATATTTACAAGACATACTTTCCCTCATCTCTGAGCTGTGGACTTCCTCATTCAGCTTGGCTGCACCAAATCGGACCATACAGGTCCCACAGGGTTCACCGGTAATTGTGCTTGACTTTAGTGCTGTCTTTTGTTCCATTGTCTTCAAGCATTTTGTAGAGACCCTTAACATGTTCATTGCTGTAATGCTGGGTAGATAGTTCATTTTCACATCATTTCTTTATATATCCTAGACCCTAAGAAAAGCTTGAAAATGATCCATGAGCTTCTTCATATCTCCTTTAATTTCACATTCTTAGTTTATATTCTAGTAATCTTTTCTCTCTTTAATTTAATATCTCTTCTATCCTCTTGATTCTATAAGCTCCCTTAGTCCTCTGGTGGGACCTTTTATGAGTGAGTATTCAGTAAGCCTCAAATGGTGATCAGTATCATCATATCCTGACCTTGCTGGTAACGACTGGAAACCATTACTGGGTCACTAGTAAGGAAACAGGATGATTATTAGGCAACCCTGTATCAGTTCTCATATTCACTTTATATTGCCTTTTTCTTTCTAGAGTGATTGTTAATTCTTAACATTGAGTTGTCTTTACACTCTTATATTAACTGCTGAAGGTTTACCTTTTCTGATCCTTGTATTTCATGCCATGCTTTTTATAGTTTTCTTGACTATTTGTTTTCTCTTCAGGTTCTTCACCTTGTTGAGCAACTATGCTTAGCTTTAAATGATGAGTTCAGAATGTATTTACTTCACATTCTGCCAAGTTGTATCCAAGTCTTAGGTGACGCTGAGCGTTGCAATGATTATTACTATGTTCCTGACATATTACACACACTTGAAGTTTTTGGTGGTATGTCCCCATTTCTTTCTTAGTTTCATGTTCACAATGGATGTTATTTGATTATAACTTGTGTTGACTTGAATGGTGATATTTAGGAAATTTGGATGAGCACATGCACTTGGTTGCTCCAGTGCTTGTTCGTTTATTTAAAGTGGAGCTGGTTGATATCAGGCGTGCTATTGTTACTTTGACTAATCTTATACCTAAAGTTCAGGTTGGCCATCTATTATTGAGCTTGATATTTTGTCAATCTAATTATGTAATTTTAACCAAAATGGTCAAACATTAGTTTTTTGTATCTAATGCACATCATGTGTATTTTACGTATCCTGAACAGGTTGGTACTCATGTTTCGGCTTTAGTGCATCATCTGAAGCTTGTCTTAGATGGGTAAGATTTTTTACTATAAGTACCCTTAATTTCTATATGGTGTCTGTGTTTTAAAAAAAAGTTATTTATCATGGTGTGTTGATTCTTGTTGTTCGGAGTGCTGACAATGAGAAAACAACTATCTGTTAGATTTAGTCCAGTACCATATTGGTTTTTCAGCTTACCCTAGAAGTCCTCAGTATATTTTGCATTAGTGGTAAACTTCGACCATCAATCAGTTACTGAAAAGTAAAGGACTCTCAGTCAATTACTTTTATTCGTAGATGTCAAACATTGTAAACTTTGACCATCAATCAATTACTCAAATTGTATTCATGTTTAGCACACAAGAGATGCACAAACAAATTCTTATGTCACATGTCTTTTAGTAAGACATTGGTTTTGTAGTAGTTGATAGCATATTGTAATTGTCAAAGCATACTTGAAAGATTTCAGCGCAATATGCCTTATAAAAATAAATGGAGCAATTGTGGCTTGTCTGCAAGAAGTTTGCATGATTAGCTTATTTTTCATTATGACAATACTTCATTTGCTGTGTTTTCTTTTGGCTCCTCTACCCCCTCCACTCACCCACACACAATTGTTGTTGTTAACTAAACTTTCTTTTATATCTTCCTATGACTAGCAACAATGATGATCTGCGGAAAGATGCTGCAGAAGCGCTCTGCTGCCTTGCACATGCCCTTGGAGAAGACTTTACTATCTTCATACCATCGATACGCAAAATTCTTGTGAAGCACCATTTACGGGTATCTTGTCCCCCACCCTTTTTTTTTCTTTTTTTTTTTGAACACGAGCTGGATTATCATTTCATTAAGAAGAGGAATGTAGTACACAGAGGAGAGCAGAAACACCAATGTTTATACCATTTTGATTGCATGCTTGTACCATTTTTTTTGTTTTCTAATTATGCTTGTCATTTCTTACAGTACAGAAAATGGGATGAAATTGAAAATCGGTTACTGAGGCGAGAGTTACTCGTCACTGAAAACTTGTCTGTACAAAAGTACACACAATGTCCACCTGATGTCATTAGTGATCCCCTTGGTGATTTTGATGGTACACCTTCTGAGATAGCTGATGAAACACAGAGACAAGCGAGAAGTCATCAAGTAATATGCTTAGCCTTTTACTCATTATACATTTCCTCTCTTGTACCCTACGTCTTTTATACGCCTTTTGACGAGCTCTAAAAGGGTACTTTTCTATACTGCTTATAACAATGTTTTAATGGATTCTAAATGGCATGACAGTGATTTTAGTATTAGCCTATTAGGAAAAGGCACATAGTTCTACCTCTTGCTTAGGCTTTTTGACATAACCATATTCCCAGGACACTATATTTGAAAGAGCTTGGACCACACACAGGATTCCTGACGTTCATTTGCGATGATAAAAGAATGTTGCGCATAAGTAGGAAGTTTTTTTCCCACTCCCAGTAAAAATAGTTCCAAGATCTTTGGAATGCCAAGAACAATATAAGCTATTCTGGATATACATCAATGTTCTGTTTTGCTTTTCTTCATATCATGTCTGACATGTAGCAATGCTTTTCTCTTTTACGTGTAGCTTCTATCCCTGTTGGTATTTTAGATAAGTCTTTTGACTGCTCCAGGTCAATGATGTTCGGTTGCGGAGTGCTGGTGAGGCATCGCAGAGGAGTACTAGGGAAGACTGGGCTGAATGGATGAGACATTTCAGTATTGCACTTCTCAAAGAGTCACCATCTCCAGCTTTACGGACTTGTGCAAGGCTAGCTCAGCTTCAGGTGAAGTAGTTCTTTAGATATATGCCACTCATCTTGTGAGTATTTTCTGACACAAATTATCCAGCCTTCTGTTGGCCGCGAGCTGTTTGCTGCGGGTTTTGCAAGTTGCTGGGCCCAAATGAGTGAATCTGCCCAGGAACAACTAGTGAGAAGTCTCAAGACAGCCTTTTCATCTCAAAACATTCCTCCTGAAATTCTTGCTACACTGCTGAACTTAGTGAGTTGATCTTTTGTTTAACTTATATAGTTGATTTGACATTCATTTCTTTTATTTAATATTTCCATATTGTAAGTAGGCAGAGTTTATGGAACACGACGAGAAGCCGCTTCCTATTGATACAAGGCTGCTTGGTGCACTTGCTGAGAAGGTGACTTTTGCTTCTGCTGTTTTTGCGGTTTGGCATTCTTTTTAATCACATGATACTCATTCAAACTATCTGTTAGTGTCGAGCATTTGCAAAAGCCCTCCATTATAAAGAAATGGAGTTTGAAGCTGTGTGCACCAAGAAGATGGGTGCAAATCCTGTTACGGTGGTTGAATCCCTTATTCATATTAACAATCAACTACACCAGCATGAGGTTGGTCCTAATGTCATGTGCTAGGTTAAAAAATGTATCTTAGTTTGTTGACACCTTCCACTATTCCTTCAGGCAGCTATTGGCATATTGACTTACTCACAGCAGAATTCGGAAGTTCAGTTGAAAGAATCATGGTATAGATTTATTGCTCTTCTATTTTCGCAAATCCTGTAGCACTGCTTCCAATACCATTATCAACTCATGACCTTTCCTAAATTTTGTGTAATGCAGGTATGAAAAATTGCACCGTTGGGATGAGGCCCTTAAGGCATACACAGTAAAATCATCTCAAGCACATGGTCCTTCACAGAACTTGGATGCTACATTAGGTAGCACAGAATCCTGTTTGCTGTCTCTTGGTTCCTTCAAAGATAATGATAACTAACTAAATTCATGCATATTTTAGGTCGAATGAGGTGTCTAGCGGCTTTGGCTCGGTGGGAAGATTTAAGTGCATTGTGCAGAGAGCAATGGACTGGTGCAGAACCATCTGCTCGACTGGAAATGGCTCCAATGGTTGTGGATACCTCTGATTACCCATTTGGTTGTAGATGGTAATCGGTAATCTAACTTCTTTGAACTTTTTATTTTCATAGGCTGCAAATGCTGCTTGGCATATGGGCGAGTGGGACCATATGTCAGAATATGTTTCTCGCCTGGATGATGGGGATGAAAATAAGCTCCGTATGTTGGGTAACACAACAGCTAGTGGTGATGGAAGCAGTAATGGTACTTTCTTCCGGGCAGTTCTTTCAGTTCGTTCCAAAAGGTAATTGCCCCTTGCTTTGCGTGATTGTATCGTTTTCATTATTTGATTTTATTTTATTGACAACTTTATGTTTTCTTTGACAGTATGATGAAGCTCGGATATTTGTTGAGCGAGCTCGGCGGTGTTTAGCTACAGAACTTGCACCACTGGTATGACCTATCTGTGGTACTATATAGTGCAGCATTTTATTAAATTTGCCGTTACATGTTGTAACCCTGGACGATCTTATGATGCTATCTGAAGCAATCGGTATGAATGTATTATAGGGCAATTCCTAATGTTTGTTGGATACAAATCACATGATTTGGGGCTAGGTTTTCATTTCATTAGCCATACCACAAACCATGACAGGTTGGGGATACATATAGAGTAGCAAACTTGGCTGTTGAGAAAGTCACACAACATATTCTAAATAGATGCTATCTAGATAAGAAGATAAAAATGGTGACACAGCACTCACTAAGATAGGGATGGTGACACAGCACACACTACTCTAATACCCATGGAGCTTTAACTCCTAGGCCAACAAGGCTTTTTGTCATCAATGTCCGCCAGCAATGTACCTTAGAATTAGGGAAAACCGAAAAGGTTCATTTACGAACCCCAAGTCCCCAGCTATTTGGTTTGTCTGCTTTACCCCCCTGTTAATTTTTGGACCCATTTAATTCCCCCAAACTATTAAGTTGGCCCAGTTTTCCTTATAATGAAACTTTGTTGTTTCTCCTTGTACAAGTTGTGACATCCTATGTTACAAAACAATTAGAATTTCATGATTATTTTTCATAGCTTTAAAGTATCCAACATTGACATAACTATCGATACAAAGATGCATGAAAACTGATCACGAAAAAATGTCAAAACATTTTTTTGACATGGGGTATGATGCCATCCATTACACCTTAAAATTTAGCTTAGCAACCAACTTGTGCAGGGAGAAACAAAAGGAAGCATTTCGATATTTTTCCAACTGGCCTACTCCCAAAGACCCTTGATTATGAAAACAAAGCATTTCATTACTGTTGGAGTATGAGTATTAGGCACATGAGGCTAGGCCCATGAGGCCCATGTATGCATCTATATGACTACCCTTCTAGGGTTAGCCCTAATTGAGAAATCCAATTATCCTATTCTAACATGGTATCGGCCAGCCATCGTGATCCCCTTCCTCTCCCCTCCACGACCGCCCGCCGCCACCGGGCCTTGCCCGACGCCGCCGGGCGGGCTGCCATGCCGGCGACCAGCCCCAGCCCCCCTTCTACTTCCACCACTTCCCCTCCCTCCCCAATCAGCCATCGTGGGCGCGGCGCCGCTTCTCTCCCGGCCGGCCGGCTCCTGCGTCGGCGGCGGACGTCTGGGCGGAGGAGGTGCGCGCGGGCTTCCCCCTTCTTCCCGGCCGTCCTTCCGGTGGGCGCGGGTGGACCTCGTGCGCCCTCCTGCGCACCGGGCGCGCGGGTCCGGCCCCTCGCTCCGGAGCGGGCTGGGTCCGGGCCCCCGCCTCCGAGGCGCCGCTTTTGCCGTGGTCGGGCGCCGCACCGAGGGGGGGGGTGGGGCGTGGATGGAGACCCCCCGCCTCCCGGCCGCTCCCTGCGGTTTCCCGGCCCCCCAGTGGTGGAGGCCCCGCCGCTGTCGTGCCGCCCAAAGCCGCCGGGCGGTGGGGGCTGCCGACCGTCTCCCGGCAACCCCACAAGGCGATTTCAGCGCCCTCTCCGCCCTCATCTGGCGTCCTCTTACGGTGGCCTCAACGCCCCATGGCCCTACGGGATGCCCCCGTGGACTCCAACCTTGGTGGCGACCGTCGGGGCCGGTGCGAGTGCGGGGTTCGGCACCAACCCTTTCCCTGCACCGCCTCGGTCCGCCGTCCAACGTGCTATCGCCGGCGTCGGCTCTCACCAATGCTCTCGCTGCTGCCCGGGCAGAGTATGCGGCGGGGCAAGCTCGTCTGCAGGAGGCCGCCGTCGCTATGGAGCGCGAACGTGCGGCGGGCGATGCCCTGGCTGCCCAGATTGCCACCGTGGAGCACCTACTGCGCCTCCCCCGGCGCCCACGGACGGTGGGGCTACCTCCTCGGCTATAAATACTATTTGGTGGTGGTTGATGATTTTTCGCATTATTCGTGGACTTTCCCTTTGCGTGCCAAGTCGGGGCTTTTCCCTCTCTTCACCACTTTTTCGCATGGGTGTTGACTCAATTAATTTTGCACCATCAAGGCCGTCGGTGTGACAATGGTCGTGAGTTCGATAACAGACCCCCTCGTGCCTTCTTCCTTGAGCACGAGTGCAGCTCGCATGTCTTGTCCGTATACCTCCTCCCAAAGCGGCAAGGCGGGCGCATGATCCGTACCCACGAACGGCGTCTTGCGCACCCTTCTTCTCGGGCGTCCCTTCCGCCGCTTACGGGCCGAGAGTCTTCACACCACCACCTACCTTCTCAACCGCCTTCCTTCATTTGCGCCCGCCCGGCTCCCACGCCGCACCATGCCCTTTTCGGCACCCCTCCTCGCTACGAGCACCTCCGTGTCTTTGGGTGTGCGTGCTACCCCAACACCGCCGCCCTTTGCTCCCCACAAAAGCGGCTCCCCGCTCGACCACGTGTGTCTTCCTCGGGTACTCTCGGACCATAAGGGTTACCGGTGCTATGACCTCACCTCTCGTCGGGTCCTCATCTCGCCATGTGGTGTTTGATGAGTCGGTCTTCCCCTTCTCCACCACCACCACCACCCCGGCTTCCCTTCGACCCGACCTCTTTGAGATGTGTCCTGGCGACCGGTGGCCCGGCCACTTTATCATTTCTCTGCGGGTCCTACTTTCACCGTGTCGGCTCGCCGCCCCCCCGGTCGCCTTTGACTCCGCACCTTGTGCGGGTCCGGTGGTCTCGCCTCCGGCGGGGCCGCGGGCCCGGGGACACCGGTGTGCGCTCCTCCGGGCCCTTGGCGCCCGGCGGGTGCCGCGTTGCACCCCGGGGGCGTTTATTTGAGCCATTTGCGCACCACGGCCGCCGGGTTCCGGCGGTCCGCCACTGCCCCACCGGGGTGGCCTCCTCCGTCTGCGGCTCCACGGTCACCACCGGTGGTGTCTTCTTCACCGACGACACCGACACCACCGGTGGCCTCCTCACCACCGGCCACGCCTACTCCACCGCCCGCGTCCCGGTACGCACGTCTTTGTGTCGCCGGTGTACCACCCGCCGTTGCTTCACCGCGACCCGCGTCATGTTCACCGATGGTGACGCGGCACGCGGCGGGTACTCTCGGTCCCGGGCTCTTGCGGCGATGCCGGCGACTCAGAGGTCTCCGCACCTCTTCCGGATTCGCGGCCCCTGTCCGGGCCCTATTTGGCGCCGTGCAATGGAAGAGGAGTACGCCGGCTCTCCCCGCCAACCCGGACTTGGGATCCGGTGCCCCCGCCGGCTCCAACGTCGTCACCGGCAAGTGGATCCGGACACACAAGCGGCGGGATGGATGGTACCTCGAGCGGTACAAGGCTCGCCGGGTTCTTCGCGGGTTTACTCGGCGCCGGGAGTTGACTATGATGAGACCTTCGCCCGGTGGTGAAGCGGCCACCGTCCGCACGATGCTCTCGCGGCTCTTGCTCGCTCTGGCCGGTACATCACCTGGATGTCAAGAATGCTTTCCTACATGGGAGCCTTACCGAGACGGTCCTCTGCGGTCGGCCCGGGGGGTTTGTCGACTCTTCTCGATCGACATGGTGCCGGCTCAACAAGTCTCTTTACGGCCTCAAGCGGGCCCTCGGGCGTGGCACTCTCGGATTGCGGCCTTCTTGGTGTCAGCGGGCTTTGTGGAGGCCAAGTCGGATCGTCCCTGTTTATCTACCACCATGGGGCGAGGCTGCGTGCACTGCGCTCTATGTTGATGACATTGTCCTCACGGCCTCCAGTCCTTCACTACTACACCGCATCATCGTAAAAACCGGCCGGGAGTTTCCTTTGAAGGATGCGGGCATGCTCCACCATTTTCTCGGGGTCCTTTGTTGAGCCTCGTCCCCTTTGGACTTCTTCTTCACCCCGGTAGTACACTCTTGATATCCTCGAGCGGCGGGGATGACGGGCCGCAAGCCTTGCTCCACTCCGGTTGATACACAGGGCAAGCTATCGAGGCCGAGGGCAGTCCGTGGCGGACCCCACCGAGTGCCGGAGTCTCGTCGGTGCACTTCATACCTCACCTTCACCGGCCGGACATCACCTACGCCGCGGCATATTTGCCTCTACATGCATGATCCTCGAGAGCCCCACTGGGAGGCGCTCTCAAGCGCCTCCTCCGCTACCTCCGCGGCACCGTTGACTACGGGGTTCTTTGCTTCACCGGTCTCCCTCCACCGAGCCGGTGGTGTACACCGGACGCCGACCGGGCGGGTGTCCCGACACTCGGCGCTCCACCCGGCTACGCCCGTCTTCCTTGGCGGCAACTTGGTGTCTGGTCGAGCGCGTCGGCCGGCCGTCTCCCGCTCAAAGGCCGAGGCGGAGTACCGCGCTGTTGCTAACGGCGTGGGCGAGGCTTCTGGCTCCGGCGGCTCCTCGCCGAGCTCCACGGCCCTCTCTCCGGGACCACGTTGGTCTCATCTGCGACAATGTCGGCGCCGTCTACCTCTCCACCAACCCCGTGCGGCACCGGAGGACCAAGCATGTGGAGATCGATCTACACTTTGTCCGTGATCGGGTCGCCATCGGGCGAAGTTCGGGTCCCGCATGTCCCGACCACCTCCCGGTTCGCCGACATCTTCACCAAGGGTCTCCCATCCTCGACCTTCACCGAGTTTCGCTCCGGCCTCAACATCACCCGTGGCTAGTTGCGTGCCCGGGGGGGCTCTGTGTTGTACTTCTTTTTCGTGTCCAAGGGTCTCCCATCCTCGACCTTCACGAGTTTCGCTCCGGCCTCAACATCACCCGTGGCTAGTTGCGTCACGTGGGGGCTCTGTGTTGTACTTCTTTTTAGGTGTTCACGCAAACTCATTTGCGACGGTAGTTTCAGGGGTGTTGGAGTATGAGTATTAGGCCCATGAGGCTAGGCCCATGAGGCCCATGTATGCATCTATATGACTACCCTTCTAGGGTTAGCCCTAATTGAGAAATCCAATTATCCTATTCTAACAATTACAGGGAGGATTGATCCAGTATTCATAGTTGGGAATAAAAATTTGAAATTTTGTCAGGGAGCTAAGCGGACAGAGGGCATGATTCCTTGCCTGCACTATGAATCGCCCTATGAAGCATGGCCTTAGGCTGTATAACTGCATGCAAGGAGGTGTTATTTGGTTTGCCTGCATAGCCCCCTTTTATTGTAGGATTGTAGGAGACTGTGTTCGGTTGCAGTATCTGTCTTCACACTTCAGTAATGAGTTATAGCTACAATTAGCTGGCATTTGCTGTATCTAGATTTGATTATTTTGCTTACCTGTTCTGTGTATTTCTACTGGACGCAGTAGGATTTTATTGCTTTAAGGTGATACCAGTTCACTTTTGAAATTCATTGTATATCATAATTATATATTCTCTTTATGTGACAATATTTGTCAGGTACTTGAGAGTTATGAGCGCGTATAATAACATGGTGCGTGTTCAACAACTTTCAGAACTGGAAGAGGTATTTTTCTTGTTCTCTGGGGCACATTCTGAATAAAGTTGCTGTTTTGCTAACAAAATGAGTGGTTTGTCAATTAGGTGATTGATTACTGCACTCTTCCTGTGGAAAGCCCCATTGCTGATGGACGAAGGGAACTTATTCGCAATATGTGGAATGAACGCATTAAAGGAACAAAACGGAATGTGGAGGTTGATATTTTGTTTCTGCTATTGAGTGGTGATCTGTGCTGCATTTACTTTCTGCATTGACTTCGGAAAATATTTCAGGTGTGGCAAGCCCTACTTGCAGTCAGGGAGTTGGTTCTTCCTCCTAATGAAGACAGAGACACCTGGATAAAATTTGCTAAACTTTGCTGGAAGAATGGTCGGATTAGTCAGGCTAGATCTACGTTAGTAAAACTTTTACAGGTATGTTAGGTCCTTAGCATTCATCGATAATTGGAATGTGCATTCTAACTTCTCTATAACAAAATTAATTTCTGATGCCACTTGCAGTTTGATCCTGAATCTTCTCCTGAATTGACACTGTATCATGCACATCCACAAGTAGCCTTGGCTTATCTAAAATACCAGTATGCGGTTGGTGATGAGCTTAAAAGGAGGGATGCATTTTGTAGATTGCAAGTAAGTTTGTTTTTGTTCATGTACTTTGATGGTACATTGCATTGCACATTTAAGTGTTGTACCATGTAGATCATACTTTTTTTCTTTGGGGGATAGGAGTTGTCTGTGCAGCTTGCAACCGCCATGGGAAATTTCCCTGGAACATCAGCACATCATGGCACCATGTCAAATGCTGGAGTGCCACTCATTGCTCGTGTTTATTTGACACTTGGTAGCTGGAAGAAGGCACTATCACCTGCATTAGATGATGATTCCATTCAAGGTACTATCAATGTCAGTTTTCTCGCTTTGGACTTTGACCTTTTATTTGAAACAATATTTGTATTTTTTTTCTCTCCAGAAATTTTGATTTCTTACAATAATGCCACGCTAAGTGCAAAGGACTGGGGGAAGGCCTGGCACATATGGGCTTTGTTCAACACAGAAGTCATGTCACGCTATACTTTCCGAGGCCGACCAGATATTGCTGGAAAATATGTTGTTGCAGCAGTGACTGGGTATTTCTATTCTATTGCTTGTCAATCTACTACGAAAGGGGTTGATGATAGCTTACAGGTGAATCTTCTCTTTTCTTAGTTCTATTCTGCAAACTTTGTTTTGACCAAAGGTTCTTTTTTGAACTCAAAAGTGACCAGCCTTGACATCCTTTCATCTCACCTTTTTAATGGTAGGATTCACCTTCATGCAGACATTTATTGTACATAATAGTTTTTTTTTCCATCTTACTGTTTTCTATGAAGTGTTTAATATGCCCATGGCTCCAAGCATACAATGGAAGTAAGGTTTGCCGCATGAAAACATTAGTTATTTTTTGGTAGATTTCACCAGTAACAAATGCTTAGAAAGAGTAACAGTTACGGACACCTAGGATGGCTCAAGTCGTCGTCGAGACGAAGAGAACAGAGATTAGAGTTGGAAAAGAGAATTACGGTTTGGAAGGTTAAAAAACTAGTAGTATTGTGCTTCTTTTGGTTGGAGCCTAAAACCAGATGGAGTTCAGCACACCAGATAGTCTAGTTTTCATGGGCTGACTGTTTAGCTGCTAACAGTTCTCTTGAGTTACTGCCTCATTATGTTGAACAATTCAAGCATTGTAGAAAATAGTTTTATGTTTTTTTTTTCAGTGACAAAGGCAGCGACACATACATTATTACTACCCCTCCACTACATTGTTTTCCAGCTGTCCAAATTTTGCAAACATGTACACTTTTTAAGTCTGATGGTAATTTGGAAGTTCTAGCATTGGCTGATACAGATTTGATCCATCAACTGCCAACCATGTTGCAACTTTCATGGCCTGTAAACACCCCTGCCTGCTGTAATTTGACTGGCGAAAAAATAACATTCCCTAATACTTTATTTATTAATTCAATTCTGGTTAGATGTTATTGGACTCTGAAGTTGAGTTTTGTTTAATTGTTTGTGTAGGATATCCTTCGTTTGTTAACTCTTTGGTTCAACCATGGGGCTACCTCAGAAGTTCAAGCAGCGTTGCAGAAAGGCTTTAAACTTGTCAAGATTGAGATGTGGCTGGTTGTGCTGCCCCAGATAATTGCAAGAATTCATTCGAACAATAGAGTAGTTAGAGAACTGATACAATCTTTGCTAGTTCAAATTGGAAAGGGGCATCCACAGGTATGTATTATTGTCTACGAGTTAGCTACTTCTACTCTTGTTAGAGAACTGATAAAATCTTTGCTAGTTCATTTGCATGGCATGTGTGGCTATGAAGTTATTAGCTTTTCATGTTTCACCTTTTTCCTTTGCCTTTACTATTCTTGTTATGCTTAATCACAATTATTTTCTTCATTTACTCTTTGTTCTTCCCCATGTTTTAACGATTTTTCCAGTGCCCTGGAGCTTATTTTCAAACAGAGTTATATAACTGGCTGACACCCAACAGGGACTTGTCTTACCTTCTAATTCTCCACTTTGAACCATCTTAATCAGGCTTTGATGTATCCTCTCTTGGTTGCCTGCAAATCAATAAGTATATTGAGACAACGTGCAGCGCAGGAGGTTGTTGATAAGATCCGCCAGCACAGTGGAGGTCTTGTTGACCAGGTCTGCATCATTAGTTGTGAATCTTCTAAGGATAGATGTGTATCACTCTAATTCTACTTTATTCCACCAGGCACAACTTGTATCAAAGGAACTGATACGGGTAGCAATTTTGTGGCATGAATTGTGGCATGAGGCTCTTGAGGAAGCTAGCAGGATGTATTTTGGTGAGCACAATATTGAAGGAATGCTTGCTACACTTGAGCCATTGCATGCAATGCTTGAGAGGGGGCCTGAGACAATTAAAGAAAATGCCTTCATTCAGGTATTATTTTCATGAAAATTATATGCTCTAGTTTTAATGTTTCATTGCTTACTGCCCAAACCACCGCATTACCGTTTGGATAGTACTTTCATGAAAATATATATTTGGTATATGCTTCTCAATCTGTTTTGGTTTTGTAACAGTAGGTCATGCTGCATGTTATTGAAGTAGCAAGACTTAATTTCATATTTTGAAATGAATTTCTTCTACAACACATTTTGTAACTAATGTTTATTAAGAACATGTTCAGGCTTATGGACATGAATTATTGGAAGCTCATGAATGCTGTTCAAAATATCGGGCTACAGGAGAGGATGCTGAGCTAACTAAGGTGCATAAAAACTTGCCATTTTGATAGTTTGTGCATTGTCTTCTGTTGATAATGCATCTAAGGATGACAACTGTATTCTTTAGGCCTGGGATTTGTATTACCATGTTTTCAGAAGAATCGACAAACAGCTTCCAAGTCTTACAACTCTCGATTTGCACGTAAGCATACTATTATTTTTATTTTGAGAAAGCAGTGCTTTTACCATCTCTTCCCTTATCAAGTATTTAATCTTTCTTTCAGTCTGTTTCGCCTGAGCTACTCAAATGTCGAAAGTTGGAACTTGCTGTGCCAGGAACTTATGCTGCAGGTTATCCAGTTACTGATTAGAATATTTAATTTACCTCTGTTGTTCGGGGTACCTGTACTGTGTTTCTTACATCTTTGAGGTCTCAGAACCCTGGTTTTTGATTTTCGCTTCATAGAATTCTAATATTTAGATTGACATTTTACTTCCAGATTCACCACTTGTGACGATTGAGTATTTTGTTCCCCAATTGATTGTTATAACATCCAAACAAAGACCAAGAAAACTGACAATTCATGGAAGTGATGGCAACGATTATGCATTCTTGCTTAAAGGCCATGAAGATTTTGCGGCAAGATGAACGTGTAATGCAGGTCTGTACTTACACTGATTTAAATGGTCCTTTTGGTAGTAATATAGACTTGATTAGCTCTAATATCTTTGTGTAGTGTTCCCATAAAATTGTGATAGCTTAGCTCCTTTTTTCCTAAAAGAAAAATAAATATTAGTGCAGCTGAGGTTTTACATTTGAGCAGTTTTTTTTTATGCCTCAGCAGTATTGATCTGCCTTTTTACTTGAGACCAAAATAGGCTGAGGGACACCACGAATCCAAAATCTTTGACAAAGTCAATTCAAGTATCCATTTAAAAACATCGAATGGGCCTTATAATTTATAAATGTGATACTCATTCTGAAACTAGGTGAAAAAATTGCACAGGCTAGTTGTGGCTGAAAAATGTGTTATCAATGCATAAATAGCACTGTCTTGCCCCAATTGTGATTCTGTAAAGCACAGTAAGGGAACTGGAGCCCCTTGGGCATTCAGTTATTATCATTTAAGAAGAAATTACTAGTTTCAATGCTTTTTTCTTGATAGTGGAAATAGCATAAATATTACCTCTTCCTTACCTTTTTTTGTGTAGTTTTGTTCTTGTACAATATCTAATTTTCTTTCTTGTCCATTTAGCTTTTTGGTTTGGTGAATACTCTCCTAGAGAACTCAAGGAAAACATCAGAGAAGGATTTATCAATCCAAAGATATGCTGTTATACCTTTGTCGCCTAACAGTGGTTTAATTGGATGGGTTCCAAACTGTGACACACTTCATGCTCTGATCCGTGAATATAGAGATGCCAGGAAGGTTTGTCTGCTGTAATCTCTTGTTTCATAGCTATATGTATTTTGCTTTCTTTTATTTAGCAACTATTTTTGTTTCCCTTTCCAGATTTTCTTAAATCAGGAGCACAAACTTATGTTGGCTTTTGCACCCGATTATGATCACTTACCCCTCATTGCAAAGGTGGAAGTATTTCAGCATGCTTTACAAAATACTGAGGGAAATGACCTTGCGAAGGTATTGTGCTGTATCTTCTCTCAATGAGTATGCCCTTCATATTTACGACACTGTAGTGTCATTCTATATAAATAAACTGTGGCAGGTTCTGTGGTTGAAGAGTCGAACTCGAAGTATGGCTTGAGCGCCGCACAAGCTACACTAGAAGTCTGGCTGTTATGAGCATGGTACGAAGTTACTTTCTTATTCTGATTTTTCAAAAGGAATCTTCAGTACTTCAAATTCTTAAAAGGTATTTTTCAGGTTGGGTATTTGCTTGGTTTAGGAGATCGTCATCCAAGTAATCTTATGTTAGATCGCTATAGGTACATCTTGGAACTATTCTCCCATTAGTGTGTGTATTATGGAGTTACTTCTGTAATAAGATTGTTCTTTTTGCTTCAGTGGAAAAATATTACACATTGACTTTGGAGATTGCTTTGAGGCTTCAATGAATCGAGAAAAGTTCCCTGAAAAAGTAAGTACCCTTGCTGTGTGCATTATACCTTAATAATTCCCTCGATTTCTTTTTATATGGTATGTCGGTGTTTCAGCATTCAAACTTTATAAACTTTGATCAGAAATTAATATGTGTGTAGATTGCGTTACACAAAAATTGCACCATTTGATTCGAAAGTGGTTTCTTATGATCTTCAGTCTGTGACTTGGCCATTGCATTTTTGTTTGACTGTATATCTTACCAGTTTGCAATGTGGTATAGGTACCATTCCGTTTGACTAGAATGCTTGTGAAAGCTATGGAAGTTAGCGGTATTGAAGGTACATTCCGAACAACTTGTGAAAATGTGATGCAAGTCCTTCGCACAAACAGAGACAGTGTCATGGCCATGATGGAGGTGAGATGAACGCTTTATTTTCCGTATGACCCAGAGGAGCATCTATCTTGGACAAATATTTAGTTTCTTCACTTCAGATGTGGATAGATTTTTTTTTTTATTCCCAGTACAAATACTGAAAATAAAAAAAAAAAATGTTTAGGAGTTGGTTTTCTTAAGGCTGGATTAGGTAAAGCAAGTTGCCACTCACTAAAGAAATTCTCATATCCATGTTTAGCAGGAATTTTAAGTAGCAAACTTATTTGTCATATCTGCGTACCATAGTTTGAGTTGATGCTCAATGTTTCCACAAAGGTCTGATTTTGTAGTGGGAATAGTTTGGAGAACATTGATAGGAAGATGACTACGTCTTTTTCCCTTCAGTTCTTCGTTTTGTGTGTTTCTTGTACCACCTACCTACATCTACATGCTTGTGATCTTGCGCTTATTAGGCATTTCTTTCCTAAATATTTTGCCTTTGATTTCAGGCATTTGTACATGACCCGTTAATCAATTGGCGTCTGTTCAATTTCAATGAGGTTCCTCAAGTGTCAAACTATGGTAATGCTCATGCTCACACGGTTGTCAGTAGTGAAGAAGCACTGGCTAACCGAGAACTCATGCAACCTCAGCGAGGAGCACGTGAGAGGGAGCTGCTACAGGTAGCCTGCTCTTCTCCATCCTCATGGTCTGATTGCACTAGACCTTTACCACCTGCCTGGATGAGTAACCATTCATGTTGTCCACGCAGGCCGTCAATCAACTTGGTGATGCCAATGAGGTTTTGAATGAGCGTGCTGTAGCTGTGATGGCACGGATGAGTGACAAGCTAACAGGGCGTGACTTCTCTTCTGGGTCAGCTTTGGCAGGAGCAGGTAGCTCGACCCAACATGGCAGTGAGCACATGGCTTCAGGAGATGCCCGGGATGCGCAACCTGGTCTCTCAGTGAAGGTTCAGGTTCAGAAGCTCATACTGCAAGCGACTTCACACGAAAATTTGTGCCAAAACTATGTCGGGTATGAATCTACTCGTACATCCTCTTTTCTTGCAGCTACCCCACGTTCTGTAATTCTGGGTCAGCCATCGTTTTTTGTGACTACGTTACTCACTGTTTGTTGCTTGTCTGTTTCACAGGTGGTGTCCGTTCTGGTGAGCTCTTGGAAACAGTAGCAGTTTCAACAACATAGCATTTGTCCCAAGCTAATTGGAAACAGTAGCAGTTTCAACAACATAGCATTTGTCCCAAGCTAATTGGAAACAGTAGCAGTTTATAGCATGTAAATATTGTGAATACCGTGTACATAGAGGTTTCGTGGTGACAGTTTGTAGCTAATATGTGCAGCGCTGTAATTAGCAGAACCTCATTCGTTAATAAAAGAGGCCTTGTACCATCCTTTTTTTCCTTTCTTAGGTTTTGTTCCTTGCCTCTTGACTGGACATATTAGGCCAGTTAGTGGGAATTTCACTTTGTAGAAAGGAATAGGGAGAACACCTCACCCTAGTAGTGAGGGGTGATTTCATCATATATATAGTACAAAAATCAGTAAATATTAACTATATAGTATATAGAAAGCCCTTAGTCGTGATGTCCTTGAACAGAGGAGTGGACGGCACATGTAGGACATTTTCGCGCGCTGATGTTGCAGCAGAATACAAGTGGTGGATGGAAGCGGTAGATGGAGCTTCTAGAGAAGTAGCTGGCGCAGCTAGTAGCACTCAGCGATAGCATTGGCGACAACATGGTACTAGTGTCGGAGCGAGAGACATGTGGAGCGACGTTTGTTTGTTGGGGCAGCCTGCTCAGTTGGTGTGCTCGTTGACAGGTGTAGTGCCCAAGTGAACACCAGCGGAGAGGGCTCAACCAGCCCGATGTAAGGAATTGTTGGAATATGCTCTAGAGATAATCATATAGATGATTATATTGTGTTGTATCCGTGTGTTCATAAATATCCATTAAAGACAACTTGTATCGACTGATAATTATGTGTTTTTTTTTTGTGAAACTCTTACTTGTATGGTTATTATTCTAATTACCATTGATCGGAGTTCGTGTGAGAACACTCATGAATATTAGATCAGCATACGTATTGGTTGATGACTATGTTTCACAAGTTAGAGACAAAGATGTCAAACTAATAGTGTGGCCGCATGTATGACATGGGACTGGATTAACATAACATGAGATGTTATTATCTTCTCTATACATATCATTTACGTTATGTCCTTAGACTAGAGATTGTTGTATGTAATCAAGATATAAAACGACCTACTCAGGGACTGTCAAACGTTACTCCGTAACTGGGTAGCTAGAGATGTGGATTTAACAATGGCGACGACCTCCCCCCACCATGTCCCCATGGCCACCGTTGATGCCACCTTCCCTCCTCATGGCGGCCACCTCTAACTCTCCTTCATGGCGGGCCTGTCGGACCAGGCTCTCCTCCATGCCTACCTTTGCTTTGGATGCTCGGTCAGTCCTCCCCTCTCATCACCCCTTGGTCGCCACTTCTTCCTTGCGGCCAGCTTTGGTCGCTCTGCCATTCTCTTGAATGAAGACTCGGTCAATAGCATCCTCGATCCCGTCTGGGTGGCGAAGCAAAAAATTTCAATGCCAGTTTTCTCTCAGGTTGGATGTTTCACTTTAGTGTTTCTTGCAAGGAAATTGGTTTCATGGTGTACAAACTAAAATCCTTTTCTTGCAAATCCTTTCCGATCTTCTTCCACCTTTGGGGTGGTGGTGGTCCGAACTGGTAGAAAGATTATCATTTTTGGCTCCTTGAACAAGGCCTAGGCGTTCGGGTTACCTGATTTTTTCAGGTCGGGTAATTCGGGTCTTTGGGGTGGTGGTGGTCCGAACTGGCAGAAAGGTTATCATTTTTGGCTCCTTGAACAAGGCCTAGGCGTTCGGGTTACCTGATTTTTTCAGGTCGGGTAATGAAAACTGCTACCCGATTTTAGCCCCTGAAATTTCGAGCAGCCGATAATTCAGGTTCGGGTTCAAGTATACCCGATCTACCCGATTTTACTAAAACAACAAACTAAACAAAATTTCAGTAGAAATTTATTGATAATTCCACCAGAAATTTGCGTAGAATTTCAGTAACAGTTTGTGGAGAATAATATATTATAGTTACTTATTCAAACCAAGAGAATTATATTCTAATAAAGTGATAATTTCAAGTGTTCAATTAACCACACGTGATGAGTATAAAGATGAAGGCGACTTTTCGGGTAGTTTGGGTACCAGTGTGTATTTGTCGATTCCGGCTAGATTGGGCGGAATTGACACGTGTTCGTCGGCCGTTGGAGCTCCCGAGATGGTGTAGGGGCTGCGGCTTCTCGCCCGGCGGCGACGGCGGCGGCAAAGACGAGCAACCGCTTGGAGAGGAGGAGCCGTTATAATCTATACCAACTAATAAAGCGAGAAAATTTCCGTCGTCTCCCCTCCAGACCGTAGGATCGTCCTCAGCCATCGGATTGGCATCAATGGCTTAGATCGGGCGCCCGCCTGCTGATTCCGTCTTCGCAGAGTTCAAAGTTAATACGACCTGCACATTCCCATCATCCACACGAGTTGGAGACCAACATGGTCACGGACCTCTTTTTGGTCTGTTGCTGGATATTAAATCTTAGGAAAGAAAAAGATACGGAGTATATTGCCTTCTTCCGATGGTAACAGATCGAGAGAAGAAAATAAATTAAATAAATGAATATGAAAAAATAGGTAATGGTATTATCGACTTTTTTTTTTTATAACAATATTATCGACTTTTATGGATGATCAAATAAATTCACGGAGCTTGATATTTGACTATATAAACATATGAATATTACAAAAAAGAAAATTATGATATATTTTTGAGTAAATGTTTTGGTGCTTTTAAAAACAATAATATATAAATAATTAAGATTGTATTTTAATTCTATATATTTGTTTGGTTCTACTATGGTAAGGAGGCAACAAGAGGTATATGTTTGGTTCCCGCAAGACAATTGAAAGGCAGTTTTATTCCTGATACAATCATGAACGTTTATCACCTCATCGTCGACGTAATCAGCACTCTCTGAACGACCATATTTATTCCCATGACATATAATTACATAATACCTTTTTTTTTTTTTTTTGAAACGAATTACATAATACCTGAATGAAACAAACAATAACATATGTGATCTGTTGGCGGTGAATGGATGACGATACAAAATGAGCGAACCAAACATCTTACTATGCCATTGTGTTATATTATTATTAATTAAAGATGTCATGGTTTCCATAAAATAAAATTTTAGATTTCAAATTGTATCAAAAAATCATTATTCTTCTCCCGTAGCAACGCACGGGCATATTTGCTAGTAATAAAATAATATTTGAAGCCAAGTAAATGAACTGTTGTACAACTTAGCTCTTATGCTTTCGCTATAAACAAGTATTGGCTCTATTAGTAACTTTACAATAAAACCATTGTATAAGCCAAGAAATGTCAGCACTGTAAGAGAGAAAAGAGGCAAAAACATCAGCTTGGCGCAACATGAAGCGGCGCTTCCACGGTTGTCCAGGTCGTGGGTCCCCTCCGCTACCGTTTGCTCCCATCAATCTTGCTTTTTTTTTCCCCTTCGGCTCAGGTAGACTACAGCAATGTCGTCCTCGGCTCCTCGCTCATTTCGCACCAGCACAGCAAGACCCGGTGGTGCAAGCTCGACCTCCGCACGACGCTGGCAACGCCGCCACGACCGTAGCTCGACCTCTGCATCGATGCCGCAGCTCACGTACAACTATGCCGGACCCGGCGAGACATGGCAATGTATTTAGTAGGGGAGAAGAAATGAGTGTCATTTAGATGAAACTCTATCGCCACGATTACCAACTATCTATGCGTCATGAAATTAAATACTATGTGAAATTCTGAATGAAACTTTACATTGAGAGTGTTCCATCCAACTTTCATTATCTTGAAAACAAAATAATTAAACTAACCATTAAGACTGGCCTAAACCCTTCAGCAAATAAACTAATCTGAAAGGTAAATACACCCCTTGGAGTAACTAAAACCTAACGATAGCAGTTCCTGCACCGCAACAGGTCACATTCGTAGATACAACTTCAAACTGACATGGTAGCATCCATCCCAGGCATGCAACACAGGTTGGCAACGTCACATAGATAATAATCCACCCAGCACCAGGTCCATCCCACAGTTGGAATGCTCAGGGACAGCCGGCCAGGCTGGGGGCTGATAACAGAGGCAGAAACATGCCCAGACTTTACCAGTTCAAGGAATTCTTGGACTGTTGAAGCTTTGCATTATACGCACTTTCCAGTTCCTCCTGCAAAATTACATGCCAGTGAAAGATTCGGACTTATGCCTCAGGAAATGTCAGAACCATGAGAGTTAATTCCTAGTAAGAGAAAGCTCGAGAGCAAGATCAAATGCTTTTTATTTGGGTGGGGACTGGGGGATGAAGAGAATCATATAGTAGCTAAGTTTCTGCTGCCAAAGATATTTTGCAGTGTTTCAATTATTCATGCATTTTGCATTCAGATGCTGGCATTGCCACAGAAATGAAATAGGGAAGATTCCATTACCTTGCATGCTTTCAGCAATGGGTGCAGAAAGGAAGTTCTGAAAAAATTGATGGATTTCCCAAGGGACGTTCTTTCCAAATCTGAAATTCAATAGTATAAAAAGGGGACATATTAGCCTGTTATGCAAGGCTGCATGTTGGTACTATTATGCTTTATTTTTTGCAATTACGAATAGTTTTTACAAAAATCACAAACGAAGCATGGTTATAATCACTTACTATTTTCAGAATCTATCTGAAACCCAGCATTGAGCTCTCCTAAAAGCTGTATAAGTGTACTTGTTTTAGTAAATCAGCATTGCAGCATGATGCTTGGGAGAAGGATAGGAAATTTAAGTGTTTCTCATACGAGGCTCTATGGACCATACCTGTGATAGAGTCGGAACAGCTGCAGGATCAAAATCATCACAGTTATTGGGATCAATTGGAACACAAACACGGCCTAGAAAATTAAACAACAGTCAATTGTCAACAATGGGTGCATTGTGTGAGAAACATTATTCCTGCAGTTGTTAGAATCAACTAACTGAAAAATGGCAAGGTATTTGAGTGAATGGATTGTTCTGGAATCTAGAGGTTTCAAAAGGACATGCCATGCGTATATATAAAATTTCGTTGTGTGGCTTGCCCTGTTTGGATCCCATGGTTTTGAGTTGTCTAGAGTTAAGGGCTAAACTATAGACTACTTTAGGTCACTTGTGTGGTCTAATAAACTAATGCCTTTTGTGAGGTTAGCTAAACTTCAGACCACCTGTTTGTAGCCTCAAGGGCTAAAGTGGTATAAAGTTGTGTGGCTAAACATACCTGTCTTTGGATGTATACAAAAGGGAGCCTTTAGTAAATGATTCATGTGCTTTGATACCTAACATGGGTATAAAGTAGATTAGGAGCGAGAACAACCTTGAACATTAGTACATTATTACCAGTGCAAGCACAGACAACTGATGAATTTTCTTTTACCTCCATGTCAAGTCTAGGATATGTGTATGAGAAGACAATCTCTTCCACACATCTGCGGAGCCCCGGAACCTGAAACACAGAGTTATACACATCTTGTGTAACCAAAGGAAACATTGATCGATAAACAAACAAATGTCTGAATAAAAGTAAATATGAACTAGGGATAAAACACAGAAAAAAAAAAGGAGATCAAACATGAACCTTGTGTTTTCCTGACTGCAAAATCGTCTTCAATTGCTCCCATCTGGTTGCATTGACATCTTCCTTTGAAATAGAAGATCGTCTATTTCCCTGCCACTTGTCATGGACCTCACTAGCAACATCTAGAAATCAAATCCAATTCAGAATGATGGCGAACAGATCTATGACATGCTAAACAAGGGATGGTAGATTTCATCTACTCCATTCCAATTATAAGATGTTTGGCTTTTATAGATACATAGTTTTGCCATGAACTTAGATATACATACATAGAAAAGCAATTTATCTAAAAATGCTAAAAGGTCTTAAAATTTGAAATGGAAGTATGCCGGAGAGTAATGTTCGTTTCTCATGGTTCCTTACTTTCATCAGGGATGAGATCAAGTATTTTCTGACATCTCTCCTCTGATGAAAAGAGTTGTTGGCTAAGGAGCAACCTATCTTCAAAGAAGGTTTTGAGAACATCCGTGTATGACCGGCTGCAGGAGCATAAATTACATAATATCAATTTAGCTCTTCCAATTTTCGTTGGTAGATCAAACAAACTTATGAGACAGCTAAGACATACGCAAGGAAAGGATGGAGGACAGGTCCAGCCAAGGATACTTTATTTAGTACATTTTCACCACCCTGAGATAGATTCATAGGGTTAAACAGATTTCTGGAAGGGGCAAGAAACAGCATCAAGAGTATGCATGATGAAGTGCCACCTTGTAGACTCGAAAGTAGTCAGCAATCGCAGCCCTTTGTTCATTGTTGAGCCTAACAGGAGAACACATGTGTTTTAGGATCAACAAGCATAGAAAACAGGTAAAGTAAATTCAAACATACTTTCTTGCTTTGCTATCACAGACCCAGCAATGGACACCACGACGGCCACTGTATACCCATAGTATGTGACTGAAACCAAAATCATCTGCAAACAATGATTTCAATTATAATAAGCACTGCAAATCTGTAGTTCATGTGGATAAATTTGAAAAAGTGGGTAGTTGATGTATTGCATAATCAAATGACATGCCTCTAAGAGAAGTATCCAAAATTTTGATAGCAATTGTCATTAAGGGCCAGCAATCTAAGCAGACATCAGCTCCAGAGCAGCAGTAGCGAACATCATCATAATCAGATATATCCTGGGAAGAACAAAAATGTTGACAGCTTGCAACTGTTGCACAAAGAATACAGAGCACAAATATAAAAGAAAAATGTAATGAAAAAGATAACGCAAGTTTCTTATCTTACAATGTCAAAAATTAGTTCTCTTTCCACTGGTACAAAGACACTATTGCCAGATTGGGCGTATGCATGACGCTTTGAAGGCTACAGAAAAATAAAGATTCATCAGGAAGCTGAGAAAAACTTGCGAAAAAGAGTATAATGCAGAAAATTAGAATCAAAATCAAAAAGAAATTTATATGTTTAGCGACGCTGCATCATACATCTACGCTGTAGACAGGTCCAATATCAATCTTGAAAGGGCACTTCTCCTTGATAGAACTCTCCAATTCAGTAGCACTATCAAAGGATTGGAAGCGCAAGTAGATGTCATTCTCCAGTGTAAATGAAAACTCTCGACGTCCAACATATGACTGATCACATCCGGGGTGCTTTCCATCTATAGAAAACAAAATATGGTCAATCAAGACACAGCATGAGTGCAAGGCTAACTCCTAATCAAAGAACCAGGACGTGAGCACGAACCATTTCCATAGCAAAGCCATTTGAAGAAATCACCATATGGGAAGAGCTTTCCTGCAATCATAGCCCTGGTTGTTAGCACAAGCAGCAGGAATAATCAAAGACACTGTAGTATCCCTTACATAGTGGATCAGGCTCTTAAGTGCAAAGCCTCAGTCAGGTGAGAGCATGCTTAGTTACACCAGATGAATAACAAAATGTGCCTTGGAAAAAAAGATATACTAAAGTTCTCAAGCAATTGGGAGGGGAAGGAAACTGTTCCAGCAAACAAATGCTAGCCAGTTGCTTCCTCATCACAATTCAAATACAACAAAAAGCAACCACAGAATTAATCGAAAAAAAAAGATACCCTAATCTGTGATGCAACATCACAACTTCCTGCAGAATCAATGATAAATAAAGATAGAAAATAGATGGTTATGGACCGACAAGATGGTATGGATCCTGTTCCATTTTACTTGTCCGTTCCATGCATTACAAGGGGAATCAGTTTTACCGTAGTAGATACGGAGATAGTCAGTGCTGAACCCTTCTGGCACGGCACCGGGGGCTTCTAGCTGTTGCTGCTTCTGGTCGTCAATCTCCATAGAGTCAACCAGCTCATCGTCCCTACCCATACTCAGATAAAAAAAACTGCCTGTACCAAACGAAAGGAATGAATTCGAATTAGACCCCAAAAAGAATGGACTGAATTTGTAGGGGGAACGACGGGAATTTAATGGCTTCTACTAGTGGGGATTTTTTTTACAAAATAAAAATGGAGAGAGCGGGTTTGAGACGGGGGTGGAGTTCGCGCGAATCAGATCCGAACACAAACACTAAGTTAGGGTTTGGGTGCTCTTACGCACAGCAGGAAGAGGAAGACCAAGGGAATACCTAGTGGTGCTTGCCGCCGGGGAAGAGCCCGAACAAGACCTGACCACCTGGCAGCGACGTTCCTCGCGTAGGACGGCAGCGAAGGTCGAGCAGCAGTCGTCGCAGGGGAGAGGGGGTGGCAGGGGCGAACGCTAATGTGGCGGCAGCGGCTGAGGGGCTGTGGGCTGCGCTGCGGGGAGGCTACGGAGGAGGCACGGCAGCTGCTGAGGGGGGTGCGGGAGGCTACAGAGGGGCGCCGCGTTCGCAGGGGTAGCGAGGGAAAAGAGGTAGGAGAATGGCGGGAAAGAGATGTCGATCCCGCCTAAAGATGTCCAGTCCCTCCTAGGCGCTCACTCACATTTGGAGCTGGGCCTGGATCTCGTTTCAAAACGTAGTTAGGGCCCATTTGCAACAAAAATGGGAGAAACATATGGGGCAATAGGACCAGTTATTTTCATTTTCATTTAACATTCGATCTAGATACATATTAAAGAAATGCATCTAAAAAATCTAAAATGACCTAAAATTTAGATCAGGAAGTAATAAATGTTCGTTCTGTGTACCCAATATAGGACAGTATAGAGGTTGAAATCGCCGTCCACACTGAGCCATGCACCTCGAGTGCGCGTTAATGTGTACGTCCTCTGTCCATGGAAGAATACAACTTTGAGTTGTGTGCTAGTTTAATTTTAATGGAGTTTATAATAAATAAATACTATTAATATTTCATCTCTAATTAAATTTATCATAAAAATATATTTCATAATCAATTTGATGATTATAGTTTTTGTATAATATTGGTCAAACTTCAAATCATTTGACTTCTCAAATGAGAATTGTGTTTTTTTGGACGAGAAAAGAATAAAGTATGCATAACTTGAAGGTGTCGACCGCCTTATTCATATAGGCGTCCGAAAGGGGGTCACTTCGCCTCCCCCTTTCCGCCTTTAAAACATTGGTAAAGGCACAATACCTTTGTAGCATTCAAGACTTTTTGCACGCCATAGAAGGCCGGTGACACGGATGTCGTAGAAGCGGGGGAGGAGGCAACAAAGAGATAAAAAGTTAGCAAGAAGACTCGTTTTGGGCATTTCAAATGAGCACTTGAAGGTCGAAAAACACAACCAAGGTACATAAAGTCGTAGCATGGGTGTTCTTACCTTAGAAAGGACAAAGAACGTGGGGAAATTCATGAGTGTGGGGGTCAGCGTAGTTGCAAGTGAAGGCCAATTAGCAAAATCGGTGTCGACGGAGGCAGCGCCAGCGGGCAAGCATAGACGCCACGAACACACATGCCAAGGTTGGCAAAGAAGCGAATAGGAAAAGAGAGAGAGCGCAACGGAGCGAAGTCATTGACGACGAGCCAGGCATTGAGTGTGCCTATGCTGAGGGAGAGGACGTGTCGTGGGGGGGCTGTTGGCCGCGAGGCTGCGGCGACCTTAGGGTGCACGCGGCACGGATGGCTCCACACATATATTGTGGTAGGATTTCAGCCTTTGGAAAGGGACACAATTTCAGCTTTTGGATCAGGGATCGGACGGTCAGGATACATGGTGACGTGGCCTCACGGTTGTTCAGATTTGGTATTTGGTACGTAGAAATAATAAAGGTACAGGTAGATATGCCCAACAATCTAAAAGTACTACTACGCCGAATTGGCTTGTAGTCCAATGGTAGGACGGTCAGGTGGGGATATACCCAGGGGGGTTCAAATCGGTACTTTCGCGACTTTTCTTGGGATTTTCCCAGATTTACCGGCGTTGTGCATTAGTGGTGCGACGCGGCGTTCGTCGACGACGGCGCCTATGGTGACTTCGAGAATCTCAGATATATCCGGCTATATGATCCTTCCGGAGGTGCTCATAGGGGTAGGGTTTCGATGCCCAGTCCTTCCCGGAGGTGTTCATAGGGGTAAACGTGGTGTTCATAGGGATGAATGTGCGTGCGTGTGTGAGTGTATGCGTTGTAACTGTGTAATTCTCAAAAAAAAATCTAAAAGTACTACGATGGCTGTTAGACCATGCAGTCTACAAGCAAATCCATCGCGTCCTGGATGCATCACAAAAAAAATTGACTTCCTTCTGTCATCTGAATACATGTTTACAGTTTACAATATGCAAGGGCAAGTTCCTGCTACTTCTCTTTGCCTTGATTCATCCATTGTGTTCATCTAAAATTTCCAACTCTCACAGCAGCTCAAAAACTCAACGCACGTACGTTTTTATTTTCATGATTTACTACTTCTCCCTATATAAATATTCCTCCAGTAAAGTTCGCGCAGCAACGTGCAAGGTATCATTAGTTTTTTAAGTAGAAGAGGACAGAAGCAGACACATGCCACAGGCCCACAGGACTTCACTGCCTCCAGCCTAGTTATGCTTCTGCACTGGCATCTATCCCATGCCCACAGGATCCGAACTCCAAGCAACTGCAATTTTTTTTTTTTTTTGAATGAAAAAAGAAACAAAAATAGTTAACTGAAATCTTGAAGAATGTGTAGGCAAGCAACCAAACAGCCAACACATATTCATTGATTCACAATACGCAAGATACATGTTCACAATACTCATCAGTCCCCTCTTCATGGTGAATTGGTGATGATGCTACATCCTGCATTCAACAATAACTCATCCAATCCAGAGTACCCAAGACAAGAGTGCATCTAATCTCACTGCAGCGGACCTCAGTGGATAACAGGCTTCAGCGGGTGCGCCCTTAGCTTTGACAAATCCAATCTTGAATCCAGCTCTTCGTCGACCTCGCCCACAACGCTTCTGCATATACATGAGGTCCAGAGATCAAGAATGGGACAAATGACTATAAGTTCCGTTTCAGTTTGGTAGAATACTAATAATTCTGAAAACAAGTGCACACAGTACTAACTGAAAACGAGTGCATTATTGACCCATAAAAAGGCCTTCAGAAGGAAGCAACAAAAGACTCAAATGATAAGGAGGAAATATCTTACATGTTGTCACCCCTGATAATGTACAGACCAAGTACAAGTTGTTGGACTCCCTCCTGCAAGTGCAATCATGTTTCTCATACGGTTCGACAATCCAAATGTACTGCTAAATTCTCATGCGCGGCAGAAATTAGAGAATATAGTGAGATACGCATGCATTAAGCAAGTACACAAAAGGAATTGTGTAATCGAGGTGTTTCATTTCAACACAGTTGTGCAACCAATTAATAATAAAAGATAACTAGTTCACAGCACTATCACAACCTACGACAGAACGTCGCATATCAACTAAGATCGCAATGCCATGAATCCATGATTATGCATTGCTGAACAGAGAGGCATATACAAAGCATTCTTCTAAAAACAAATGACAGGAGAGACTTCATTAGAAGGGGGAAGAAAGGTTGTGCCATGGAAAATGTTCTGAACCAACCATTTCTACGAGAGCAATTCGTCAGAATCTAGCCCCTCCCCCCCAACAAATTTCTTGGCCTTTACATTTTTTAGAGCAAATTTCCAAGGATCGTGAAATAAACCAATTTACAGTACCACAAAAGAGAACCACAGGATTAACAAAGTGGGTACAAAAAGGAGACCAATGCAAAGCTGTGCCCAATGGAAGAATTTCAAGACCAAGGCAAGACAAATTCTGTAATGAACAATATGTACTGAACAGAGTCATACTTGTAATCCTATCAATCCTGACAAAAGGTTCAATTCATACAGGAAACAGCAGGGCAGAACACTTGGAAGCAGAGCATCAGTGCCACACTGCCACTTAGAAAGCTAGGGGTAAATATGATTGAATACCTGGTTGGGGGTAAACTGGTAGTGTAAACTTGCAAATTTGCTCTAAATAGTTCACTGATAATCAGACTTATCAAAGCACAGGTTGTAAAATAAAATATATATGAGGCAATGATCTCATAACATCTAATGATAATGAAGCCCGGGGTGAAACTTATGCTGAACTGTTTAATTGTCTGATTGGTTCTTTTCCCCTCAAATATTTGGGTGTTCCAATTAGTCCAAGTAGATTACATGTCTCTGATTGGCAACCTTTAATAGACAAAAGCTATAAAAAGAATGGATACTTGGAAAGGGGGCAACATGTCTATTGCTGGCAGTGGCAGATCCACAATGATAGGATCAAGTCTTAACAACTCACCTTTATATCAAATGTCAATATACATGGCTCCCCAAAACAGTGATGTATAAGTTGGACAAGATAAGAAGGACCTTCTTTTGGCAGGGGGGCGGGGGCGGCGCTAAGAAGAAATATCATCTCATTAAATGGGTGAAAATTTGTAAAGATAAAAAGAGCAGGTGGTGGAACCTTGATAACGAGCAGGTGATTTGGCAAGACATAATTCAATATAAGTACATTAAAAAAACATCTATCAGTACTGTTAAGCACAGGCAAAATGATTCACAAGTGTGGGCTGATCTTCTTAAAATAAGACATGTGTATCTTCAAGGAAGGAGAATCAAAGTGAAAAATGGTCAAAATACCCTGTTTTGGAAGGATAGTTGGTTATATGACCAACCTATCAATGTTCTGTACCCTGATCTTTTTAATCTATGTTTGCAACCTGGTATTACTATGAACAGTGTCAAAACTAATCCTCAGAGTGTCAGATTTAGGAGGTGGTTGGTGGATAAATGGGTACATGACCGAATCAAATTCTAAATGGTGTTCAGGAATATCAGCTAGGAAATGATAAAGACAGTGTCATTTGGAAATTTAGAAAAAGAAGATTTTCATAGTTAAGTCTGTTTACAATGCATTGGCCATAAATGATGCAGACTTATCATAAGATGATTTGGAAGGAGAATCCCTCCAAAAATAAAGATCTTTCTGTGGATGGTTATGAATAATGCAATTCTCACCAAGGATAATATGATAAAAAGAAAATGGAAGGAGACCCTAATGCAATTCTCATTTGTTTTTTTCAATGTAGCTGTGCTAGAGCAGTTTGGGCTATAATAGCTATGGCTTTAGGAGCAAATAATATTCCCACTCCTATACAGCTCTGCTGGCCTTGGTGTCAAAGATGGCTACTCTTTGGTGAAAAATATCATTCTTTTGGTATTGCTGCAATTCTTCGGGCCATTTGGAAAAGTCGTAATGTTGCATGTTTTGATAGAAAAATCATCACTGATCCTGCATATATTGTATGTTACGCTTGCATGATAATGGGTTATTGGGCAGACTTGTAAACTAGTGGCGACAACTAGGAGGTGCTGCATGAAGGAATTGCTACACTTCTGAAGATTGCGTCCAAGCTTGTGATCATGAAAAGGAAGAGAGATGACCCGAAGACGCTGGAAGGAGGTCAAGATGATAATGAGCAATGCTGATGGGCATGATCGGCAAGTCACAAAAAAAGTGTTTTCTGGAGGTGGTTGTCCAGTCGTCAAGTGTTTCTAGCAAGCACAATGTTCTGTTCTTTTGAGGATGCGATCTGATGTAATGTGTTGGTCTTTTTAGCTGTGGTTTTTCTTTTTTATCTGGTTGTTGCCTTGGCTCGCATGTTTGAGCATGGTTATCTTTTTTCTCTAGCCTGGTAGTGGTATTGCCTAGGCATAACTGTCACCTATGTCCTACCTGAGATACTCTATAACTGTTGTATTTCCGTTATTCAAAGTAATGGAAATGAGGAAGGTCCCTCGATTCAAAAAAAAAATGATCTCATAACATCGGGGAGACAAGGAGCAGAACATAACTTGCCAGATATTTGACGATAGGAATAGGATTTATGGCATCATACATGAGCACTAAGCCTAAAGGTGACTTTTATGTTGATGAGATGGAATCCAATTAAACCAAGTATTATGGTGGTTTGGTATAAGCTGTGCATTGCAGGGCATTGGGTTTCAACTTCACAACGGAACAGCTGGTTTGATATATTGTGAGTGTGTCCCTATTCCTATAGTAGAATAAAAGTCCTTAGCAGAATGAACATATAAAAGGTCAAAGTTTATTCCTATAGTAGAATGAAAGTCCTTAGCAGAATGAACATAAAAGGTCAAAATCGATTGGGGAAGCAAGCCAAAACTAACCTTTCTAGAGTAGACCCTCTCGTGGGACTCGTCGAGGATAATGTTGGTAGCCTGGTCGAATCCCCTGAGCGTACCCTACAGCAACAAGATGAATTGAGTCCATTAACTAGTCACAGACACCAAATGGCACGGCAGCAAGAGATTGAGATGAATTAACTCGTCGTCCTATAATGCTTGCTTACCACGATGTTGCGGCCATCGTTAGTGATGACGGAGATGACCTCTGCAGAAGCAGGAGGAGAGCATCAGACAGAACAAGATCGGGAAGCGAAGAAATCGTATGGGTGGTCGATTTAGGGGTACTCACGGTCGACGAGCGGCTCGAGTGCCGGACCGCCGGACGCCATCTGTGGCCTGCCGAGAGAGGGATTAGGGACCGCCGAAGCCGCAGGCGCCGGCTACTAGCCCCCCAATCTTCACCGTGCCTTGGCTCTGGCGCCGCCTACCGGCCGTTGATAGAGGATCCCACAGCTGCCATAGAAGCTCTGGCTTGGCTCTCTCGATCTCTCACTCCGCCTCCTTGGCTTGGCTCCTTGCTGCTTGCGGTGGTTACTAGCTAGTGGAGAGAGGGATCGCAAAGGAGTCAGCAAGTGGCGGCGGGCGACGGCGTGGGAGACGGAACCGCGGCGTCGTGCCACCAGCGAAGAACGTGGTTCTTCTCGAAAAGAGGGAGTACGTGGAATTGGAAAGAAGCCCAAATTAGGAGAGGCTTATATGGATCTAAATGGCTTATGGAATTGATTATCCAACCCAAACTTAAAATCTACTAATGGGCCACGTGGTTCTTCTAGGCCAAACTAAAGAGGCTACAAATAAATCCTAAATCCATCTGAACACGCTCAAATCCAGTTCCATTCACAACACTGGTACCATCAGCGACGAAGCCAAAAAAAATAATTTTAGAGTGGGCTGAACAAAGTCTAATCAAATTTAACCCCTCCTAATCTATGTAATTATACATAAAATTTTAGGGGGGGTGGTGGTGTTGCTGGAGCCCAGCTTGCCCCCTGCTAGCTTCTTCCCTGACTACCATTGGTTTCTTCTCGTTTCAGTCCTTTCTAGCAGAAATGATGGTTCTCGTCGAGTGTTCAAAGGGAGGTGGTGGCGGCAGGGACGAATTTGAGGGGCTCGTGGAGGGCCTTAAGATCTTAGAGGAAGAAAATTGAGAGGTTAAAGGTTCTTAAAAGATGTAATTGGGGGTGGGGGTAGAGGCAAGGTGGTACAACCGTACGGGTAGTGCGGAAGTTGTTCTCGCAAAACATGGGCACAAAAGAAGGGATAAGCCAGACTTTGATGAGTCAGACTTAGGGGAAATTTGGTACCCTTAGAATTGAGTCCGTTGTAAGGAGATAGGTGAAAACCTCTTTCTTTTTTTTCCTTCCTCAATACGATTGGTAAACAACAATCAATATGTGAGGCGGCATGGGAGTTTGGTGATGATTTGTTGGTAGTGGACTTTGATGGCAGGGAACCATTGAAGGTTACGGAGTTCGTATACATGTTGTCGTGGATTCACGTCTTCGATACCTCTTGGCCCTATGAATGATAACATTGGAAAGGAGATCAGTGACAAGGTGCTTGGGGAAGACTCTAGAAGTAGGTGTGATGATGATGGTTCAATGATTGTGGGCTATCTTAGAATTAAAGTTAGGTTGGATATTCGTAGTAGGGCCTTTGCTTCATGGGGTGAGACCCTCAACTTGTGAAATCAATCATTTATCTACCATTTGAGTTGTGTCTTCCTTTGTTCTTGATCATATTTTTCAATTCGCATGCAATAGTTAACCTCGTGCCATGGTCAAACAAGTATCACATGATTGATGACCATAGGCGGCATTGTGCTAAATTGTGGGTTTATCAGATCTCCAAGAGTTTGCTATTTTTAACTTGGCAAATCTTGTGATTTGCCAACTCCTAAATGATTTTTGCCAAGCTAAAAAAAATAGCTCATCTCCAGTTTGGTATAATTGACTCCCCAAAATTAAAGTTTGAGCTATTTAAATGTAACTAAAAGCAAAAGATAAAGAAAACACTTTTTTGAAGTGAACATGGAACTATTCATAAATTAATCAAGGTCATATCTAAAAGTTGTTGTGCCTTACACTCGCGTTTGGACCCAGTAAACAATTTCTTTTTAGATTCCCCTTTCTTCTCCTTCACGAGGGCTGAGGTAGGCTTGGACGCCAATGTGGCTGCTCTCTTCTTCGAGCCTTGACGCTCAAGTGGCCACGCCTGTGGCGCAGATTAGGGGCGAATTCTCCGTCGTTTCGTCGGTTGTCGTGACGCGCGCCCATCCGAACGCCACACATGCAACCACCCCCGCCCATCGAGGAGGTCTTCAGCTCTAGGTCCGTAGCACCGGGGCTGGCGCCGACGGAAAAATCCCTTCGCACGCATGGAGAATCGAGCAACAAAGGGAAGGAAAGTCGCGCACACGGGCTCGGATGCGCCGGGCGGAGAACTGCACGCATATTTCCGCGTCGTGGGCAGGTATTGGTAAGTTGTCAAATTTTGTTGTGTGATTTGCCAAACTGTTGGAGACGCCATTTTCGCCAAAAATTGAAGGATGCCAACCCAATAAGACAAATTGTTGGAGATACTAGATCAGATTTGTAAGCATCCACCAGAATGGTACTCCCTCAATTCCAAATTGTAGCTCATTTTAATTTTTCTACCAAAATGGTGCTCCCTCAATTTCAAATTATAGTTCATTTTAATTTTTATAGATACATTACTTTTACTATGCACCTAGTTATATACTATGTCTAGAAAAATCAAAGTGAATTATTGTAACACCCCAAAATTCACAGACACCCTAGGATGTTACTAAAGACCGACAACAACAGCTGCACATACCCAATAAAGATTTTGGCAACACTTCCTCTCTATTTTAAAGAACAACCGGCAGCAAGACATACACAAAACCAACGGAAGCAAACTAGCATTGACGAACAACTAAACATAAATATGTGATACTCCAACGAGAAAGTTCAATAATCACTCTTTAAACAATTTCTTTCGAGTCTAGTGAACATAACAAAGTTATTTTGTTTAATGAAGACTCCAAAAGGAGTGTGTGACGTGCAGCTACTCCCCTTCCCTTCCAAGCAATCATCAGTACGGATTGAGTAAAGCAAGGGTGAGATGAAACATCTCAAGCAAGCAAACTTGTTTTGACTAGCCATTTAAATCACAAGTTGAATTAAACATCAATTTAATATAGAGTTTGATATGATATCAAATAACATGAGAGACTTCCAACTTGGAACATAGCCAAAGAATATAAAGCTTCATAAAACTACGAACAAGTCACTTCATAATATACTTCGGAATGCATATGAATGCAATGCAAATGTCTCCTGCCTGCACACCCAACAAGGTGTGGAGCTGCATCCCATGATGTCAGACCGCATACGGTCGTAACCATAGGTCCACGACATAACTTCCAATGCAAATGAATGATGCAATGCACTTGGCATGCTGCAATAAAATTAATATTCACCACCAATGATACTTCAACTTCATCTTCATGCTTGTGGGTTAACCACAAATAGCAATATGGAATAATAATATCACCATGGGTAAAAAGAATAAGGCCACAAGTAAATAAGGTTGAATAAAATAAGATCACAAGTTTCATATTTAGTTGTATGGCATTCTTATAAACAATAATCTGTAGGTGATAAAAACAACAAGCCAAAACCGTAGCAAACCACCGCTACATTTACTTGCCACTTTACTGGAGAAGATCAAAAGCACTAGCGACGTTCCATAGTACTACCACCTGTTTTAGCACGAAGAACTCAGAACAGATACTCCAAATATCACTAGTGATCAAATGAATAAAACGCTCCTACGTCCGAACAAATAATCGGTAACAATGACCCCATTTGACTGTCGACAAACGGCAGTGCCGCTTGTTCTTTTTCCTCTGAAACCATAGCAATTGATAACAACTAAATAGCTAGCAACCATCTACACTAAATAAACTACAACCTTGGTATTCAGAAGAAACCAAAACTCCAAAATCTACCATTTTTAATGCAGCCTATAAAGCAACGTACTGCTCTGAGTTTATAGAGCAGCAACTCTGTCCCCAGAAAAAAACCATACCTCCCAAGCCGTTAATCCTAAAATAGAGTTTGAATACTCAATGGAAAGTTCCTACAAAGTACTACAAAACACTCCAGAGCACCCTGGACCAAAATGGCCACGAAGAACTTCTAAGACAACACTGAAAACTGGAGTTCGAAACTGACCCGCCCTGACAGTACTGCAGCAATATTCAGAAAGCCACAACTTTTGCTATACTTGACGGAAAATTACGATTAAATACTCGTTGGAAAGGTCTTCTAAAGCCGCACAATTTCCGTTCATATGAAATCCCCTAATTTGGCCAGAAAAAACCTCAAAAACAGATTGATCTACGGCTGTACAGTGAGAGAAGGGAAAAACACTGAAGCCCCTAATTCGAGTTCAGGAACTAAACCTGCTGTTCAACTACGATCTAGAACCTGAAAGAATTGATGTACTTCCATACCTAGATGAGGACGCCCATCTCCTCGAATCCCCCTTCCTCCTTGATTTTCTTTTCATGCAACACCTAGTCCTGTCCTTGTGAGAGATGCCGATGATGATGGCTGCAGTCCTGAAAGGTTCCTTGTGGTTTTTGGTAATTGAGTGTCAACATTAGGTGAACTAATATGTGTGATTGAGATTATACCACCGGGAAATTAGTTATTCACGTGATGATGCAATGAAGGAGCTTATTGCATATGAAACATGACATGGAGTCATGTGACCAAGGTGGTGAAGATCAAGACGAGGCTTGGCCGGATGGACCGGTTGCAAGTGTGAAGGGCAAGTCGAGGGACTTGGCGCCGAGAAGGACCGACGTAACGGTGAAGAGCAAGTAAGGTCAAGATCGATGGACCAAAAAGGTCATGTGATGATATGAAATGGATCATATCATTCTTGATCGTGTTGGTGCATTGGTTGCATCGGCACTTGAGGATGGAGCGAAATGAAAATGCGCAAGGCAAAGGTATAACCTATAGGGCATTTCATTTCGCCGGTCATTGGAGCTTAGAGAAGTTTATGACCGGGTTTAGGATAGATGGCCGTACTATCAAGAGGGGCAAACATGTTTGCATATCGGTCATCTAGTGCCACTTGTGCGATCTAACTTTACGACGTGTTAGGATCGAGTGGCGTGCTAAGAGCTAACCGGCCTTTGAAATGATTGTGAAAATGCTAACACACTTGCACATGGTGATGTACACTTGGTGGTGTTGGCACATTTGCAAAGGCGGCGGTGATTGCAGGGATGAGTTGGGTTTGGGAACCGCTCAGATTCGGCGCTTTCGAGAAAATGAGATGCATATTTTCTATTGCGCCGGATGCAAGTTGGTGGTGAAAACATGCTATCCCTCGTACTCAAGTTTAGTATACTTGATGGGTAGCATGTCGAAGTGAAGGCGTCGGTGTTTCGGTGGAGTTTTCGCTGGAAAATGGTGGCCGGACGCACCGACCGGAAGCACGCTGCTTCTGACCGGACGCTCCGGTGGGTGCGTCTGGTAGAGAGCTTGTTTCGGCCGTTTTGACCGGACGCAGCGACCGGAACCTCGACCGGATGCATCCGGTGCTGACCGGACGCATGCACCGGAAGCTGCTCTGGGCTGTCAGCTGTGGGGCCGCTGGCTCTGTCCTTTGTGACCGGACGCGTGGTCAGGTGTGACCGACGCCGACCGACCCGCTGGTGGTTCCGGTCGGGCGTCCCGGTCAACTCGCAGTAAAACCGTGGTTTGAAGCACCAACGGCTCTATTTGGCTTGGGGGCTATAAATAGAGGGTGTGTTCGGCCATGGCTGGTGCTTAGCACCTTGGGGACTTTGTGTCCATGCTTGAGAGTGCTTGAGAGCCCTCCCACTCACATATGCTTGATATCGTTCATCCGATTGAGTGAGAGATCGAGTTCTAGTGCGTTGCGTTGAGAGATCGCATTCGTGGCACTAGGTGTTCGTGTTGCAAGCCGGTGTGCTTGTTTCTCTTGGAGGTTGCCACCTCCTAGACGGCTCGGTGGCAAGAGACTTCGTGAAGCACGCAAGGAAGCTTGTGCGGTGCTCGAAGAAGAAATTGTGAGAGGTTCGTGCTCACCTCGCGGGGATCGTGAAGAGCAACTCTAGTGGAGCGTGTCATTGAGCTACCACACTTGTGTGTGGGTTCACACGGTGCCCTCTGAGGGATTGGCTAGAGGACTCACACTGTGTGAGGGACTCGATCGAGCTCCCAGCTGTGGGATTTGGCACTGGCCATTAAGCTTGAGGATCATCACCGGGTGATTCGCCAAACCGTGGAACCACAAGAGTGTTGGTCGACACAACGAGGAGTAGGGGGAAGTTGGCAAGCTTCCCGAGACCCGGTAAAAATCACCGGTGTCATCTTGTGTCCACACTTCGCGGTGGTTTGCAATCTCTTCATCTCAAGCCTTGTTCTTACATTCATATATACATTGTGCTTGTGCTTGAGTAGAGTAGTTGTAACTATCTAGCTTGTGTAGCTTGTTTAGTTACTTTGCTTAGCTTGTGTAGCTAGGTAATTTGAGTCTTTGGGTTAGGCGTGTGTTGCCTTGTCCATTGTGCATCTAGTGAGCTTAGGGGCTTTGTGCTTTTGCTTACTAGAATTGTGTAGGAGCTCACCCGTTCTTAAAGTACTATTGCTTAGGTTTGTGTAACCTTGCATTAGAATTGGTTAGTAGCTCAAGCTAGGCATGTCACCTCACTCTTCTTGTGTAGGATCTTTTGTGAGGTGATTTAGAGTCTTAGTTAGAGGGGTGAAGTCTTGGCTACACCGATAAGTTTAATTCCGCAATTGTATTCGGTTAGCCGGTGCGATTAGTTTTTAGAAGGGACTATTCACCCCCCTCTAGTCCCCATCTCGACCCTTCACGTGGTATCAGAGCAAGGTCTCTCATTTAGTGGTCTTAATCGGCCCGAGAGGATAGAAACTAGAGGGTTTAGTGATGCTTGTTTGAGTGACACACATATTTTTGATGGCACACACTTTGCACGGTGGAAACACCATATGCTTGATCATTTTCGTGCCATGGGACCTAAGGTTTGGTGGGTTGTCACTAGTGGTCTCACCGGTGTCTTGGACCATAGAAATCTAACCAAAGCTCAAAGGTCATTGTATGAACTTGATGCACATGCATATCTTTTTCTAATGAATTCTTTGAGACTTGAAGATTTTGACAAGGTGAACCATGAGGGATCCGCACATGAGGTGTGGGAGTCCATCAAGCACACCTTCGGCAATGCCTCCACTTGGGATGATGGCAAATTTGAGGATGAGGCGCCAAAGGTGGTGGTACATGAGGATGTTGAGCAAGATTGCTCCACCTCATGGTCAAGTGAAGATGATGATCGAACTACCACAAGTTCACTTGACAAGATTGATGAAGATGCCTCAAGTGATGCAAGCGATGATTCTACCTCAAGCATACTTGATGGCAATGTTGATGGTTCATGCTCGGTTGATGATGCTACTACAAGTTCATCCACTACATCAACATATTGTCTCATGTCACTAGGTGACACCAAGGTATCAAATGACAATGTGATTGATCACCATGATACATATGATGAGCTTGTTAGTAGACTTGCTAGCATGACCATGTCTTTAGAAAAGGAGAAAACTAAATCTTTGAATTTGGAGAATGAAAACTCTTTTCTAAAGAAAACATGTGAACAACAAGAGCATCTACTTTATGTTACTACTTGCTCACATGAAGTGCTAAAATTGGCTCATGAGGAACTTAGTGTTACTCATGATAACTTGGTACAAGACCATACTTTTCTCACTAAGAAGTTTTCAAATGAAGAATTTAAAACTAGTGAGAGCTCATCACATGGGTCATTTGATCAATCACATATTTGTGCTAACCCTTGTGATGTAGGCAAGAAGCATGTATCCACCTCTTGTGATAATTTATTGAATATGCCATATTCTTCACTTTTAGATGGTTGTTCTTCTCCTATGTCTTGTGAGACTAACCTTTTGAAGGAGAATGATGAGCTCAAAAAGAAAGTGAAGAATTTGAGCAATCGGTTAGAGAGGTGCTACAACTCCAAGGTCCTCTTCGAGCAAATTGTGAAGAATCCAAGAAGCCTACATGATAAGAGTGGTCTTGGGTTCATCAAGAAAAAAGTTGACCAAAAGTGGAAGAAAAATAGTAAAGAAGGTCAAGAAGCAAGAAAAAGAGAAGCTATCTCATTTCATGTGCTATCAATGCCATGAAAAGGGACATCTTGCAAAGGCTTGTCCAAATAATGAAAAGCTCAAGTTGAAGCAACAAGAAAAGCCTCAACCGAAGCCCCAAGATCAAGTCAAGATCAACCATGAAGCTAAAGTTGATGACTTGAAGATGAAGAAGAAAACAAGGAGGGGTGGAAGAGCTTATGCAAGGCATCCAACTCATATCCAAGATGTCAAGATGATGAGCAAGAATCAAGATAAGAAGAAAGATTTGGCTCACATCAAGTGTCATAGTTGTGATAAATTGGGCTACCTAGCTTCGGGTTGTCCAAACAAGCTTGAGAAGAAGGCTCAAGCAAGCAAGATGAAGCAAGGCAAGAAGGAGCATCAAATGAGCAAGAAAGAAAAGGCTCAACAAAAGAGAAGATGTTACTTATAGGGAAAGGGGACACATGGCTCATTCATGTCCCCTAGGTAATGATTCTAAGCCGATTTCAATTGATGATGATATTGTGCTTAGAAAGGATGACAATGGTACTTCCTCGGTTGCTATTACAAAACATTACGCTATTCATACTAAGGCATTACCTAAGTATGTTGCACCTAACTTGAGAGGACCCAAACAAGTTTGGGTACCATCAAAAAGTGGATGAATGTGTGTAGGTACCATGGCATTGGAGGCTTGATTTAATTGAGCTCATATTGTTCATCATTTGATTAAGTCAAGTAATGAAGCTTAGTGCAATTATATCCCAATGCCAATACAAGAAAAATGAAGTCCAAGTGCTACAACATACAAGTGCAAACTAAAGTTGTGGTGATTTATTGGAATTATTTGATGGCTTGCAAAATATCTATGATGAAGCTTGCTAGCTTGATGATCATGAGCTACAAAGGTATACTTCTAGTTGATCACACATATTTGGGTGCATATGAGTTGATTGAATTGGATATATATGCATATGTTGCTTGCTATGAGATGATTGAATGGATTAAATGCTTAGTAGTCAAATTTGAGTTGGTTTGAATGGATATGATCATGAGATGACTCTTAGTATGTGATTTCATTTGATATATGTCTCGTGAAAGTATTCAAACAAGTTAGCTTCAAGTTTGATTCAAATTGGTGAGACATAACTCAATTGCTCAAATATGTCCACTATTGCAAAATCTGTGTGAGCTGTGATGATAGCCATATTTGGATGATCAAATCTTATTGGAATGGCTTGAAATTTGGTATTCATGCTCTATACTTATGTTACAAGATGCTGTAAAAATTTCATGATGATTGAACAAGGGATGCTTCTGTTTTGGAGTACAACTTGTCAGCTATGTTGCAGCAGTTTTCAGCATGTAGTAATGTGGAAAGGTGTGAAATCTGGTAGCAATCTAGAAGAAGTATGAAGCTCAAATTTTTATGGCTGCTAGATGACTTAGTGTTGCACATCTCCACCAAATTTCATGGCATTTCATCATGTACATTGTGAGATATGGTTTATTCTTTGAGATGTACAAAATCTGCCGAAAAGTGACAATTATTGGTCTCATCAAGAGTCACTTTCATTGAAAGGTCCTCAAGTTGGAATCATGTTGATAAGTGTTTGAGGCACCTAAGTTTGGTTTTGAATTGAGTTAGAAGCATGACAAGCAAAGAGTACAAAAGCCATTGATTTTTGGGGAGTGTACCATGTACACATCTAGTACTCTAGTTGAAGATCAAGACCAAGCTCAAGATGGAAAGCAAGAAATAAACTCAAGTGATCATTGGATATCTTTGGAAGAAAGAAAAGGACTTAAATAAGAATCAAGTCTATTCATCATATCAAGTCCATCTTGTGGATCAATCAACCAAAGTCAATTCAAGTGAGTATCAAGAATGGTTCTTGGATAAGAGGTCACTTCTCCCGTCAGGCATGCCGCCATCGTAGGTAAACCGAGCACCGGCTTGGATGGCTAACATGGAAGTGAGATTCTAGGAACTATTGGAGATGCTTAGTTGATGCAATCTAAAGGGTTGATCAATAAGAGAAGCAAGCAACACCCAAAAAGAGAGATGTTTAATGTAAGATTCAAATGATTTTCTCTCATGCAAGCAAAGATCAAAAGAAAGCAAGCCAACCACAACAAGAAGTGCACTTGATCTTTAGTGGTTTTCAATTCATATGGGTGAAGCGTGGAATTCATATTGATATATATTGTCTTCACCAAGCTATTGAATTGGACTTCTTGATGCTAGTTGGAGAGCTAAATTGGAATCTAATGACTATCCTCTACTCCAACATAGCAAGGTGAAATTGTTTGACATATGCATTCATAATTTGCTAAGGACTTGCTAGTGCATATAGTCATACATAGTGATCATTCATGAAAATCAAATGTTTTTAATGCTTGTATGGTACCACTATTGCTTTTATGCTTTATATGATCTAGTGGTAGCATATGACATTTTCATGAGCAAGTGAACCCATAGTATTTGATCTAGAGAATGAGCATTCAAGTACTTTAACTCAACATTGTCAAGATAACCCTTAGCATGAGGTGTGAAGAAGCTTGTCATTGGTTCAAACCGAGTTGGATTATTTTGTGCAAGTGATCTAGATCAAGTCAAAGACAAAGAAGCTCATGGAAACAATCTAGTTCAAGAATTGGTTGCAATTGACAAATCTTTTCAAGTGGCATCCACATTGCAAGATTCAAGACATGGCTAGATTATTACATCATCTATACACGTGGTAATTCCTTCACTTGGTATCTTTCACGTGGTATTCAACTCAAGTAATGTCTAGTACATGAAATCGGTGGTTCCACAAGTGATCCTCAACTTTAAGTGATCAATTCAAGAAAGCTACCCTCACCAACAAGAGCTCAAGTTGTGCAATGGATTGACATATGCTTTGACTTAGGGGAGGTGTCCCACCTCAAGATCAAGGTCAAGTATGCTACAAATGACCAACATGTGACATTTCAAGATGGTATTCATGCTTCCCCATGTGGTAGTTACAAGTGGTGTCATTCCAACATATGGTGATGTCCATCAAAAATGAAGATTCAACAATCAACCATCTATCCCTAGTCACAACCTTTGTATCAATAGAGGCATACCCTTTATGGAAATTGATGACAAAGGGGAAGAAATTGGACAAAGATATGTATGTGTCTTTGGATATATGATAAAGGGGGATGAGAATATGAACATAGAACAAGAGGGAGCAAGATTGAAGATTAGAAGAGGATCAACATTCTTGGACAAAAGAGAAGCACACAAGTTGGGGGAGCAAGCTCATGAACTTGATTGATTGCATTTGATATGTGCATATTCATGTGCTTGCTTGCATTTGCATAAGTTTTTGGATTCTACATGCAATGCTTGTGTGGTGTATGCTAGTCATAGAACTTGATTGATGATGTGATAACTAGCATGCATAGGTTATAGCTAGACATATATAGCTTTCACGTGGATCAAGTACCGTAGCATATAATGTTGATCTCTCATGGTATCTTGAGTTTTGATGTATGTCTAGTTACATGAATGATGCTAAGGATGAACTTTAATTTGCAACTCCGATTGGTATCACGCTTCAAAGGTTTATCCTATATACCTTAGCATCACTTTGTAGTGTTAACTCCCTTAAAAGTTTCATATCTTTGTATATGTGCAAACCTTGAATTCAAATCAATTGGACACACATATAGGGGGAGTTACCACTACGAAGAAAGATTTAATCTTCAATTTCATATCTTTGTAGTGTTGCCATCAATTACCAAAAAGGGGAGATTGAAAGGTCCCTTGTGGTTTTTGGTAATTGAGTGTCAACATTAGGTGAACTAATATGTGTGATTGAGATTATACACAGGAAATTAGTTCACACGTGATGATGCAATGAAGGAGCTTATTGCATATGAAACATGACATGGAGTCATGTGACCAAGGTGGTGAAGATCAAGACGAGGCTTGGCTGGATGGACCGGTTGCAAGTGTGAAGGGCAAGTCGAGGGACTTGGCGCCGAAGGACCGACGCAACGGTGAAGAGCAAGTAAGGTCAAGATCGATGGACCAAGAAGGTCATGTGATGATATGAAATGGATCATATCATTCTTGATCGTGTTGGTGCATTGGTTGCATCGGCACTTGAAGATGGAGCGAAATGAAAATGCGCAAGGCAAAGGTATAACCTATAGGGCATTTCATTTCGCCGGTCATTGGAGCTTAGAGAAGTTTATGACCGGATTTAGGATAGATGGTCGTACTATCAAGAGGGGCAAACATGTTTGCATATCGGTCATCTAGTGCCACTTGTGCGATCTAACTTTACGACGTGTTAGGATCGAGTGGCGTGCTAAGAGCTAATCCGGCCTTTGAAATGATTGTGAAAATGCTAACACACTTGCACATGGTGATGTACACTTGGTGGTGTTGGCACATTTGCAAAGGCGGCGGTGATTGCGGGGATGAGTTGGGTTTGGGAACCGCTCGAGATTCGGCGCTTTCGAGAAAATGAGATGCATATTTTCTATTGCGCCGGGATGCAAGTTGGTGGTGAAAACATGCTATCCTCGTACTCAAGTTTGGCATACTTGATGGGTAGCATGTCGGCCGGGCGCGGTGTTTCGGTGGAGTTTTATTTGGAAAATGGTGACCGTGACGCGACCGGCCGAAGCACGCAGGATCGACGCTCCGGTGGGTGCGCCCTCGCGTAGAGCTTGTTTCGCCGTTTTGACCGGACGCGGCGGCCGGAACCTCGACCGGATGCATCCGGTGCCGACCGGACGCATGCACCGGAAGTCGCCTGGTCAAGCCACCGGGGGGCCGGCTCGTCCCTTTGTGACCGGACGCTGGGTCGGTGTGACCGACGCTGGACCGACCCGCCGGGTGGTTCCGCGGCAAGGCGTCCGGCCAACTCGCAGTAAACCGTGGTTTGAAGCACCAACGGCTCTATTTGGCTTGGGGGCTATAAATAGAGGGTGTGTTCGCCATGGCTGGTGCTTAGCACCTTGGGGACTTTGTGTCCATGCTTGAGAGTGCTTGAGAGCCCTCCCACTCACATATGCTTGATATCGTTCATCCGATTGAGTGAGAGATCGAGTTCTAGTGCGTTGCGTTGAGAGATCGTGATTCGTGGCACTAGGTGTTCGTGTTGCAAGCCGGTGTGCTTGTTTCTCTTGGAGGTTGCCACCTCCTAGACGGCTCGGTGGCAAGAGACTTCGTGAAGCACGCAAGGAAGCTTGTGCGGTGCTCCGAAGAAGAGATTGTGAGAGGTTCGTGCTCACCTCGCGGGGATCGTGAATAGCAACTCTAGTGGAGCGTGTCATTGAGCTACCACACTTGTGTGTGGGTTCACACCTGTGCCCTCCGAGGGATTGGCTAGAGGACTCACACCGTGTGAGGGACTCGATCGAGCTCCCAATTTGTGGGATTTGGCACCGGCCATTAAGCTTGAGGATCATCACCGGGTGATTCGCCAAACCGTGGAACCACAAGAGTGTTGGTCGACACAACGAGGAGTAGGGGGAAGTTGGCAAGCTTCCCAAGACCTCGGTAAAAAATCACCGGTGTCATCTTGTGTCCACACTTCATGGTGGTTTGTAATCTCTTCATCTCAAGCCTTGTTCTTACATTCATATATACATTGTGCTTGTGCTTGAGTAGAGTAGTTGTAACTATCTAGCTTGTGTAGCTTGTTTAGTTACTTTGCTTAGCTTGTGTAGCTAGGTAATTTGAGCCTTTGGGTTAGGCGTGTGTTGCCTTGTCCATTGTGCATCTAGTGAGCTTAGGGGCTTTGTGCTTTTGCTTACTAGAATTGTGTAGGAGCTCACCCGTTCTTAAAGTACTAGTGCTTAGGTTTGTGTGACCTTGCATTAGAATTGGTTAGGAGCTCAAGCTAGGCTTGTCACCTCACTCTTCTTGTGTAGGATCTTTTGTGAGGTGATTTAGAGTCTTAGTTAGAGGGGTGAAGTCTTGGCTACACCGATAAGTTTAATTCCGTAATTGTATTCGGTTAGCCGGTGCGATTAGTTTTTAGAAGGGACTATTCACCCCCTCTAGTCCCCATCTCGACCCTTCAAGTCCTTGTGAGAGAAGAACTCCGGCACCACGGACGATGCCGATGACGATGGCGGCAGCGGCAGAGTCAAAACCCTAAACTCTCTCCCTTCCTCTTCTCTATTCACTTTTCCTTCTACGTGAGATTAAGGAGGGGGTGGCGGCTGTTGGATTAACTGGGTGGTGAGGGTTTGTCGGAGAGGGACACAAAATGCACGGCAGGGAGGGGTCCGACTCAGATTGGAGAAAAAAAGTACTCTCATTTTATTTTATTCTTATTTACTTAATTTAGGACTGGGCGTTACAATTATAATTTAGAACAAAGGGACAGGTATTATGGGACTCACTCCAAATTAGAAAAACCATAGAAATTATGCGACTCACTGACTCCATCTGTTTCTATTTTAAAAAAAAACCGTTGGCTTTACTTCGGCTTACTTCGGGTTGACACGAAGGAAGTGCAGACTCGTCGCTCGACCCCGTCCTCACTGTCACCGGCCCGTACAATGCGCGCCGTCGCCTCCCCACACGCGCCTCCTCGCCCGGAGCCACCCTCAGCCGTCCGATCAAGATCCAACGCCCCCGAACACGCCACTTTCTCACCAGCCCCCGTCACCGCCGCCTGTCTCCGCCTCCGCCGACCACCGGAGCCAGGGCCCTCGCCGCCGCCCACCCGATTGAGCCGCTCCATGCCTCCTCCCACTGCGATGGTCGCCCCCGCAGCCGGCGGTCCCTTCCCCGAGCTCACCTGCCCCGCGGACTTTGCCGCCGTCGCTGCCCCCGGCGGCCGCTTCTCCGTCGTCGGGTTCGGATCCCTCCTCTCCGGTGAGCGGGACGCAGATCGTTGTCACGGGTAGTGGATTCCTCGAGCCCTGAACCTGCTAGGCCTGACGCTTTCGAGCCTCCTGTTTGGTGGCAGAGCGGAGCGCGAGGAGCACTTTCCCGGAGCTGGAGGGCTTCCGGGTTGCTGTTCTGCGGGGGTTCCGCCGAGTCTTCGCCCACGCTGCCCCCATCTTCTTCGAGTGCGGCATCGCCATCGAAGCCACCAAGGTCCCCAAGCCTAGTATTTCTCTAGTCATGTCATTGTTTAAGCAACAGGTTTCTCCGTCTCTGATTCTGCAAGGTGGATAGGATTTTGATCAGGGCATGGATGACTGGGAATGTATAATTCACTAAAATTTTGCATTTCTGAATGAAGTGGGACCTTGATTTCAATAATTCACTAACTCTTCCTGAATGTTAGTTTTTGTACAGGATGATTTCAGATACTCTTTATTAGCAGACCAATACATTGAACTAGCACATCAGTTGTTTCAATTTCATCTATAACATTGGCATGTGTTGAGTGCTGTACATTCCTCTTTTCCAGTCCTTGTGTACACCTGAATGTGAAGACAATAAAGGCAAATATGCACTTGGTACGAGTAGTGCTTGGATGATAAATATGCGCTTTGTACTAGGGGTGCTTGGATGATACTTCAATTTACGATCCTACACGACGTAATGAAAATTGCAATACTAGTTAAAACACTGGACGGCTAAAAAGTTGGGATTTCAATGCATTGAACAAATATGTGTTTCTGTAACATGACTACATGAGCATCAGCATCACTGCTTTAGTAGTCTATTATCCTGATCCTGGAGAAAAATAAATTTTAATATGTTGTTGAGTACAAATGCAGAGTACCATATGTACTTCCCTGAGAAAGTTACATTACTGGTTTCTTGTGGTTTCTTAACGTTCCCCTTTCTCATTCCAGTATTGGGTGCTTGTAGGAATTTTCAAGCTTGAGTGTGGAGCCATGCGACGGTGAACTGATAGTAGTCACAGTTTTTTGAGATCAAGGAGGAAGAGGTCAGATGGTTTTCTCAGTGATATATCATGGGTGTGGATGTGGTGGGGCCTAAAAATTCATGATATTTGCAGGTGCCAGCATTTATTGAGAGGGAACAAGAGTTTAGATTTCTTGCGGTGGGTGACCAGTTAATTCATTTCATGCTTGCACATCTAGCCTAACTTGTAAAGTGAATAAATTTGTGCAGTTTTAGATGTTAAGTTACCTAATGTGGAGCCTGAAGAGTATAGATATTCAGCCACCCAAAATTTGACTAGTTTTTCACAAGTGTTTGCTGCCACTTTTGTTTGAATTTTAATGTGTTTCAGGTTGTCCCTGAAGGATTAGATGGGGTACCTTTTACAAATCGAGCAGTAAGTACACCTAATCTGCATTTGAAATCATAATTGTAGTTTTGCTTTTGCTCTTTGCTGCTGCTTCCTTCCTGCATCAGAGTTATTTTTCTTCGTCTTGGTGGGATTTGGTGGTTAGGTTGTCTGTGCGCGCTACAGCGATGAAGAATATTTCCAAGAAAGATGCCAAGGTTGAATTTTATGTCTTTACTTCATTCCAACTATTTTAGAACTGTTTTGTATGTCTATATCTGCCGTGTGCTGTCAATCTATTGCTCCAAGATCATCAGATTTTGTAGGAGATAGTTGTTTATACTTCAAAGGAAATGGTAATCTGTTCTTGAGTTCATCCAGGCCCCTTTAACACGAGATTGTAGTTAAGCTAGACATGTTTGAATCCTGCTCAAATAAGTTTATGATGACGGGCAATGGCTTTATGATGAACATTTCTCAACCTTTTTTTTTTTCTGGCAAATCAAAACATGCTACTGTAGATGGAAGTTGTTCTTTTAAGGCAATGTGATACAGGTTGCTAACTTCTAGAAAATTGCTTGAGATAAAACCAAATCATATTTGATTTTGTAGTCAATGACGTGTTGAATTTTTGGGTGGCTACTTCTGCAGGGAGCAAGGAGATATATTACCAACACTATGGACGGTACAACATTGACAAAATATGGAGAGATGACATTTTACCATGCCGCTTATACCTCAGACATTGGTGAGCATTTGATGTTCAAAGATATATAACGTTAAACAATATGTGGGGTTGCTTCTTTCATCTCGTAGATAAATTAGTATTTAACATTAGAGGGGGTCTAACTTGTGATCATGGAATAAGCCTCCTGTGTAGTTACACGTGCACGCTACCAATAATTCAGCGTACAATCTATATTATCTGTTCTCTCTTGTATAGCACATCCATGACACTATGACATCTCAAAGGAGTATGCATCTCTAGTTGAAAAATGATATCATTGCTTTCTGACAACTGGATGCAAGATGCATGCCTGAAGCAATAGGAAATCATTGCTTTTTTCTGATTGCATTTATCCAAAGCAACACATTTTCTCTGCATAACGACTAAGTGTGTACAAGCATGATGTCATCAATATTCTTTTAGTTTTAGCAATATGATATTTTTGATATTTTGTGATTCTAATTGCCTTTTCAGTGTTCTTGCTGCGAAAAATCTTGGAGAACCAGCATACAGCAACTTCTTAGACCACACCTATCTTGGTGACCGAAAAACTACAATAAGGGAATACCTGGCCACTACCGGAGCTGGAATCATGGAGGAGGAGCCTCCCGAGTCGCTAAAAAGTCGGTACGGTGGATGATTTGATGAGGACTCTCATATCCACCACAGGTTGAGCTCTCATATCATATTTTAACAGTTAGTGAATTAGGAGAGTGTGTTCCAGGATGTACGAAATAATGCATGGTGCTCCGTTGCAGAAGATCTGGGGTTCTGGTTTGTTTGGCAGGTGGCGCCAAAACATGTGATTTGTGACCAAATTCTGATTGATGCGCCGCATCTATAATTGCGATTGTTTGCTACCACGACAGAAATTCAGAGCCAGACACCACAAAAATGAGGACAAAATGCATCTTTTTCCCCTTTTCTGATGGCTGGTGTTCGTTCTCGTACATTTTGACTGGCAAGGTATGAAAGCCGGAGATTTTTTTCGTTTGGTCATCCACCGCCTGCAGTTCTAATCGTGGAGTGTCACGATCATGCGACAAACTGCACGTTCTGAATGGTGGACGGCGGCAATGCACTCTCTAGTCTCTCTACTACGAATGCGACGGGCACACTAATCGTAGTCTTGAGACGTGCATTTTGTTGTCTCTGCTTGACGTGACTGCGGCACGTTCAGGTTTCGTGTCTACGACGGCGGCGAGTGGAAGAAGAGGCAGACCGCCGAGCAGTCGTCGACGGCGATGCCACGCCGCCTGCGCCTCCACGCGCGGACAGCGCACTCCACCAGCCGCTTGGCCGCCTTCTCCCGGTCCGGCGTCGCCGCCACGATCTGCACGGCCTCGTCGTTGGAGAGCACGTCCCACACCTGCCGGAAAAAGTCCACGCGTGTCATCGTCAGTCATCAGGCAATGACCACTGAATGAAGGCGAGCTGAGTGTGTTTTTGCGAAGAAAGCAGAAAACTAAAGACGAAGCCACGAAAGGTACCCCGTCGGTGGCGAGGATGACGAACTGGTCACCGCTGGTGATCCTCCTCTGCGTCACCTCTGGCACCGAGATGACGCCGCAGTCCTGACGCAGTAGTCGCCGAACGCGCGCGACATGGCGAGCCCCGGCGACTCCCGGTTGGGCTGGTAGACACGGTGCACGCCGGGCTCGTCGGCGAGGCAGAACACTTCGCCGTTGCACCGCCGGATGCGCTCCTTCTCCTCTGCACACATCGTGTTCCAGGACGCAACGTCAGCAACGGCCGCCGTCCCAAGAATGCATGGCCGGTCAGGGGCTCAGGGCGGCGCGCGGACAGCAGCGACTTACGTGGCAGGTTGGGCTTGAAGTCGACGGTGAGCTGGACGGCTGCGATGGCGCCGTCGTCGGACGTGGTGCCCAGCACAGCCCGGGAGTCGCCGACGTTGGCGACGACCATGAGGTCCCCCTGCTTGACGATGGACAGCGCGGTGCATCCGCTCTGGACGGCGTCGAAGCGGCGGCTGCGTCGGAGCTCGTCGTCGACGGCGGCGCACGCGGCCACGTAGGACTGCTTCCAGAGGTCCAACTGGCAGTCGCTGAGCTTCTTCTCGCCGTCGATGAACGACGCCAGAGCGAGCGCCTCCTGCCAGTGGCACAGCAGCGACGGCGGAAGCGAGTCGCGCACGGCCTTGGCGACGTAGTGGCCCCACGGGCCGTGCCCGTCGAAGATGCCGCAGAAGATGCTGTCCTCCTGGCACCCGAAACCCTGAAGACACATGACAGAAAAGCCATGTCAACAAATTTTCTTCACAGCATAAGCAGGAATTCTGCACAAAGTATTCCTAAGATTTGCCAAAACATTCTGTAACTATGTGAATCGAGTGGGTAAAAATTGAAGCCAAATATGCTGCGAGTTCTCTTCATTCACACATGGGTTTTGCCAGCAGCTGGTGTGGAAAGTGTGATGATTCTTTATGCTGGCTAATGTTCTGCCTGTTTGGCATTACATGTATGGTTGAGCTTCAAGGGGATTGATAATCTTTATGCTGTACAATCATTGCATGATAAGCGACAATTTATTATTCCACTGTGACATCACACACAACCAACTGGGCCAACCATTCATCCATCCATTTGAGGTAGTACTACCTAGCTGTAGGTCATGCTTGTCCTCATTCTATTGGATGGTTTAGTTTGCAGAATTAACAAGCCAGATTAGTTAGACAACACGGGGGAAACAGTTATAATATTCAGGAAATAATAAAATAAAAATAAAAGCCCTAGCACGACAGCAACAATGAAGAACTCTCAAGAATGTGTTGTGTGGGGAGTAATCTGATATGAGATGATGTGGCTAACTTTCCATCTTAGGAGTTGAGGTTAACTATATAATTAACTACCCAAAAGCTACTGCTACCTTGGGTTCAGACAACAAGAGCTGAAAAGATATCAAATCATCAACAGTAACAATGAAAACATCTTCCTCCTAGAGCAGCAAATTAGGACACGTATGACCCCTCTATTTCTATGTGACTTGTCAGAAAGAGAGAGCCCTAGAAAGCCAAGAGGAAACACCAGACTCGTGCTCCAATACCTATGCCTCCCTAATTGGCCTTATTATCACTACAACACGCTTTCTTGAAACAAAAAGGTGCTTACTGTTATATGATTGGTTATTTTTTTCTTTCATATTTCTCAGAAACACAAAATGGACTGAAACATCAATCTGATGACGAGAAACAAATAAATAAATTACCGATTAGGTGAGCTACGGAAAGACAAGTCAAGGTTCAATGTTTGTTCAGCATACAAGCACATCAATATTCAAGAAGCTGTTTGTTTGGTTTCTTACAATAGCACGCATGAGCCCGACGAGAAATTTCCAGAATTTGTAAAATTCCACGGAAATATCACGTGCAGTGAGTCAGTGACAAATTTATGCAACCGAAAATTCCGATTGAAAAAAAAAAATGAACGAAAAAAAAGGAAGCAAGAAGCAGAGCATACATCAGCAGGAGCTGAGGTGCAGAGGGAGAGAGAGAGAGAGAGAGAGGTGTAGCTGCTGACCTCCCAGACGATGGAGCAGTCCTGGTTGATGCCCTTCTCGCCGCGCCGCGAGCAGACGGCGGCGAACGTCTCGGAGCCGTCGCCCCACAGGGTGCCCGACGTCCTCAGCACCGCCGGCACGGCGGCCTTGCCACCGCCGTCCCCTTTCCTGTCCCTCTCCCTCCCCACCGAGAGCGACCGGGCGAGGCCCTGCAGCAACGACGAGATCTGCCGCATTCTCGTGAACGTTTGATCGAGAGTTCAGGTGCTACCGCGAGAAACGGATGAGGATGATGACGATGATTGGTTTGTTAGGCCGATGGTACGGCGGCGGTGCTCATGGAAAAGAACAGAGCACCAACCGGCAGCCGCCATGGCGATGGTGGACAGGGCGCCTGGCCATGGAGGATCTTCTTCCTCGTCCCTGAAGCAAGGAGCTTGGATTGGATTGGACTGGACGGACAGGACCGGCTCAAACAGAAGCGAAAAGAAGACGCTTCCTTCCAAACTCTCACGCGAGCGCAAGAACGACCAAGCACAGGAGGATCGAGCGGCAAGTTCTTGGACAGCTAGCTAGGTGAACCGTGGAAGGAAGAGGACCGGAGGAGAGGAGGGCCTGTGAATTGTGGTCTGAAGTGAGGTGAAAGCTTGGACGGAGCTTTTAAAGGAGGAGGAAGAAGATGAGGTGGGGGGAAGAGCCGTGGGAGCAGGGGAACGCCGGGCGAGTCAGCAAGCGCGGTGCCCGTCGCTTGCACAGCAACATTCCTTGGGCTTGGGCACTTGGGGCAAGGTCTGGACGCACGGGACGCACGCGGCCCGGTCTCTCCCTCTTGTGTGGTCAATGACGGATAGGCCCCTCAGGCATATCCATTCCTCGGCTTTTCGGTGACGGCGTGGATAACGTCCTGCTTGGGGCAGGGGTGGGTAGTGCCGTTCTGGGATTGTGCTTTTGTTGTAGTCCCTTCAGCCATTGCTGGGACGAAAAAAAAGGCTTACTCTTTTTTTTTTTTTTTTTTTTTGGTTTTGTTAGATGAAAAATAATAATCGTTGATATTTGTCTTATTACGTGTTTGTTTAGAATCTCCTATAATCCTATAGTATTTGGAAGGGATCTGAGATAAATGTTAGTACTTATTTGACATGATTTAATGAATGATACTTATATAGAAGTAAAAAGTGTTATGTTAAACGAGGGACAAATTAGAAAAAAAAAAAAAACCTATATAGAACTAACATTTGACTAGGAAATAAAAAGAGATATTTGTTGATTTCTTTTGAATCTTTCACTAGGCCATGTTAGAAATGTTAAATTTGATTTTTTTGGTTGCAAGAATGGTTCTTATTTTTCTTATTTTTTTTGCACATTTCTCCTTTTTCCTTAGAATTTTGTTCACTATCGAAAGTACAAAAGTGATTTTGTTTATGCTCAGCATTCATGACTAGATATGGTGATGATAGACGTGATTTTTTCTTGCTTGCAAGGATGGTCTCAATGAGCGACACGTGATTTTTTATTTTTATTTTTTGTCTTTTAAATAAAGGCGCGCACACACACAAGACTTGTAACATCATTGTCTATGTCCATGCTGAGAAATGCCTAAAATCCGGAGTCAAGGTAGAAAATTGACTAGTCTTCGGCCATTTTTCTTATTATATTGTTCACATCTCTTAGTGTTTTTTTTTCTTTTCAAGGAAAATAAAATCATAATACGGCGCTGAAAAACTCACGATATGGGTTGACATTCATCAATTGTAAAAGCTATCCACGGAAGGGATGATATGCTTGTTTATCCATGCTGCCCCCTGCGCCAACTTATCGGAAGGACCCAAGGAGATAGCATTATCTAAATTATCTAAAGGCAGCAAAGAATATTCAAATAGTGTCACCAGTGAAGCCCTGAGCCACAAGAATAATCTACAAATTTTATGCAAGAATGTTCATAGGATCTGCAAACAAAACCCTGCAATTTTCACCTGCCTCTAATTATTTACTTACAAAACACCCTGAAATTAAACAAGGTTTTAATACTACTCCAATCCAAGTAAATAATAAATAAACTCATCGGAGGGCAGGTGCGTCATTTCCCGGTCATGTGTGTGTGTGAACGCGGGACCGCGAAGGCAGGCAGCGCGCTGACATGGCCATGCCGTCGCCCCGCTGGCACGGCCACGAATTGTGGCTCCGCGATGCGTGGCCTCCTGTGCGTGGGCCCCAGCTGAGGACCGGCCGGCCCCTAGGACGCGTGGCAGGAGGGGGATATTTGTCGTGTCACCGGCGGTGGGGCTGGAGGCCACACACACGAGGCGACCGAGATTCTCTGCGCCGGCTCGGCTCGGGCTCGGATCGGCGTGTCGCTGTTGCGTCAACACCACTATTACCAGCACTACGAGTACGAGCGGTGGTGTTTTAATTAGGCGGCCACCGCAAGTGACGCGCTCGCCAGTTCCAAGCTTTACTTTCACTCTTCCACGTTAGATTTAAGTGACGTGACGGACGATGACCGCGTGCACTATTATACTTCCTCTAACCGGCGGCCATTAGTGATTTTCTCCCGGCTGATGCGATGGGACTGCGTGCGCTGCGAGCGATCACCGGCCCGGCACCGGCACCGGCACCGGCAGCCGCGCCCGCTCTGATTCGCTCCGCCGATTGCATTTGCACGGGTGATTGCTCGCCTCGCCGCGTGTTGCATGCGCGCCGCCCGATTCGGTTGGTTCGGAGCCACCAGATCTTGGCTGACCCCGCGACGACTGTTGACGCACATGCATTGCTGATGCTGATGCTGATGCATGCCAAGCTTCGTGTTCATCTCAATCTCATCTGCTGTACCTGTAGTACGTGTACGCAACCATCTCTCGTCAAAAGATGCACATTAATGTACAGTACACTACGGAGTACTAGTTTCGTGTGTTTATTAGTTTGTGCTCGCTAGACACGCTTGGTTGGCAATGCTGAAAGTAGGAAGGGGAGGTGCCAAATAGGTGTTGGCAGAAATGTGAGACATGCAAACTAGTCCACGGATGTGGCCTCATGCCATCCTTTCCTTTAATGGCATGCCGACCCATAGAGGCTCTCCATGGATCTCTTTTCCTCCTCTATAGAATCCTCTCTGTAAAGGCAAGGAGATCTTTGTGACCCTATAGAGGCTACTAGACAATTTCTGCTCTGACGATGGCTATGGGGTTGTTTCTTTGTCACAAGTGATTTCTGCTCTGAAAATCGCTGCTTTCCATTTTCAATAGTTTTATGCCTTTGTGATTAATTTAAATTCATTGTTAGATGTGTGCAAAAATCACTTCTTAGATGTGTGCATATATTTACTAAAAGCGAAAGCATGTCCATGAAGCCTTTTCTAGTTTGTGTTTTGCTAAAAAAACTAAAATATCATTAAACAAAGATGATAGCAAAAATTCAACACTAAAAGCTAAAAACTCTTTCTGCTTAATGAAAAATTTAAGTCAAAAACCTAAAAACAAACAAGCATACCTTCAAAAGAGTATATATACGTCAGCATATTATTAGAGGGCTATTTTTAATTAGCTCATCTCACCCCTTTTTTTTCTTATAATGGCTAGTAGCCTAGTACGTTACCACAACATATGCTTTTCTGTTCGTCCTCCCCACTACCTCTTACGATCGACTAATGAAAACAGGGTGTGTTTAGATCACCAAAGTTGGTGCAAAATTTTAGATGGATGTGTCACATCGCATAATGTAGAAGACGTTTCGTTTGTTAGTGGTAAATATTATCCTACCATGGCGTAACTAGGCTCAAAAGAATAGATCTCTCATGATGTACATCTAAACTGTGTAATTATTTTAATTTTTTACCTATATTTTTCGTACTCCATACATATTGCCGGCCGGCCGGATGTGATGGGGAATCTTCTTTTTGCATAGTAGAATTTGGGAGGATTTTGGGAATTATAGTTGAAGACTAGATCACTGACATGCCAACCGATATAGGCATTTTGATTAACAAAAATTATCATGCAAGTCTCTATTCAATCTTACGATCGAAGAAGCTTTATTGAAATGTTTGATCGTACCATAACAGCGACTTGCTTCGCATCTGAATAAGGTGTAATTTTGCTCATCTCGATCTGAAGCCTGAAAAACTTGTCTCAGAAGATTGTTAGAGATCGACATGAGAAAGGACGGGATGTCCATCTATCGTTACCTTTCTGTTTCTGGAATCTGCTCATTACTTTATGGGTCCCTTGATTGAAGATATTTCTTGATATTGTAATATATCTCTCAATATTCACCAGCTATTTAAAGCATTTTCTCTGTTCAAGTGTACTGTCATTCGCACAATTGTTTAAGAAATGATTAATTAAATCTGCTTAGCCACTAACTGAGGCGGATCCAGCTACCAAGCTGGCGCTCTAGTGGTTGAGATTAGGTTCTTATTCCCCAGCTCATATTATAATTGATTACAACGAAGGTCCACACACAATCTCAAAATAATAATAATAGTAGTAGTAGTAATTATTGTGATCGGGCAAACTGATAAATTATCCAAGAAGGTATTATTCCAATTCCGTCCCAATCGAAAATAATCTTTATCAGTTATGATTTGATTAAACAATTTCTGCAAATGAAAAAGAATGAACTCGGCAACGGTCGTAGCATTGTGCATAGATCTGGTAAACCAAACAATTATATTTATTCCCCACGGATCGTGATGCGTTATATTATATATATAAATATTCTGCGAGATTGTAGGGTGTGCGATACATATTTTTTCATGCTCATCGAATCAACTGTGCATCATGCATATACGGGGGCTAATGATCTTTAGATCTGTCTATAGGCCTTGAAGTCAGCACAAACGATCGAAACACGCTGAGACAGATGATTTGACATATATATTTATGTGTGAAACACGACGGTATGGATACATAAATTATTTGTTCTCTGTTTTTTTAGAGCAATATAAAATTAACCTGCTCTTAGTATTAGTATACATAATACATATATGCAACTGCCATGACAACTGACAGGCATATCATTGGTTACACAGGTCAAATTTGACATTGGAATCTGTTGACACGAAACTAGGGCTTCGCACCGACACACAGAGAACCTCCGAACGCACCTCCGGGAAGATCCGTCGGGAGGACGCACGCAAGGGATGCCCTAGGACCAGCAAGGCCGCCTAGGACGCCGACGAAGAACGCGGAGTTCACCGCCGAACAGCAGAATAGAGGGTTGAAAGAAGAAGATGACCTACAAACGGGACAGGGGTAGATTGATTGTTGATTGGATATAGATTTTACCATGCCTTAGACCAAACCATTTTTGGGTGTCAGCGAGAATCGTTAAAATGTGCAAGGGATGGGTGGCTTAACCAATGTGTTGACACGATCATACGTAGTAGATTAGCAAATCAAACTAGTTAGGGCATATATTTGATCAGAGAGCAAATGCAGTTTTGAGCCAGTTTTTTTTTTTTTTTTTTTTTTTTTTTTTTTTTTGGCGACAAGCCTGTTTGACACCTGTGACTAAATTTTAGCTGCTTATCAAACTGTCGAGGAAGGCTCGGCCGCCACCAGGGAAGGGGGAGATCCGATGGCGCATGCGCTGGTGCAATCATCGCTTACCTTTTTTTTTTTTGTCATCAATGCAAAACAGGTTTTTGCACGTTCCACACTTCCACTCGTGTTCGTAAAGGTAAGTATGAGCTCGAACTAGAGATAGTTGATGCTACTAGAATAATTAAGAAATACTGTATAAGGCTAGTCTCAATGGTAAGTTTTATCTCACCATTTTCAAGAGATAAAATTTTAATACCAAAGGGTCTCTTTCACATTGCAAAGTTTCATAGCTTATTTTTTTTTTTTTTTGGGTCCCACATGTCCTATCTTCTCTCTCTTCCTTGCTTCCTCCTCTTCCCCGCATGTAAGCCGCGAGCGGCCGGCCGAGCACAGCGGCTCCCGACGCGGCAATGGCGGAGGCGCCCCGGCCCTCCGTCCTTCCTCGTCGCGGATCTCCCGCCGGTGGTCGCGGCACGGCTCTCGCAGCCCACGTCGACGCTAGCGGCTCGCGGAGTCTGAGGCAGCGGAGCTGCGTGTCATCCTCGCGGAGCTAGCGACCGACGAAGCTCGCGCCTATGTCGGAGGCTGGCTTCCCCTCTAGTGGACAACGGAGCCTGGCGTGGCAGATCTAGCGCTTGTGCCTGCAGCTGTCGCCCACGACGCCACAACCTCGTCTCCCTCCTGTGATGTGGACGGACGACGACCTCAACAAGCTCCGTGGGTGCATCAATCTGGAGCCATGGCGGCCTTCATCTCCACGGCCGCAGCCAGAGCCGTTGTGGCCTCCCCTCCCCCCAGCACGACCGGAGCCATGGCGACCTTCCCCTCCCGTACCTAGAGCCACGACAGCCATCCCTCCCCCACCTGAGCGCGGCGGCTTCCCCCTCCGTAACCACAACGTCCTTCACCTCCCGTGAGCGGAGAGGCGTCCTTTCTCCCTCCATGAAACGAATCAACGCCCTTAGTGAGGATTTCCTACAGTTTCCAACGATTTGAAACGGTGCCCAAACATTTCATCCCCATGAAACATTCTTCTTCTCTGTCCTCCCTAGTTCATGCAAAGATTCCCTTTTGGATGACGTGTCACCCTATTTAATGTGTATGACACCCCCATTAAATCTCTATTGATACTGGCCTAAGAAATGGAGAAACATGTCATGTGTACCATTCTAAATTAATCCAATTGTTATATGTTACTTTATCTATTAACCTTGATATATAGGATCATGTAGCATCCCCCACAAGTTATATTTCTATAGGTAGAGATTTGCAATGTCAGGCCTCACGGGTACCTCTTTTAACCGCTCCACCCCTAAATCACTTATTAAGATTAGATGCACTCATTTTATATTCACTTTATTGGATTTTCAAATGAATATTTGTGATACTATACAAATTCAAACAGAAAAAGTTTCAACTACAAAGTTATAGCTAGACATCGTTAACCAATACCACTTTAGTTTTCGTCCTCTTGCATACACGGTCATTTCAAAATTTTGAATTTCAAAATGCATGAAAATCGAACATATTTCTCTTAGATAATAATATTCCATCTCTAGAAATTAATTAATAACTCAGTACTTTTAAGAGACTTGTCTTTAGAAATGGTTGTAACCTAGGTCTAAAATTAGATGCTCTCTTCTGTCTCTTTATGGGAGACGTGTGCCTTAAAATGTCGGCCTCTATTAATTAATTTACGGAGGTATATTGCGTATTATTTAATAGAAGAGATGTTAAGTCAGAACTGCCTCTGTAAATCGAAATTTGTTGTGCCTTTAGCTTGATGGGTGATGACTCATTGGTCCCTATTGCTGGCGACGGTTCAGCGGCCGATGAATGGCCACCACACCGGGCAGGTGGCTATACCACGGAGAGAGAGAAGCTTGTGATGGGCTGGGTTTCACCTTTCTGGGACACTGTTTGTCGGCATGATCAAAACAGTAGTTTGCTTGCAGCTAGGGCTTGTTTAGATTGCTAAAAATTATAACCGAATGTCACATCGTACACTGTAGCACGTTTCGTTTGTTAGTGATAAATATTATTCTACCATGGAGTAACTAGGTTCAAAAGAATCGTCTCGCAATGCACATCTAAACTGTGTAATTAGTTATTTTTTATACCTACATTTAATACTCAAAACATATGTCTTTTGGTGTATTTAATGTGATGTGATGGAGAGAAAGTGAGAAAAAGGTTAGAAATTTTAGCGATCTAAACAAGGCCAGGGCCACAAATCGATAAACAGGCAGGTTACACAGTGCGTGAAAACAACGGTAGCTTCTCTATGGTCTCTCATAAATCTAGACGTAACCAGACTATATAGTAACAGCACAGTGCGTGACAGGAACGTCCCTATAACAATGAATAATCTCGTCCACAAGCTTAAAATGTTGAATCAAATAGTGCCACCTTCTAAAATTAAGAAAGTGCTCGATCGAGTTCATAAGAGTGACCTTAATCAATCAATAATGAGCAGCTAACCGCCTATCTCATCACCCTTTACATATATTGGTCTAGCTCAATGGTTTACCTGATTGATAGATCAAAGGCCATTTTTCTGAATAGTATGCCAATCACTGATTCTTGCAATTCATGTCCCTTTCACAGGAAGTGGTTAAGAAAAGATGACCAGTTTCTGAACAAACCTGATGGGGATTGACAGCCCATCCCCACATCAAACACTAGTAAGCAATATAATACATGCATGTGTACACATAATTTTTTCGCCTAAAAGATCTTGTGTATTCATTAACAACCAAATCTAGCTGGAAATCATGTTTGTGGCTAGCAGTGCACGGACGGTGTTATATATTGTGCAAGCTCATAGAGCACTACCTTCAAAGAGCTAAATTAACATCGATCGAGTTCGTGTCGCTTTCTTATCAGATTGATCATTTGGCTAATCTAGTACCGCATACGGCTATCGATCACATATTATTCTGATTCATGGACTAGTGGAAGTTGAGTTTGACATCCACTTACTGTTGACTGGATTTAGCAAATATACTGCATTACGCTACGTCAACAAGAGAAGAATAATATACTACTAATGCTCAATCAATTAAGTGGACTGTATGTCTGTAATCGATCGCCTCAGGCTGCTTATTGAATGGAACCACAAGACTGTCAAAAACTGCCGATAATACAAAAATCACATCCACCAAGTCAGTCTGCTGAGACAAGCGACAGGAATTAACAAAAGGGTAAACTCTGATTTGCCCCTTTGAATTTATAGCTGAGTAAAAAAAATATCCTTGAACTCGAACACCTGACAACCTATCCCGACCCTTTAACTTTGAAAACCAGATAAATTAACCCCCTAAAATAGTTCAGAGTGGACGCCACATGTCTTCAGTTTCTTAGTCGTGCCATCTTTTATTGAATATTTGACCTTAAATGATCTCAGATGAAAAAAAAAAGAATTAAATTTTAAAATTTAGATTTTTTCGAGCACTACAAATTTAACACCAAGCATCTTTCCATTGGAGGCCATTTCAAAAATTCAGAAATTATAATGTAATAATTAGATAACTTAAGGCTGCGTTTGGAAGTACGTATTCAGAGCAGGAATTGTGAATTGGCATTGGAGGGGACACAATTCAATTGTTTGGACGGCTTGTGCATTCGCGGACGGAAACGCGCGGCCAATGCCGCGAAATATTCGCCCTTCGTGCGCGCCCGCCCAACAATTCCGAGCCCCCCGCTCGGTATCGCTCGACATCTTAATCCCCCCGCCTCCCTCCAGCGTGCACCGGTTCGACGGGTCACGGAAAAAAAGAAAGAACGAGCGCCTCCCTCCGACTCTGCGGCGGCGTGCGGACGGCGGCCTCGAAGAAGGGCGCCGCCGCCGCCGCCCCCCCTCCGCCGCCGACCTGCCCCCTCCGCCGCGGGTACACCATCTCCCCTTCTTCCTCCACCCTCTCCCCTTCTTCCTCCTACACCATCTCTCTCCCAATCTCTCCCTGTGTTTCCCGGATCGATTTTTTGTGTAGCCGTTGCGAGATCCCGTTCGTCGGTGCAGTTCCTTCGATGCAGATTCAAGCCGTGCGGTGCGCACCCTTCGCTGTTGTTGCGGCTCGATTCTGTGCAGTCCTAGGCGGCGGCTATTTATTTTTCTTCCGATTGATTTCTCTCGGTGCCGTGCGCACCCGACCGTTAGCAAAAGGGGAAGAAGAAAAGCAACTTGGAGAAGGGGAAAGCTATGACGACGAATCTATTCAAAATTACGAGTTCGAGATACAATGTGTTTGATGCCTGGCATCGAATCACTCTCAACTACTTATACTCCTCTTCACTCTCTCACAAATCCTGACAGCTTCACATTGGGCTTCAGAGTCCTCTTGGGCCGGGACGGGCCAGCATCCTCGACAGAGGGAACATTGTCTTGGGCCGGTGTCTGAGTAGCCTCCTGGTAGCTAACATCCTCCCCCTCTTGAGATACGGCGTGACCCCACGCCGGTGCCTTGGGAAACTGATGCTTGAGCGCCTCCAAAGGTTCCCAGGTTGCTTGAGAGAGCGGCATGTGCGACCACTGAATGAGGCCCTCCTCCACAGGGACCCGGTCAGATGACCATCGACGTTGCAGAACAGCCAATGGAACCTGAAATGCCACAAGTTCAGAAGGTAGAGTTGCAGTGAATGGATTAGTGCCCGTGGACTTCTTGAGTTGAGAAACATGGAAGACCGGGTGCACAGCAGCATCAGGAGGCAGCGCCAGACGATATGCCACAGACCCAATGCACTCCAGAATGCGGAACGGACCAAAGAACCGGTAAGAAAGCTTCTGATTGGCACGGCGAGCAAGGGAACTCTGGACATAAGGCTGTAATTTGACAAAGACCCACCGCCCACCGAAAAATCTGCGCTCGGAGCGGTGCTTATCTGCTTGGCGTTTCATACGCTCAGAAGCCCGCTGAAGGTGCTGTTGGATGAGGTCATGCGCTACTTCTCGTTCTTTCAGCCAAGAATCCAGAGAAGGGATCTCAGAAGCAGAAGTGATATCCAAACCCAAATGCCGAGGGGGGTGGCCATACAGTACCTCAAATGGGGAGCGTCCAAGAGCCGAGTGATAGCTGGAATTGTACCAAAACTCAGCAGCTGTCAACCAAGTAGACCAACGGCGCGGACACGAGTTTGCAAAACAGCGAAGGAATGTTTCCATGCATTGGTTAACCCGTTCCGTTTGACCATCCGACTCCGGGTGATAAGATGTACTTTTGTTCAACTGCACATCAGCAATATTGAATAGGGTCTTCCAGAAATTGCTTGTGAAGATGCGGTCACGATCTGTGATAATGCGCAGTGGGAGGCCGTGTAGTCTGTAAATATGATCAAAGAACAGCTTGGCCATAGACTCCGCCGTGAACGGGTGCTTCAACGGCACAAAATGTGCGAACTTGGTGAACTTGTCCACTACCACCATTACCGCATTCACAGATCCAGAAAGGGGCAGACCCTCGACAAAATCCATTGTCAAAACTTGCCACGCACCTTTGGGGACAGGGAGAGGCTGTAGCAGCCCGGGGTAGCGCGCCCGGTCAGGTTTGGCTTGTGCACAGACCGAGCAAGCTTGCACGTACTGCAGAATGGTATTCCGCATGCCTGGCCAAAAGAACAGGTGACGCACCTTCTGAACTGTAGCTGGAGCGCCCAAATGGCCTCCTACAGCGCTGTCATGAAGAGCCTTGAGCACCTTCTGCTGCATAGCCACATTAGAGCCCAACCATATACGACCTTTGTAGTAGATAACACCTTGACGCAATGAGAATGGCTGTTGTTCAGGCTGCAGAGCTAGACGAGTGAGAATAGCAGTGGCCTCCTCATTGGTGGAGTACCAAGCCTGAAGCTCTGTCAACCAATCATACACAAGAGACGTCACAGCCAGCACTTCCTCCTGATAGACACGGCGAGATAACGCATCTGCCACGCCATTGTCAACACCCCGGCGATACTGGATCTTATAACGGAGGCCCTGAAGCTTGGTGAAAGCCTTTTGCTGCCATGGGGTGTGAAGACGCTGTTCATTCAGGTGCACCAGGCTTCGATGGTCGGTGTGAATGACAAATTCAGTTTGTAGAAGATAGTGCCACCAGTGGTCCACTGCCATCACAATTGCGAGATACTCCTTTTCATAGGCCGAGAGACCCAAGTTCCGTGGAGCCAATGGTTTGCTCAAGAATGCCAACGGGTGGCCTTGCTGTAGGAGTACAGCCCCAATGCCCGATCCCGAAGCATCTGTCTCGATATGGAAGGGCAAAGAGAAGTTTGGCAAAGCGAGGACTGGGGCTGAGCTGAGAGCATTCTGTAGTTCTCTGAAAGCCTCTTCATGGTGTGGTGTCCAAACAAACAAAGTGTCCTTGCGAAGTAGATCAGTCAACGGCTTTGCAATCAGGCCGAAATGACGAATGAATTTACGATAGTAACCAGCCAATCCTAAAAATCCTCGCAGCTCTCTGACGGATTGCGGCCGAGGCCAGCTCCTGATGGCCTCAATCTTGGCTGGGTCGGTGGACAGTCCTTGTTCAGAAATGGTATGGCCAAGGTAGGACACAGAGCGCTGGGCAAACGAACACTTTGACAACTTGATTTTCCAGACATCTGCCGCCAGCCAAGAAAAAACTGCCTTGAGATGGTCCAAGTGCTCCTCATATGTTTTACTGTACACCAAAATGTCGTCGAAGAAGACAATGACGAACTTCCTCAATCCAGGAGCCAATGTGACGTTCATAGCATTCTGAAACGTGCCTGGAGCTTCGGACAATCCAAACGCCATCACTCGGAACTCATACTGTCCTTGGTGAGTTTGGAACGCTGTCTTTGGCTCGTCACCTGGGTGCAAAAGAATCTGGTGGAAGCCTGCGCGTAGGTCCAGATTTGAGAACCAACTTGCGCCGTGAAGCTCATCCATCAACTGGTCAAAGATAGGGACCGGAAACTTGGATTTGGCTGTGATTGCATTCAACTGGCGAAAGTCCACACAAAACCGGTATGATCCGTCCTTTTTCTTTACGAGGAGTACCGGAGAGGAGAAGGGACTGCGGCTAGGCTGTATAAGACCTTGCTTCAACATCTCGCCCACTTGCTTCTCGATCTCGTCCTTGAGGCCGGGTGGATAACGGTAAGGCCGAGTGAAAACTGGCTGAGCCCCAGGTATAAGCTGAATACGGTGATTGCAAGGACGAGACGGCGGCAGCTCTGTTGGTTCCTGAAACAACACCGAGAACCGGCCGAGAATAGCTCAGATTTACGTGGCACCGCAGAAGAATCCCGCAACGACCGCCGGTGACTCAATAGCACAAATCTGCAAATACAAGTTGGAAGGAGACACTGAATTCAGCCCTTGTAACAGAATGTGCTGACTCTGATAGGGAATAACCAGCCACTTTTGTTGCCAATGGACCTGCATCGGGCTGTGGGCGTTCAGCCAATCCATGCCGACGATGACGTCATATGAGCTGAGAGGAAGCACTCTGAAATCCGACTGAAAGTGACAATCATCTATAGACCAAGGCACTTCTTTGTAAAACCCCCAGATCTGCCCAAGAGAGCGCCGACAGCAACCCGCACCGAGACGGTGAGTGCTTGGGTGGTCGGTGTTGAGCTTGGAGAGCAGCGCTGTATTCACGAATGAAGATGAGCTTCCAGAATCTATCAATATCGACATTGGAACAGATGCCACCAGGCCAGCGAACTGCATAGAACGAGAAGACAGAGAGCCTTGGGTGGCAGCTTTAGAAACTGCCAGGAATGCCTGATCACTTGTTTCTTCAGGAATTGGAGGGGCAAATTCAGCTTCATCAGCCTCATCATCTGGACAATCCTGCCAAATGGTTTCTACTGCCATGAGCACTTCTGGAGAACACCTATGCTCTCTGGTCCATTTGGCTGCACACTTGTAGCAGAGACCCTGAGCTCTTCGGTATGCCTTCAGAGCTTTAAGTGCAGAATCAGATGTAGTTGGAGAAGTAGCACTGGTGGAAGCAGCGTTCCTGTCAGCCTGGACGGTAGCAGGAGGAAGAGCCGCCGGCTTGTGCCTTGTTGCTGATGACCAATCACCATGAACACGGTTGTGCTTCCCCGCTTGTGCGCCCATCATCTCCTCCTGCAACAATGCATAACGGCAGGCAGCATCCAGCGTAGTAGGGTGGTGCATAGCAATAGCAGAACGGATGTCTGGCCTTAAACCATCAATAAAGCGTGTCACATAGAAGAGTGGGTCTGAATTTGGTGAGTAGGAAGTGAGCTGGTCGACTAACTGTGAGAATATAGTGACATAGGTGGTTACAGAATTGGACTGGCGAACATTGAACATTTGTCTGAGTAGAGATTCGTGCTGGTCGCGATCAAATCGGTCATGCAACATTTGGCAGAAGGATTCCCAAGTTGCGGTGGGCAACAGGGAAGAAACGGATTGGTACCAGACAGCCGCTGGTCCTTCGACGTAATGCTCAACCAGGCTAACCCACTGAGACTGATCCACACCATACATACGGAAATACTTTTCACACCTAGAGCGCCAGCGACGCGGATTGTCGCCGTCGAACGTTGGGAAAGGCACTTTGGGAAGACGGGAGTTGGAGTGGTTTTCATGATGTTCAGGTTGTCGTGGTGGAGGATAGGTGGGTGGGAGGAACGGTGTCGACCGGAAGAGCTCCGGTGGACGCTGGGGTGGTGGTGGGTGGGTGAACATGGTGGACACTCGTGGGGGATCGGGTGGACGTGTAGTGTGGTTAGGATGGGCGAACGCAGATGGCAAACGTACTTCTCCAGAGCTCGAAGGGACAGAAGTAAATGGAGATGGAGAGAAACCAGACATACCCTGAGTCGAGAACTGGATCCCGGCCATCACAGCCGACGATCCGACGCGGGGCCCCAACACGGGCATGGTGGCGGTGAATCCGGCAGATGGGCGCGCGGCCGCCTGAGTCGGAGTCGGCAGAGGCGATGCAGCGCGAGGAATTCCGTCGAACACCTCGCGTGCAAGCAGTGGGTCGGCTCTGCGGACAGTCCTCCTCAAATCAGAAAGCGATCCGTCCACCTCGGGACGCCACGACGAGATGTCGCCGACGAGCGTCTCCAGCGCGGTCACCCTCGTGTCGCGCTCGGAGTTGATGTGGGCGAGGCGGAGATCCTCGAGTTCGGCGAGGCGGCTGTTGAACTCCGCGTCGCGGTCGGTGTAGGACGCCTCCAGGGTCGCGACACGGCGGTCCACCGCATCCACTTGTGGGTCAGCCGGTGCCGCCCGGTCCGAGATCCGCCGACGGGGCCCCGCGCCGCCACGGACGCACGCTCCATGGCCGCCACCGTCGCGGCCGTGAAGCCGTCGCCGACGCGACTGCGGCAAAGACCTCCAACGACCAAGACGCCGTCGGCGCGGTAGCTTCGGCTCTCCATCTCGTCGAAGCGGGTCATCATCGCGTCGAAGAGGACCCTGATTTGGGGATCCAGCGAAGTGCTCCCGGCGCGCTCCTCGACCCGAGAGCTCTCCGATGCGCTGGCGTTTGGGAACCATGGCCCGGCTTCTTCCGATCCGGGTGTAGTGGTGGATGAGGGGGGGACGGTAATCCAGATCGGAAGAGGGGAGCTGATACCAGGTTGTTAGCAAAAGGGGAAGAAGAAAAGCAACTTGGAGAAGGGGAAAGCTACGACGACGAATCTATTCAAAATTACGAGTTCAGATACAATGTGTTTGATGCCTGGCATCGAATCACTCTCATCTACTTATACTCCTCTTCACTCTCTCACAAATCCTGACAGCTTCACATTGGGCTTCAGAGTCCTCTTGGGCCGGGACGGGCCAGCATCCTCGACAGAGGGAACATTGTCTTGGGCCGGTGTCTGAGTAGCCTCCTGGTAGCTAACACCGACCCTGATTTCTATTTTGTTTGTTCGTAAATTTCTTCACCTCGTTAGAAGAGCAAGTCTTTGTGCGTGTGCTGTTTTTTTCGATTCTTGAGCTTGTCACTTTCTAGCTAGAGGTGCCGCACGTTCAGGCCATCAGGCTGTGTGCATTACGAGCACCAAGTGGGGATTTTTCTTGATTTCTAATTATTGCTCAAGCTGGTTCTTGGAGACAACTTAATTATTGCTCAAGCTGGTTCTATTTTGTACTGTATGGTTATTATTTAGTTCTTGAGAACTTTTATCCTAAGTAGGTGTTTCATGTTGTGATGGACAAAAACTATCAGTTGTATTATTCAGGGCTTAAGAACTTGTTATCCTAAGTATGTGTTTCATGTGTTGATGGACAAAAACTATCTGTTGGATTATTGCAGTCATGTTGTTGTCATTATTTTTCTCATATTTTTCCATGATATATGCACTGTTTTTAATTATTTTTAGAATATTTTTGCTATTTTAATATTATTATTACAATATATTTTAAAAAACATTACATTATATATGTAAAAGTTATGCAAACGAAATTTCATACATGTACAACATAGTATCTTGTTCAAACTCTAGCATACAATTCACAGGTTTGTGCATCCAAACAAGAATTGGAATTGGTTGCTACCTTTGATTCCAACAACCTATTACATATGCATCCAAACAGCAGTATTGACATTGCAATCCATTTCCAATTCCAGTTGGCTTTGACATTCACAATCCAATGCAATTCCTCCAGCTGAATGCATACTTCCAAACGCAGCCTAAGATGAATATTAGGGCCTCTAAATGATCTTACATAAAACTATAAAAGGTTTTTCAACCACAAAGTTATATTAAAAAAATACTTTGATATAGACCATGTCATTATGTATGATCATTCGAAGAACTCAAAAAATTTGCATTTTGAAAATGTGAGGAACAAGAATGATCTCATATAAAAATGTGTGAGTTATAAAGTTGTAGATAGCATTTAGAGGTACACCTTTGGTAGAGACCATATCAACATCCAAGGTGTTTTGATTGAAAAAAATATAAATAAATGAGTTCAAACCTAAATATAAATATTTATAGACCTCTCAGTGATCTTAGATAAAAAAACGTTAACAACAAGAAAGTTATATATATCACAATAAGAGCTACAACTTTGGTATAATATTATTTGAAACCCTTGGTCAGCTGAATAATTAAGAAATCTGAATTTCTAAATTTGATAACTTAGAAGATCTCAAATGAAAGAAAATGGCAAATACAAAGTTTTAGATCACATTGATACATGCACTTTTTTTATATATAAAATCTGTATTCACCTAATTTAGTATGAAAAGGTCATGTTTTTTATATAAAAAGGGGAGAGACGACCATCTAACATGTGGGTCCACCGTCATCTTAACAAAACCACTTTGAAATGGTGAGTGCACTGCCGTGTTAGCAAAAGCTTCGGTTTGAAAAGTGAGAGTAAATTGTCTGGTATTGCCTCCGTTCCAATTTATAAGTCGCGTTGCCTTTTTTTGATTCATTTAGATACATAACTAAATAGATAAAAAAGGTCAAAGTAACTTATAATTTAAAACAAATGGAGTACTTATTAAGTCTGAGGGTGCTATTTTTTTGTGAAGACATTTCTCTTAACAACGACGTCGAAAATATCAAACGACACATAAATGGCTAGATCCATCACTCGATCCATGAGTACTAGCTTTGTCATGGTAACTGACAAAAACGTGTAAAATCGGCAATCTTATTAACAGCGTGTAACAACATAGACTCAAAATAGCCGACTCGTATAAGGTGTAGGATGTGTACAGATAAGCAAGGCAAAATCCTTTACTACAACCGATCAAATGTGTCTGTTTAACCGGCTATCACAGCTTAAGGGCGAAACCATTCCATGAATAAGAACATATATATATGGAATATCCGAACAAATCTCGCCCCAAATATAATAGATAATACATGCATATATATCTAAACTAAATAGCAAACAAGCAGTAATTTCGTCAAGACTGGTCTAAAAAGCGGCGGTCTTAACTAGCTCTTTTCACTAAACATGCTAAATCTACGTTCACCTGGTCTAACGGCCGGCGGGCTTCAATAAACTCAATACGTAAAAGCTATATCATCGATATCTAAATAGATCTACATCCATGTATTAATCGCTAGTATCTGAATAAAAGCATGAAAGATGGAATACGTGCATGTGTTGTTCGATGCCTAGACATTAGGAATTCTTAGATCTAATCCAACCGACTGCCGAACGCCTGGCTTTCATAAACCCTCGATGCATCCAAGCTAGACAGATCCACATGCACACATTACTTATTAAAGCATAACCGTGTCGGCTAAAATAGCTGAATCGGTTCATGAAGCGTGAACAAACACATTTAGACATGACTAGACCTTATATGGCTAAACAAACAGGGTAATCCAGTGGTTATCTATTAACCGTCCACTCTAATCATGCCTAGATGAATCTGAACCCACAACACGTAACGATCTACATTGATTGGCCAATAAGCACTTGAAAACGACCATCAATGGTAAAAATAAGCAAATCATGCATAGAGACCATCATAATCAATATAAATCTAAGGCCAAAGCACTTATCAATCTAGTCGGGCAAAAGGTGTGTTCATATGAAAAACATAATTAAATCCAAGCATGAACATCACAGGTAACTTAATGAATCTACTAGACTTAGCCAGATCTAATGGAGCCGATAACTCAATGCTAAGGCCGGTCTAGAAGGCCAGCGGCCCTAGCAAAGCTACCTCGCCATCGATTACAAAGTCCGCCAGGCAACTAGGTAAGATATAACGAAGGTTGTCAGGACTTACGAGCGACGCGGAGAGGATCACAAGAAGCTGCAGAAGAACTCGATGACTCGACTAAAGGACTCGATAAGGTGTCCGGAGCCGATTTTGTGTATTGATTGATTGAAAACAATAGCCGGGGCTTACATCTTTATAGCCCAAAGCTCTACACGAGTCTTGATAGAATACGACTTGGAAAATAAACCCTAACCCGAAGATAACTTGGTCTCCAATCTTTTCTTTCCGTTTGGAGCCCGTGATGCCGTCCCATATACTTGACGCGGTCGAGTGATCCGTGTGATATCCCCATTCTTGGACGTGTGAAGTGGGCTCTACCCTTCTCCATGTTTAGCCGGTCCCTGATGATATCATTTTAGCCGGCAGCACCTTCTCTTTTTCTTTCTCTTTCGGTAGAACACATCTCGCCTGCACCGTCAATTCTGTTCACCACAATTTTTGGGCTATGCCTCTCTTGACCAAAATCTAGTGTCAACAAGTTTCAATAGAATATTGATGGTAAAAATGTGTCCTTAGTGATAGTAAATAAAGTCGCTTTAACTTTATTGATTCATCTGTATACATAACTAAATAGATGAAAAAAAAGTCAAAGTGACTTATAATTTAGAATAGAGGGAGTACCTATTTAAGTTTGGGGGTGCTTTTTTTTTTTTTTTTAAAAAAACATTTCTCTTAACAATGACATCGATCGGAAATATCAAACAGCACATAATTCCGATATCAAACAGCACATAAATGGTGCTTCCTTCGGAAGGAAGCGACCACCCAGCTCCTCCAGTCGCCGCCCCTCCGGCCCCCTCCCGTTCGCCTCCGGCGTTCTTGCCGGAGAGCGTCGGGAGCGGGGCCCCGTCGCCTCTAGCTAGTACTATTTGGTAGTTTTAGTTCCTAGTTTTCTTCGGTGCCTCCATGGCTTGTGCCCGTCGTGGCTTTGTCTACCTTCGTGGCCGGCCGTCGTCTTCGTCGTAGCCGGAGTTTTCTCCGGCCACCTCGCCGCCGTCGTCCTCGCTCCTAAGGTTAGTCTTAATAAAATAAAATCCCCGCCACCACCTTCTCCAGCAGCTCCTCCGCTCCCTTCCACACAGTGCTGCTGGTGTTCCTTCGTCACCACCTCAAATCTGGCCAGTGAGGAGGTCGATTTGATTGTGTCTCTGGTAGATCGGATCTTACCTTTGGTGGATTTGGTCTCTGGGATGCGACTTTGCCGCCTCTCTCTCTTGGCCGAGATCTCCGCCGCCCCCGTCCCCACTTCCCCTCCACAGCAGCCTCGAGCCCTAGAACTTTCTTCTTCAATAAGAAGGCTCTGCTCCCGGAGCGGGTTCGACTTCGCCGCCATCCCCTGGGATCCCTGGTGCAAGCGGATTCTCCAATCTCCGACGACGATTACAACCGCATCCATCGATGGTCGTCGGTGTGCTTCTCCAACAACGGCTTCACCGCCCACTCTCAACCGAGGCGCTTCGGCGCGGCCTCCACCCGGTGTATCGTCCCCGACGCCCTGCGACCCACCGCCGGCGGCTCGCCTTCCGCCCCCATCGCCATGGGCGGTGTCATCCTAATCTTTTCGGCTCCCATGACTTTTATGTAATTTGGTCTTCTTTGGAGGATGTCGGCGTTTCGAGGAACGGTGGGTGCCTCGGGTGCCGGCAAAAAAGAATTTATAAGCCGTGTGCCTCCTCCCTCGATGGCGTAGCGCAAGATGGACACGGGACACGGCCGGTTTATCCCTGTTCAGCCAACGGGGCCCTACGTCCGGCGGGGGTGTGTCTGCTTTCGTGTTACCTCGCGGCTCAAAGGTGAGCCTGCAGTAGGGGTTACAGGTGCCGCGGGGAGAGACGCTGGTCTCAAGCCCCACGATCGTGGTTATGGTGGTGGTGGTGTGCGGTTTCCTCCGTGTGAACGGAGTTGAGGCGGGCTCGAATCGAATCGAATCGAATCCTCTCTAATGAGGCATTACTCCCCCCTTTTTATAGGAGAAGGAGAGAGATAACGTTTACGGGTGTGGACGCCTAGGTGGCTAATTCCCCGAGGCTGCACCGGTTGCATGTGCACCGCCGAGGGGTCGGGCTGGCTTGGATGTCGCTTGACGAAGACACGCGCCCCGATCCGATGGTGGACGTGCCGTCCTCCCGGGCGCGCCCCGAGGGTCCCGTGAGGCATCCCTCACAATCCGCATGGCGAGGGCCGGTCCTGCAGGTCGCCGGGCTATGCGTGTTGTTGCGTTTCCTAAGCGCAAGTGCCAAAAAGGCAAGAGCACGGGAACCATTGGGTTGACTTCCCACAACGACTTCGCCGAATTGTTACATTCCAGCTACCATCGCCACGGGATGTCGGGTGGCATTCTCAGAAGCATTTGAGAACAAGTCCGCAAGCGCATACGGAAATACCGTTGTAGCATTTCACCCGGAGATATTCAGGGGGTATCGTTATTTATATTTTCCCAAAGGAAGGCATGGTGTAGGACTCTAGGGGGCATGAACAAGACAACATGTCTATGCGGTTGACCAATACTCAATACAGGGGTAAGTCATGATAGTTTAAGATAGTGTGACACACACTTGGGCCAACCTCAAGGATAAAAAGGAAAATAAAGAATAAAGAATATTCCTAAGTGGAGCAGGCATTCTAAAGTAGGCGTGCAAAAGAACCGATTAATAATCATGCAAACATAGATGACTAGAGTTTTAGGCCGAGAGTGAGATGGACAGGGGAGACCTCCCGGAGCATCCGCCCTGAAGGAAGGCATTTACGAACTCCTACAGCACACACGAACGTGGGGGGATTTCAAGGGACGGACAAGGCTTGTCACGACCAAGCCGCCTACCCCCTCAACCGTGGCATGCACTCATATTCAAAGGATACGGCATCCAGGACACCACATCCGCATACTAGGACACTACTCATGTCCCCCATGGCCCCCACCCTATGGATGGACGGAATAGAACACGAGCAAACCCCGAAGGGCACAACGAATCGCCACCTCAAAGACAACTCTTACTCTACTCAAATACATGGCACGAATGGTTAGGCCCTAAGTTCTATCACGACTAACCACGACATAGGAACTATAGTCTAGTTCTTCTATCATGATTGTGTCGAGAACAACATGTCAAGAATATAAACATGTAAATACTCTAGCTCTATTGCACAAGCATATGAGATCAAGACTTGAGGATAAACCATAAATGTATTCATACCGAATATTCCTTCTCCCAAGTACAAGCTCTCCAATGAAGCTTAGCCTTGCTCCAAATACTACTAAAGACTAAAAGAACTAGAGAAGTGGAGGAGTAGAGAGGAGAGGAGAAGAAGAGTAGAAAGTGAGGAGGCTCCAAATGGTGTGTGTTGAGAGAGGGGAGAGGGGGCCTACTTATACACTTGGAGGAGGGGCCTAAGTGCTAATTTACATCAAAACCGACACAGTAAACCTTCCTTGTATGCGCAAACCGACCAACGCAGGTGGGGAAACCCCGTTTGGAAAGTGCACGAACCGCCTCCCCGAGGTGGGCGAGCCGCCTCGGGGAGGGGTGCGGCCGCACTGGTGGTCTTGTAGCGCACCCCCCCCGGGCTCGGCCTGGCCCGGTCTCGGTGGGGTGTCGTCTTTCGCCACGAAAAGTTGTGGGCGGGCTGTGCTCGGCCAGATTTGATGTTTTGGGTCGATTTGCTCTTGGGCTTGGGTTTTGCAATAATGCGCTTTCTCGGAAGGCGTACTTTGGTCGATTTTCCACTTGCTTTTATTATAAATCTGCAAAATAAAATACAAGATACTACAAGTGGAATTTATTAGTGATAAATGCATATGAGTATAAAAAGGTTTAATTTTACTCCCTTTATGATAGTAAGTTGACGGAAAAAAAATATGTCGTTGGTTACCGTCAACACGTGTCGTGCCCGAGGGTCCGCCCAACGTGGCGTTTTGACGGTGCTCGGGAAATGAACAGTGTCATCCTGGTTTACCGCGTGCGGGTGGCGTAACACGTCATTGGTTCAGCTTTGCGTCCCATCGGTCGGATAGGGGAGACGATTCGCGATTCGATTTGGATCGGGCGTAATCGATGGCACTGGCGCCTCGCTTTGTCGTGCGACCGCATTGAATGCGGCGGTTTCCCTTCCTCCGGGACGGAACCTCCCACGCCCGAGGGTCGGCGACCCTAGACGGGCTAGTTGGGCTGCCTTACCCGAGGATGGAGAGCTGGTCTCCCCGGGCGAGGCGGAGTTTTTGCGCCCGAGGGTGGTGAGCTAAGGCCACCCTCGGACGAAGCGGAGATTTCTCCCGGGCTGGTGAGCTAGGCCGGCCTCGATTTAAACGGAGATGCGTGGTCGAGTCCGAGCCATGGTTTGGCTGCCTTTGTCTACGTGGAACGTCATGGTTCGTTGTTTTGCGAGAGGTCCTTGACCTTGTCCTTCGTGGCGTAATAAGCTCTTTTTGCGTCGTGGTGATTCCATTTGGGCGCTTTGTGGGCCGCCGTCATGTAGGGCCATCGTAGGCCGATTCCGCCGCCGTGTGGCGTCGTGGCTCCATGGCCTGGTCCATCGTCTGTCGGGCCGTCCCTCCGTGCGGGATGATAGCGGGCTAGGTTTTACTGGGCCTTGGCAGGCCGACAGATTCTCACAGTTTGGAGAATGTCTCGGGGCCCAATATTTAGATCCCCGACAGTAGCCCCCGAGCCCCCGAGCGAGTGAGGACTCGCCGGGTTCCGCCGTTCCCGTCGCCTTGTTGTTTCTCGGGGTGGTTTGTCTACAATGGGTGCTTGAGCCTCCGTTGGGTGTAATAACCCCCGAGGCCTCGAATGGAATGGTGGATTCCTTCGAGGTCTTTTATATCTCGCACGCTGGCAAGACTGAAACAGCTCTTAAATTGCGCTTATTTGTGCGGAGTCTGTTCATTTTTGCGTGGGCAGCCCGAGGCCCGCGCTTATGTGCGCAAGGTCGACCCAGGCCTCCTCGACTTTGATCATACGCTCCTCTGTCGCCCTCCTGAAAGGGAGGAGGAGGGGAGACACGTCACAATGCCCCCGTGGGCCGAATGTGTCGCGGCTCCAGGTGAGCGTTGTAGGGGTCTGTTTTGCGGGGTGCCCGTGCCCTTGCCGGAGCAAGGGTCGGCTATGTGATCCGTGATTCACCCCATGAGAACCTGCGGACCGGCAGCGAGATCCGGGGGTTTGGGCGGACCAACCCCGAGGGGGCGTGGGCCTCCCACGGATGGGACATCTCTATAAGCAGCACCCGCGGGCCTTAAACACGTTCAGAAATCCAGAGCCCAGGGGGCCCGGGTATAGCTGGTTGTGCATTTCCCTCCCGTCCCGGCTCGGGTTATCCTGAGGCGGCCAGAAAACCCTCGTGGGCCCGCACCGCAACCTCTCGAACGTAGGGTGTGTCGCCCGAGGCTCGTTTGGTTTTCGCCGGGGCGGGAAGCGTCAACGGATCGACTTTTTTTGCCCTCGGGGTTGGGCGCTGCTGGATATGGGTGGCCGGACGGTTTTACCCTCGACCGGAAGACGAGGCGTCTAGTCGCCTCGCCCAAGGTGGCGCGGATTGCGATCCCGATGGGGACGCGGCCTTACGTCTTCTTGTCGTGGGCGGAGATCGAGGGCCGTCAAGGTGCATTAATGCGCCTCGACGGTTCCACCGCGCGGCTTTGGCCGTTGGATGAGCGGTTCTCGCTCCATCATGGGCCGTCCATTCCAGGAGTCGGTTCGATTGCCCGTGGCGGGCGGTTTGCCTTCCCTTCCCTATAAATATGGGGGTCGCGGCGCGGATAGTTGCTCCCTTGCTCTTTGCCATCGCCTTCTTGCCTTCTTCTTTGCGGCAATCGGGAGATAGAGAGATAGTGTGGGAGAGATTAAGGGAGAGATTCACTTGCCTTGTGCTCGTGTGATCGGGGGCCGGCGGTTGCCACCCTTCGCCTCCCTTTCATCCATGGTGCGGTCGGGTAGCGGTGACGGCGCGAGGGAGGTGCTCGATCTTTCGGCCGTGGCGAGGGCGGCGGGCGACGGAGGAGAAGCTCCAGCGTCTCGTCGATGAAGGACTTCTTCGCCCCCGCACCGATGAAGCGCGGCCGGAGTGGATTGCTCCGGATTGGACCGAGGAGGAGCCTAACCCTCCGATGGCTACGTGGTGAGCTTGATGGATCTTCACCGGCGCGGCTTCGGTATGCGGCAGGCGGTTCATCCGGCGATCCTCCACTACTATGAAGTCGAGCTTCATCATCGCCCCCGAACTCGATCTCGGGCCGCCATCTTCGTCACCCTTTGTGAGGGATTCCCGGGGATCGAGCCGCATTGGGACCTCGGTTGTGGTTCTTCAAGGCGGACCTTACCACCGCCTCGGTTCTTGGGGGGCCAACCACGAGAGGGCGCGGCGTTGGAGGTTGTGCGCTCAAGTCCGCTTCGGAGCGACGAAGCCGAACCGAGCTGATGGGTACATCGTCTCCAAGCTCACCTCCTCCAACAAGGGGTGGCAAGATCGGTGGTTCTACCTTCGCAACGGCGAGAACGCGCTTCCGTGTACACCGGGCGTGTCCTCAAGCATCGCCCGCGAAGTGGAACCCGGGGTCCCCCTCGGAGGATCATCATCGGTTGGAGGGCCTAAGGCGGGCGGTCCTGCGGCTCCGAGGAAGGACGTGAATCTTTGCTGCCGTGGTCGCCGCTTTCCATTGGCGTCGGGTGTTGCCGTTGATGGCTCGCCCTTTGCTCATGTGCGAGATGACCCCGAGGCGCCCGGTCTTGGTGCGTGCCGGATGTCGCCTTACGCTTTCCACCGATGGCGGCCAAGAGGGTGAGGGATGCGTTGGGGTCCAACACCCGACACGTATCCCCGAGATCCCCATGCGCCCGACCGAGGGTATATCTCCTGGTAAGTGCTTCTTGACTTCGGTGTCCTTGCATTGCCGGTGCATTGTCGCCACGGCAGTTCTCACTCTTTCTTCCCGCAGGGCCGCTCGAACTATCGCGACTCCCCTCCTTTGTGCCGGCATTGGATGCCGATCGCCGGGCGGCGAACCGTGCTCGAAACGAGCTGCAGCTGGCGCCAAGGCGTCGAAGAAGGAGGAGAAGATGAAGAGAAACGTGGCTCGCGAAGCGTCGGGCCGAGCAGCGAGGCGGGCGAAGTCACCCGACACCTCGACCACCGAAGAGGACGAGGATCCGGAGGACCAGTTCTCGCGTGAACTCGTCGGATGATGACATGGCGGCTCGGATGGACCGAGCCACGGGGCACCCGACCGAAGTCGGGGGCCGTTTACGAGCCCGAGCCTCGAGCCCGAGGCGTCGGGGACTCGCCGACACCCGCGCCCGAGGGCTCTTCCGCCGAGTCCTCGGGACCATTGGTGTTGGGCCATGTTGGCACCTCGGCGTCACGGGGTGAGGCTCGAAGGGAGGAGTCGACGCCTCATGTCGCGGGTACCCCGGCGCGAAGCACGGGGTTTGGGGGACGAGCCGGCGACCCCGTCCCGATCCGGCCCCGTGCGCACGAATGTCGTGGGGAGACGGCTATGCGCGTCAAGTCGCGACGCCTAGGTCGCAGCCTTCCCGAGCCTCGACCACGCCTAGGGCGATCCCTCGGACCGTGAGCTTCTTTTTCGCCTTTCGCGATCTTGATCTTCTTCTGGCATATGATTGCTTTGTCCTGACACGTTCTTGACTTCAGGAAACGAGGGGCCACTTCTCTGGCTCTGCATCCCAAAAAGGCCTTGAAGGCTAGCGTTTCGCCTCGGTCGGGGCCCAGAGTCGGGGGTCGCCCGGCCAAGATATCGTGCTGCCTTCGTCGAATCCTCCCGTGGCGCCAGCCCTCGAGCGGAGTGGGGGTCGGACCCAAGCCTGGCTGCGAGGCCGCCCCCGAGGTGGTGTAGGCCCCTGGTGGCGATGGTGGGTCGGCCACTCCGCCCGATGGTGGTCGACACTGAGAGCTCCTGGCGTGGGCCCATGACGCCAGCTTCGGTGCCGGAGCAGATGGCGCCATTCGAAGGGGGTCGTGACGCCGCCGCCCATCCCGAGGAGTCGGGCCCCTTTGTCCGGGAGTTCTCGCAAGAGGAGCTCTTCATGGCGGCGAGACGCGCAAGTCCCCGCCGCGCCGACCACCGATCCGGGGGGTTCACGAGGCGTATAACCCCGACTTCCCGCTACTCCACGTGTCCGGGTTCGAGGCAGCCCTAGGGCCGCCGCCTTCGGCCATGACGAGGACGGTTGCCCGCGGGTCGGCCCGAGGGCCCCGGGACTTCTATTGGTCGGGTTCCCTGGCTGCGGGAGTTACCCGGTGGAGGAGATGTATCCCTCGAGCCGACCCGCTGGGGTGGTCCACCTTGACCCCGGGTGGCACGCCGGGGCCCGCCGCCGCGGTGGTCGACGACCGCCCCAAGGTCCTGGAGTGGAGAACCCACGAGCGGATCCGTCGATGGGTCGCCGAGGGCTTGGCGAGGATCGGGGGCGCCATAACCGGCCGACGGAGAGGTCGACGCGTAAGTGTCTTGATGGTCATCCCCCGCCGCATGTCTTCTATGCTTGTGTCTTGATGGGTAATGTCGCCGTTGCAGACTCTCCATCGCCGTAGGGAGAAGTCCGAGCTCCTCACGAACGTTCGAATCGAACGCCCTTGGTCAAACTCGGGTAAAGTTGATCGAGGCCCAGCGAGACCTCCGGCTCGCTGCCCTTGCCGAGGAGAGGGAGTCCCAACGGCGGACCCGGAGGCCGAGCTTGTCAAGGCCAGTCCGAGGCCAGCAAAGTGGCGGTGACATGGCTCGAGATGAGCCATGATTTTGAAGAGGCTCGGATCCGGTCCCTCCGAAGGTCATGACGAAGCGGGACCGGTCGGAAGGAGGCGGAGATGTGCGATGCCTTGAACACTCGCATCGGCGAGTTGGTGTCCGAGGGCGAGACCCTTAGGAAGGAGAAGGAGCGACTCCAGAAGTCGCTCGCCGAGGAGCATAACGCGATGCTGGGCTGGCAGTTGAAGTGCCAGGGTGCGTCTTCTTCCTTAGTGAGCTTTGCCTTCAATCGTCTTGTCTTGCTAACTCGGTTTGAGCACCAATTTCGAGAGACGGAGAAGGTCGGACCGAGGCCATGAACACAGCGCCACGCTTCGGCGCAGGGCCGGAGCAGAGCGTAAGTCGTACCGGGGAGCTGGAAGAGGCCTTGTCGGACTTCGTCCGCCGCTTTGGGGCGGACAACCTAGAGGTTGGCCCCTCAGCACGCAGCCGCCTGAGCGCCGTGGGTGGCTACCTCAGGTCCGAGCTCCGGAACGCCTTCCGGTCCGGCGTGCGGACATGTATGGCCGTTTTCGCTCTCACTTCCCGATGGAGTCCAATGTCTTTGGGCGGCGTTGCGAAAGGCTTCTTCCTCGGTTCCGGCGGCGAGGAGGAAGTTGATCCCGCCGAGAGGGATCTTTGGCGATGCCGCCAAGACTCGGGCGTTATGCGACCGTGGACGGCGCTGCGACCGGTTGGCCTCCCGCTTCGAGGATGAAGTGTGTCCCCGTACTCCCCATAGAGTCAACCTATGAGGCGGACACGGAGATGGTGGGCGCCCGGTCCGAGGATCGTCGGCGGGTCCGACGCCTCCCTCGGGGAAGCGATTGTCGAGGGTGTTGCTCGCGCCGAAGCTTCCTCGTCGGCCGGCCGTGAGGCACAAGTGGATGAAGCCCACCCCGCCCCCCGACCTCTCCTTGTATGAAAAAGTTGGAGCTTGTGAGATGCATGTATATAAACAATGGCGCCGCCCGAGGTCTATGGCCTTGGCGGGTGCATTTATGTTTATGTTGCGTTTTCGAATTTGTTCGTTTATTGTGTGGCCGGGTCGCTTGCTTTTCTCCGCCGCGAGATGGTAACCGTGGACGCCAGGGCAGTCCATACGGATGCCACTAGGGGCGGTCCGTTTGCCTCGGTTATCTTGCTTTGGATTTGTGCGTGGCGACCTTCGCAACTTAAACGATTGTTTCGAGAATGCGCAAGAAAACTTTTTTCTTGAAAAAAAAAGTTTTGAAAAAAGGAAGGGGAGGGGGTCCCCCGAGGGGGGGTCCCCATGTAGCCCCCGAGGGAGTTTTAGTCTTGTCTTTGGGACGAGGCTAAGACTCCCTTAAGGTTTACACGAGAAGCACTTTTTTCGTAAAAGATGTAGATCTTTTATTGAGTGAAAAAAAAACACCGATGTTTGACTTCTAGTGCGGAATTTAAGGGTAGAAGCGGCGTAGTCGTTCTATGTTCCGAGGCGTTGGAGTAGACTTCGCCCTTCTCGTTCTTCAACTTGTAGGTTCGGGCCTTAATATTTCGGCGATGAAATAAGGCCCTTCCTGTGGTGGCGTGAGTTTGTGACGCCCTTTGTTTGTCTGTCTTCGGCTTCGAGCACGGGTCGTTGACTTGGAACTCCCGAGGCTTCGGCCGCTTGGCGTGATACTTGTGCAGAGCTTGTTGGTATCTCGCTGAGTGCAGGAGCGCAACGTCTCGGGCTTCATCAACTTGGTCAATGGAGTCTTGCCTCGCCTGCTGGTTGCCTTGCTCGGTGTAGGCTCGCAGCCTCGGGGACCCATATTCGATGTCCGTGGGCAAGATTGCCTCAGCCCCATAGACTAGAAAGAAAGGGTTGAACCCCCGTGGCTCGGCTTTTTCGCCGTTCGAAGGCTCCATAGAACCGACGGCAGCTCTTGGTACCATCTTTTCCCCCGTATTGGTTCAGCTGATTGAAGATTCTCGGCTTGAGCCCTTGCAGGATCATGCCGTTGGCACGCTCCACTTGACCATTGGTCTTCGGGTGAGCTACGGCCGAGGTATCCACTCGGATGCCATAGTCGCCGCAAAAAGTCGAGGAACTTCTTCCCCCCACGGTTGGTTCCGTTATGCGTGATGATGGAGTTCGGGACTCCAAAATGGGAAATGATATTCGTAAAGAATTTCACCGTTCCCCCGGTGTGAGGGTTCACCACGGCTCGGGCTTCGATCCATTTGGAGAACTTGTCAATGGCGACTAGGGCGTGAGTGTGTCCTCCGGCGCCCTTTTCAGGGGCCCAATCATGTCGAGTCCCCACACCGCAAATGGCCACGTAAGAGGTATGGTTTGCGGTGCTTGAGCTGGGAGGTGCGCCCCGCTGCGTAGAATTGGCATTCCTTGCGTGTACGCACGACTTGGTTCGCGTCTCGCACACCGCCGAGGGCGATAGAAGCCTTGCACGAAGACTTTACCGACTAGAGTCCTCGGGGCGGGCGTGATGACCGCATTCCCGCGGTGGGTGTCAACGAGCAATTCTTGGCCTTCACCGAGGGTATGCATCGCATGTATACTCCCGAGGCTCCTCTCTTGTAGAGTTCCCCTTTCTCTCCAATCGGTGTGAAGGATTTCGCCCCTTCGGGCTAATCGGGCGAGCCTCGGTCTTGTCCTCGGGTAGCTCTCCTCGGGTGAGGTACTCCATCACGTTTTCTCCGGTCGGGGGACTGGGTCGACCGTCATAGCTTCGGGCGTGGCTTGTTGTGTGCCGCCCTCGTGAGCCCCCGAGGGTACTTCCGAGGGGTGTACTTGACCGAGGGTTTATTGAGGTCTCGGGTGAGGGACGTTCGGGAACGGTACCTCGGGTTCTTTGCGACCTTGGCCGGTTCATCCGCGGCCTCGTTGTAGCGTCTCGGCGTATGCTTGTGTTCAAGCCCATGGAATTTTTTCCTCCAATTTGCGCACTTCTCGACAATACGCCTCCATCTTCGGGTCGTGGCACGCCGAGGCCTTCATGACTTGGTCGATGACCAACTCGTGAATCCCCCCGGTTTCCAACCGTCGGATTCGAGGTCCGCCGCGATCAGGAGACCGTTGACCGGGCCGCCTCGTGATTCTGCGACGTTGTTGGAGGCAGGAAAATGCAGCCGGATGGCATACCTCGTGTGAACCCCGAGGGGTGAGATGAAGAGCAAACCAGCCCCCGCGCCTGCCTTCATCATGGATCCATCGAAATACATGGTCCAAAGACTCGGCCGGATGGGTGCGGGGGTAGGCCGGTATCGGTCCATTCGCCACAAAGTCGGCTAGGACCGGATTTGATCGCCTTGCGGGCAGGAATGATATAGTTTCGCCCATGAGCTCCACCGCCCACTTCGCCACTCTTCCCGTGGCCTCTCGGTTTTGGAGGATCTCCCCGAGGGGAACGAGGATACCACACGACAACCGGGTGCGCGAGGAAGTAGTGGGAAGTTTCCTTCGTGGTCGACGATGGCGCATAATAGCTTCTCGTGATCTGCGAATACCTTGTCTTGGTGTCGGAAAGCACTTCACCGATGAAGTAAACAGGCGTTATGCCGCAACGTGTGCTCCTCTTCCCGACGCTCCACTACGACCACCGCGCCGACCACGGGTAGTGGCAAAGTGGCGTATAAGAGCAGGGTTTCTCCTGGATTTGGCGGTACGGGGACCGGTGGGTTTGTCGGGAGCTTCTTGAGGTTGCCGAGGGCCTCTTCGCCTCGGGGGTCCGTGCAAAGCGCCGGACTTGCGAAGGAGCGGTAGAGGCGAGACCCTTCTCCCCGAGGCGTGAGATGAACACGCTTAATGAAGCCGGGTAGCCCATGACCTATACAGTACTCCCTTGAGATCTTGGATCGGACCCATCTTGGTGATCGCGTCAACCTTGGTTGGATTTGCTTCGATGCCTCGTTGAGAGACGATAAAACCCAGCAGCATCCCTCGGGGGACCCCGAATACGCATTTTTCGGGGTTGAGCTTGACTCCCTTCTTGTTTAGGCACTCGAAGGTTTCCCCGAGGTCTCTCACGAGGTCCGACGTTTTCTTGGATTTGACCACTATGTCGTCGACGTAGGCCTCCACGATCCTTCCAATGAGTTCCCCGAAGATGATTTGCATGCACCGGGTATGTTGCCCCGGCGTTCCTCGGCCCGAAGGGCATGGTGAGGTAGCAATACATCCCGAAGGGTGTTATGAACGAGGTCGCGAGCTGGGTCGGACTCTTTCATTTTGATCCGGTGATAACCGAATACGCGTCAAGAAAGGGCAACGTTTCACATCCCGATTATGGAGTCGACAATTTGGTCGATTCGAGGCAAAGGAAAGGGAACTTTCGGACATGCTTTGTTGAGACTAGTGTAGTCCACACACATCCGCCATTTCCCATTCTTTTTCTCTACTAATACGGGGATTAGCTAACCACTCGGGGTGGAATACTTCTTTTATGAATCCGGCCTCCGGTAGCTTGTGGATCTCTCGCCGATGATCTTCCGCTTGGCGTCATCAAAACGGCGCAAGCGCCGCATGATGGCTTTGAGCCCGGCCGGATGTCTAGGGAGTGCTCGGCGACATCCCTCGGTATGCCCGGCATGTCGAGGGTCCCCACGCAAACGTCTTGGCATTCGCGGAGGAAGTCGACGAGCACGGCTTCCTATTTTAGATCGGTCCGAGCTGATGGTCGCCAGCTTCTCCTTCGGGTTCTTGGGATCGAGTGGGATCTTCTTGGTGCCCGAGGAGGGCTCGGCTCCCGCGTGGCGCTTGGCCTCATGCTCGATCGTGATTTCGTCAAAGCTTCTCTTTGCATCGGCGATGAGTGCCTCGGCAATGGCGAGTGCCTCGGCATACTCCACGCTCTCCACGTCGCACTCGTATGCATGATGGTGCGAGGGGCGATCGTGATGACACCCTTCGGCCCCGACATCTTGAGCTTGAGGTGCGTGTAGTTCGGGACAGACCATGAACTTGGCGTAGCGAGGGCCGCCCGAGGAGTGCGTGGTAAGTACCGCGGACCCCAAGGATCTCGAATGTGAGAGTCTCTTGCCTGAAGTTCGAGGGTCATCGAAGCAAACCGGTAAGTCAATCTGCCCGAGGGGCTTTAGCCGCTTGCGGGGACGGCGCCATTGGGGCCCTTAGGCGGATCTTGGACTTGTCTACCCCGAGGTGGTCGAGGGTTTCTTCGTAGATGAGGTTGAGGCTGCTCCCTCCGTCCATAAGGACTTTGGTGAGCCGAGTGTTGGCGATGATGGGATCCACCACCGGTGGATAAGCCCTCGGGTTCGGGATGTCTTTGGGGGTGATCGACCGGGTCGAAGGTGATGGCTTGGTCCGACCACTTTGCGCAGCCTTCGGGTTGCTTGCGGCTCCGTGGCATAGACCTCCCGACGCTCCTTCTTAGCATTTGCCGCCACGGACATGTTCTTCGGGTGCTTTGCCGCCGAAGATCATGAAGCGATTATTCACCTTCGGGGAACTCCTCGTTGCCCTTGGTGCCACCCTCGGGAGCCTCTTCCTCTTCACCCTCGGGGATGGCCTTGAGCTTGGCGAAATGTTGGCGTACCCTCTTGCACTCCCCGAGGGTGTGCTTGGCCTGGTAGCTATGGTTCGGCATGGCTTCTTGAGCATGTCATCGAAGGTTTCTTGTGGCGGGGGTCGGGGCCTTGCGTCGACCGCAGCCACCATGTCTTCATCGTCCCGCTTGGGCGGCGTGGCCCTGCCCCTGCGGCTCTTATCTTTCTTCTTTTTCTTCTTGCTCTCCCGAGGTTGCGATCCCTCGGGCTCCTCTTCCTTGCGCTTTCCCTTGCGAGCCCCGATTGACGAGCCCCGACAGCCTCCTCACCGCTAGCGAACTTGGTGGCGATGTCCATCGGCTCGTTTGCCTCGGTGGGAGTCAGCGCCCCGGCTTCTTCACGAGGTCTCGGCAAGTGGTGCCGGCCAAGAAGGCCCGATGACGTCGAATCCGTCACATTAGGGAGCTCGGTCATTTGCTTGAGAAGAAGGGATGTAGTCGCGAGGGATTCGCCGGATTTTGTCGGCAGTTTTCGGAGATCCCATGAGTTACCCGGGCGTAGGTATGTGCCCCGAAAGTTACTGCGGAAGGTTCTCACCAAGTCCGCCCGATTTGATATGAGGTTGGGTGGAAGGTGTTCGGCCAAGCTCGCGGGACTTCGGAGAGGTACAGGGGGCAAATTTCGATTATCACTTTGTCATCGTGTGCCCCGCGAACCGGGGCATGCCGGCCGATAGTCGATCGGCCATACCTCGGGACGAGTCTCTCCCGTGTACTTCTCGAGATGGCTCGGGGCCTGAAACGCGCCAGGAGTGGTGCCCTCGATGTCCACGGTGAAGGCACGAGGCCCGGCGGATCGTGGAGTACCCTCGGTCCTCTCGACTTTGCCTGTGCGCCTCGTCCGCTTTGTCGTCCCGAGGCGAGCCACCACCTTGGCGAGCCCGCCGCCGTTCGATCTCGTCCCCGAGGTCGGGGCGCCTCCGTAAGGCGGTCGCGGTGCGGGTCTTCTATGCGTTCCCAGGCGGGCGGTTGCAGCGGTTGTCGTCCAGCGCTCCCGACTGGCCTTGCCGGGGCTCGGCTCGATCCCGGTGGACGGAGCCCTGCCGACTTCGCCCCGATTCCTCTCGCCGCCGTGACGCCACGCCCGATCCCGGAAGCGGAACTCTCTCCCTGTTGCACCGCCTTGTCAAGGAGTTGTTGAGGCCTTCCCGTATGCGCCTACCCTCAGTAGTGGAGGGCTCGGGCATTTTCGTACCAGCATGGCGGCCGCCGCCACGCTTTGAGGCCGGCTCGGTGAACGAGGCCGCTATCTGCCGGGATTGGAGGCACCCCCAGGCCGGTCCGCCACGTCCGCCATTGTGAGCTTGAGGTGCCCCGGGCCCGCCGCGTTGAGCCCGCCCGCCGGATGTTCTGCTCGGGCCGCCGGTGAGCAGATTCCGCCCGGATTCGTTCCTCGCAGATCTCGTAGGCCGGGCGTTTAACACGGCAGTGCCGGCGCCGCTACCGGGATGGACCGAGGCGTAGCCGCCGGCCGGGCCTGAGCTCGCCGTGGCGCACGCCCGCTGCCATTCGCCGAGACGTCGCTGAACCGGCCATCCCGTGGCGGGACCTCGATATTGAAGCATTCCCCGCGTGGGGTCATAGTACTCGTCTTCATCGCGATTGCATGGTGCGCCCGATCGTCTGGAGGAGGTTTCGATTCTCCGGACGGTAGAGCGAGTCTCGCCTCCCGACCAGGTCCCGATTGAGCCCGGAGGGGGTGGCATGCGGGGTCGCCCGTCCCCTTCGGAGGATGCGCTCCTCCGAGTGAATGTCCATGGGATAACGCTTCCGTGAACGACGGGTGGTCCGCTCGTGCTCTTCTTGCGAAGGCTTCGACCGAGGTTTCAAGCCGGCGAGGATTCACCGGGACTCCCTCCAGGATGACCGGAGCGGAGGCGTTTTCCCGACGATTAGGGTTTTCGGGTACCCTACCACGGCGGGTGGCGGGTAAGGTATTTCGGGGCCTAGGGGTTCCTGGAGCCCTTCGCGAGTCGGGCGCGGGGATACGCCGACGGATTGAGAATCCGTTGCTTTGACGCGCCTCGCGCGCCGATGGTCCGCCTTGCCCGCCTGCGCGGCGGCCGTGATGATGGGCTTGCCGCGGCGGCGAGCAGCCCTCCCTTCTACCGTGACGTCGGGCGTAAGGATCATCTCGTAGTTGTGGCCGAGCGCCACAAATGCCGCGTTCGAAGAACATGGGTGTTCCTTCCGCAGCTGGAGCTCAGGTTCTCCGGCGGCGGTGGAACGAAGGCGGAAACGCCATGAGGGCCGATGGAGATGCAGGTGCACACGGCGCCCCTACCGGGCGCCAAGCTGCCGGCGCGCGTTCAGGAACGGTGGGTGCCTGGTGCCGCGCAATAAAGAATTTATAAGCCGTGTGCCTCCTCCCTCGATGGCGTAGCGCCAAGATGGACACGGGACGCTTGGCCGGTTTATCCCCGTTCAGCCAACGGGCCCTACGTCCAGCGGGGTGTGTGTGTGTCCTCGTGTTACCTGCAGCTCAAAAGGTGAGCCCCGCAAGAGGGGGTTACAGCGGTCGGGGGAGAGACGCTGGTCTCAAGCCCCACGATCGTGGTTATGGTGGTGGTGGTGTGCAGTTTCCTCCGTGTGAATGGAGTTGAGCGGGCTCGAATCAATCGAATCGAATCCTCTCTAATGAGGCATTACTCCCCCCTTTTATAGGAGAAGGAGAGAGATAACGTTTACTGTGTGTGGACGCCTAGGTGGCTAATTCCCGAGGCCGCACGGTTGCATGTGCACCGAGGGGTCGGTTGGCTTGGATGTCGCTGACGAAGACACGCGCCCCGATCCGATGGTGGACGTGCCGCCCCTTCGGGGGCGGCCCCGAGGGTCCTGAGGCGTCCCTCGCGCCCGCATGGCGAGGGCCGGTCCCGCAGGTCGCCGGGCTATGCGTGTCGTGCCCGGTTCGGCCCAACGCGGGCGCTTTTTGCGGTGCTCGGGAAATGAACAACGGTGTCATCCTGGTTTCCCGTGTCGGGTGGCGTAACATGTCACCGGTTCAGCTTTGCGCCCCATCGGTCGGATAGGGAGACGATTCGCGATTCGATTTGATGGCGTAATCGATGGCACTGGCGCCTCTTTGTCGTGCGACCACATTGAATGCGGCGGTTTCCTTCCTCCGGACGGAACCTCCCACGCCCGAGGGTCGGCGACCCTAGACGGGCTAGTTGGGCTGCCTTACCCGAGGATGGAGAGCTGGTCTCCCGAGGCGAGGTGGAGTTTTTGCGCCCGGTGGGTGGTGAGCTAGGCCACCCTCGGACGGCGGAGATTTTCTCCCGGCCGGTGAGCTAGGCCGGCCTCGGACCAAACGGAGATGCGTGGTCGAGTCCGAGCCATGGTTTGGTGCCGCCGCCGACGTGGAACGCCATGGTTCGTTGTTTTGCGCAGGTCCTTGACCTTGTCCTTCGTGAGCGTAATAAGCTCTTTTTGCGCCGTGGTGATTCCATTTGGGCCGCTTTTGCCGCGTCCCGTAGGCCATCCGTAGGCCGATTCGTCGTCGTGTGAGCGCCGTGGCTCCATGGCCCGGTTCATCGTCTGTCGGGCCGTCCCTCCGCGGCGGGATGATAGCGGGCTAGGTTTTACTTGGGCCTTGGCGGGCGGCATGATTCTCACATTTTGGAGAATGCCGGGGCCCAATATTTAGATCCCCGACACCGCCGATTCTCACGGTTTGGAGAATGCCGGGGCCCAATATTTAGATCCCGATAGAGGACCTCTTTGTAAACTGCCTGCTGTGATATTTAATATATCTATGTTTGTTGTCAAAAAAAAAAAAAAACAGCACATAAATGGCTAGATCTATCACTCGATCCATGAATACTAGCTTTGCCTTACAGTCCAATGCAGGAGTCAGGAGTCGGTGTGCCGGCCTGCAAGTTGCAAACTGCTTCCCCTTTGAAGGACACCATGACATGGCAGAGGCGAGAGGCGCATAAACTCCGAGAGCACGTGGGTGGAGTATAGCTGGGATAAGTGTCTGTTTGTGAGTGATGGACAGTGGTCTGAGTCATAAAGATGGGCATTGACACCGTCGTCGACCTCGACCAGGGCAGGCGTACACCGTGCTGCAATGGCAAAAGCAACGGCAACGGCAGGTGATCATCTTCAGCGACAACAGACATCAATGACCACACATGCTGAAACAAACGAAAAAAGACGCATCATGCATACTGCATCTGCATCAGTGTGCCTGCACTGGCTGGCTGTATTAGCTATAGCGGTGCTTCTGCCCTGTTCGCTTCAGCTTGTCAGTCTAATATTTTTCTCTCATAACAAATCAGCATCAGGCTGGCTTATCGGCCGTAGAAACCACCTGTGAGTTGTCTCTGTCACCGGCCACCTCCCCAGCCATCCCATCCCGTCAATGGCAGTGGCCCCAAGTACTCGTTGTCTTCACCAGACTCTAAATGATTGCACGCAGTGACGCAAGTCCGTGTTCAGGTAATCAAGTTCAAAACTGAAGCTGATGCATGGATCCATCTAGTACATTTCAACCATCAGGCATCGTTAGGCAGCTGGTATCCAATGACCCATGGATTGTCCTGACGGATCGAGAACTAAACAAGATATTTAGGGCTACAGCTTTCGGTGCCTATATGTCGGATCAAAGCTAAGTAGAATCATGAACTCCAAAGCAAGTTCACTGAATACATACCAGACCTGAATTCCAAAACCATATTTTAGCAAGCAATTTGCAGATGGATGGATGGATGGGTGCAGAGTGGTACGGTGGGCGGCCACCGATTACCGATATATGGACAAGGATCCACATGGTAGTTGCGTCAACTCGCGATCGATCGACGAAACGAGTCAATTAAGCAACTAATTAAGCAAGTGCTACACACTCACGGCACCACTCACCAGCACATAGTACGCTTCTCCTCAGACGGCGACAACGTTCTTTGCCTTTCTGACGTTGCATTCATCTGGCCGTCTTGTGCTTTTCAGGGTCTTTTCTTTTTCAGCCTTGATCCCGTTGCTCTTACGCTTGGAAAATCTTGAATGGCTAGATTATTTATTTCCTGGTACCTTTAATTTGTGCTCTTTATTTTTGGCTATAAAAAAATTAAGGACACCCTATAATTCTTGTTTGTTGTTATATCCAGGGTTGACATGACTCTGTGTTCACATCGTATTAGGTTTGCCCTAAGTCAAACATTTTATATTATTTACCATGGACTTCAAAAATTATAACGCTCATGACATAATTAAAATTTATATTTTATACTCAGCATAAGAATACTTTTTATAATAACATATAAAATTTGTGAGTTGTTATGAGATAAATAAAAAAGACAAGCGTTATATGGCACTCCATGAGACCTATATAAGACAATTAGTTGCCTTAGGAGGGTGGGAGCGAGGGTAAGAAGGGTAAGGGACCGGGGAATATACAAGGCACACATCTTAGAACACAAATTGTCCAATTTGCTATATTATTTACCGCTTTCTACAGCTTTAGTTGGGGGCAAGTTGAGCCAAATGTCTAACCATACATCTTTTTGGTTGCTGGATAAAGAATAAAGAAAACTCCAGCACATAGTTTTGTGTTTTCTTATGTCATGAACCAGAATTGGGCCGCCCCCGAGAGTGGCTAGATGGGCTCGACACGGCCGCCGCCGGCCCACGAGGGGCGAGGGGCGCGGGCGTGGGGGCCCCGCCGCCACCGCCTCCTTCCCCCCCCGTGTCCAACTCGCTGCGACCAAGTTAGGATTATCTTAGGTAATTTTGGGTGTGCAAGGGGATATCTCATCTATAAGGGAGACCCTTATTAGGAAATAAATAAATAGGATATGCTTGTAAAAGGTATTCCAATCGTATAAAGGAAACCTTGTAGAGATTGCTTAGATTACAAGTCCCACTAGCCGGGCTATATAAGCAAGAGGCATGTAATCTCTAGGGGATAAGCAAGCAATAAAAAAAATATATCTATCGCTTTCAGTTCTCCGCATCCGCCGCCGCCCGCCTCAAGGCCAAGGCATTCCGCTGCCGGCCGGCGCCCGCGCGCGTGCTGCCGCCGGCGCCGCCGCCCCTTCCCCACGGCTCCTCCCTCTCCATCTGGTTGCTCGTCTTTTGCCGCTCGACGCCGCCGGTGAGAAGCCGCAGCCCCTACGTCATCTCGGGAGCTCCAACGGCCGACGAACACGTGTCAATTCCGCCCAATCTAGCCGGATCGGATACCGGTATCCGAGACCGTGTCGATTCCACCACCACCCATGGCTTCGAGATGAAGGAGTTCACCGCGGCGCCGAAGGCGCCTCGACGCCAACTGCGCTCGGATCAGCCGGCGCTTCGACGACATGGAGACTCGCCATTCGCGCATGGAGCACGCCCCGCATCACCTCGAGGACCCCCGCCGCGCGACGACCACGCCGAGGAGGCCGGCCGGGCCGGGCCGCCGCCCAGACAGGGGCGGTCCCGTGGCGCCGCCCGCCGCCCGCCGCCCCCGCCCTGCCGCGGACCTCGTCGGACGGCTCCCGACCTCCCGCCATCCTCCAGCTCGAGGAGGAAGATGATGCTATGCGTGCGGACGCACCGGCCGTCATCGACGTCATCTCGGCGACACCGCAGCACCGGCTGCCCTCCTCTCCTCTCCGCCGACACCTGCGGCCGCACGGGACTCTCCGGCGAGAACGGCGTCACCCGCGGCGCCCTGCCCCTACCCCAGCGCCACCCGCGGCGCACCCGACCGCGCCACCACGCGGCGCTCAGGCCCTTGGTGCCACCAGCGGCATCACACCCCCTCGCTACACGTCACGCGTCCCGCAAGTCCGGGAGTACGATGGCTCCGACGACCCCGACCTTCCGGATTCGCAAGCTGGAGCTCTGTTCCAGCTCAACTTGGACATCGACCGGGACTACAAGCGTGAGTTCTGCCGCCTTCCACCTTGTTGGTTCAGCTGCCGATGCGGTTCATGGACTGTCCAAGAAGAAGTCCCCGATCGAGTGGGACCGAGTTCACCCGCCGCTGCGACATCACCGGACCCCGTCTACGCCGACACTACTGAGGGCGTATGCTCCGCCTTCCCAGGAAGGCAAGCTGGACGACTACATCGACGCCTTCGAAGTCTATGCTACACGCATGTGAAAGGTCCTAATGGCTAGAGGGGGGTGAATAGCCTATTAAAACTTCTTGCAACAACACTAAGCACCGGGTTAGACAACAAGATGGCGAAGCTAATATAGCGATGCTACAAACTAGCTATGCAAGCCACAAGTAAATTCTATTGTCCCTAATCACAACAAGGGCTATGTCGCTAGTTTACTCCTAGGTGAACCAAAGCAATTCTAACCAATTCTACCTCTAGGAGCTAACAAGGATAAGCTAAACAAACTAGCTACTCAACCTAACAAGCTAAGCACCCTAGCAAGATATACTACCAAGTAAATGCAAAGAGGTGCTCGAATACAATACCACCGTTGTCGAGTAGAGGTTGTGGCCAATCACCGTGTACAAGAAATCTCCAACGAGCAAGAACAATGACACGATGATTTTTCACCGAGGTTCACGTGCTTGCCCAAGACGCTAAGTCCCCGTTGTGGGCGACACACTCACTTGACGTGTGCTGCTTTAATGGCCGGTGCCAAAACCCCTATGGGCGCTCAAGCAAACGATCACAAGAGAGGGTCCAACAAGCCACGAGTAATCCACTAGTGCTCCTTTCGCGAATCTCCCGGGGTAAGGAACGACCCCTCACAATCACCACCGGTGTGGCCTCAAACAAGCTCCACTTGAGCTCAACACCGCCTCTTGCTCCAAGCCGCTAGGGAACCGGGCAAATTCCCAAGAAAACAAGAATCCCGCTGGCTTCTCCAAGGATGAAGTGCCTCTAGATGCAACCGATGATGCAATGCACTTCTATCACTCTCAATCTCACCAAGAATTCGAAGTTAATGGATGGAGAGATGAGTGGAGAGGAGTATCAAATGCTCACTAGCAAGTTGGAAGCTTCAAATGTGCAAGAGAGGTCCCAAAGCACCGGCCAACCAAGTATATATAGGGCTCCTCTCGAAATGGAGCCGTTGCTCCAAAAATTTGTTCTCTAAGATCGACCGGACGCGACCGACCGAAACCACGGGTCCGGTCAACGGTCCGGTCGGTGCTTCCCGGTCGCTACCGACAAGGCATGGGCCCACGGTACCGGCGCCCCTCCTCCGCGTCCGGTCACCGGTTCGGCGTCGCACGGGAAGCATCCGGTCCAGTGGTCCGGTCGGTGCGTCCGGCAAAAACGCTGGCCTGCAGAGCTCTCGCTAGACGACCGACCGGACGCTCCGGTGAGTGCTTCCGGCCGATGCCGAAGGCCCGGCCACCCCGTGACGGTGATCTTCATCTTTTTCTTTGCTCTTTGCTTCAAACTTGCTTCTCGCCTCTTGCCATGGGTTGCCAACACGCCGAAGATGACCACGTTATCACCAATGTTAGCACGCCGAGATGTTAGGCAAGATCGGTTAGTGCTCTCATGTCCTAAATGCAATATGCAAGTCAATTGGACCTAGAAGCACTTCACCAAAGGATTGTCGCGGCATTCCCTCTTGATAGTCGGCTATCTATCCTATAATGTGATCACACGCTCTATCGTGTCTTGATCACCGAAAGGAAAACCCTATCAAGATACCTTTGCCTTGATCTCCCGGGTTCCTCTCAAGCCGATCACCGAGCTTGACGATCCATCATGTCCACCATCATCGCCCATGTTCATGATCATCATGCTCCTTGTCATCCATCTAATCCTATCTCATAGTCATCACTTAGAGCAAAGGATTAGTCCACAAGTGTGTCATCAATTCCCAAAACCAAACATGAGATTTCAGCATGGATTTTGAGGGTCGCCACCGTGTCGCCTCTCTTCGTCGGAGGCCCCGCGTGACACGCCGGATGACACTCGAGTGGTTCGAGCCCCGTTCGATGGAGGAGGCCATCGACCTTGCCCGACGCTACAACGACGACGAGCCGGACGACGCCAAGCGGGGGTGTCGGCGACGGTGCCCGACAAGGCCGGCTACTACGCCGACCCGGCGACCTCGACGACGACATCGCGGCTGCCCCGCCGGTTGACCGCATGCCGTGCCGCCAGCGCTTCTGCCGGGCAATGGGCGACATCGATGGGCGACGTCGAACGACATGGTCGCTGAGCTGCACTTGGCCACGACGACCAACAAGGAGCTCGGGATCATCTCCAACGCCATCGAGCTGCGAGCTTCTGCCGCCCGAGTGGAGTCTCCACTATGGCATTGTGAGGTACTTCCACCGCTACTACATCCCCGCCGCTTTAGAGCTTCTCCGGACTTCTATGCCGGGGGAGAACGTTTCACCGCATGGCGTAGCAGTGGGCTTCCACCTCCCAATCGCCCTCGGGAGGATCGGGCGTTCCGGCAAAGTGTCCTTCTCCAGCGCGCCCGACGGCCGGATCGAGGGCGCCACCCTCCTCCTCTTCAACAACAACGGCGGCGTCTTCTTCAGATCGACAACGCCACCGCCGGTCGCATGGACGAAGGAGATTCAGCTAGGACCCGCCCGTCAAGACGCCCAGCGACCTCCTCACGGCCGCCTCGACTTCACCTCCTCGCCGCCACGCCGCTCCGCCACGCTTCATCGCAGCAGCTCCATGCTAAGGTGACGGTGCCGGCGACCTACACCTACATCGCCGCCTCCCCGACCCGCCGGATGATCGAAGCCGTCCGGGATCGCCGTGGTCGTGATACCACGGTCACAAGAATCGACCGCTAATGTGTGCAACGATGGCCTAGCTCAAGGACAATGACATAAAGGTTTATACCGGGTTCGGGGCAATCGGGCACCCTAGTCCGGTGTGTGGCACTATCGAGCTCAAACCGCCAGTCGGGGCGAATACAAGCGGGCGAGAGAGGGAGATGAGCTCCCTGTGTCTCTCGTGGTGGTGTGTAGAATCGGACGATTTGTGTGTGTTCTCGAGTGTGCAAGAGCGCTTGTCCTTTGCCGGGGTGGCCGAGCCCTCCCTTTTATAGCCTCAAGGGGAGCTCAGGCGCCACCGAGCCGGGGACCGTAAGGTGGAAGGAATACAAGTTGAAGGGGTGAAGGAGAAGATATCTCATGCCATGTCGGGCACGCGGGCTGTCCGGCGCGGCTTCCGCCGCGGCCCCCTATCTTGTGGCACGCCGCCGGCCGGCCGCCGTAGAGTAGAATAGGGGGTGGCTTTACATCCCGTCGTAGTACACGACGGGCGCCGAGCCTGAGCTCGGTTCGGTTGGTGTAGAGGGGGGCAATGAGCTCGCCACGCCGCCGCACTCCCCGCACCATACCGCCCCGTCCGCAGCGCCCGGTGTCCACGGTCGGGTCGTGGAGGCACCGCCGAGCCTTAAATGCTCGTGATTTGGTGTCGCAGAAAACGTGTGGCCGGAGAGCTCGACGGAGCTTCGTCCTCGTCCGCCGAGGTCATTCTTGTCGTGTAGCGCTTGTCCTTTGTGCTTGGCATTACTCGGCGTGGTCTCGCCAGCCCCACGCCGCGCGTGTTGCTTCGGTGATCTCGCCTCGCAGCGAGATCTCGATCATAGGTTGCGGGCGCCGATCGCGTAGCCGTGACCTCGCCCCAATCATCATGTCCCGGATTCTCCCGACGTTCTTGGGTCCGCGCCGGGAGCTCGTTCGAGACGGAAGTGAGCTCGCCGACGAGGTGGAGCTCGCCATACCCCTTACGCCCCCGCGGGAGCTCGTTCGAGGCGGAAAGCTATCTCCTTGGGACGAGATCAAGATCGTCTCCGGCCTTGCGGTCCGCGGGAACTCGTTCGAGAGACAGAAGTGTCTCCCCTCGAACTCGGCCTTCGGTGGGGAATCCGGGCATAATCTCCTTTAAACGCCATTGTTAGGGACATGTTAGGTTGGTTGATTTTGCCCGAATATCTGCGTCCCACGGGGACTCTCCGCGCCTCCGTCATGCGTCGTGCATGGGCGGAACGTCCCTTCGTCGGCCCGGCGAGCTTCAAGTTCGGCATCTACTTGGCGACCTCCACCTCGACTTCTCCTTCGCCCGACAAGGGCGCCGATGTCCGCAACGACGACAACGACAAGTGCGGTCCTCTCGTCTTCTACTTCGGGCTGGGTGGTCACTTCCCCGATCGGTCCCGCCCTTCGCCACTACATGGTGGGTTGGGCGGCACGTGGACGCGCCGCCTCGTCGAACGGTGGGGAAATGTCATGAACTAGAATTGGGCCTGCCCCGAGAGTGGCTAGATGGGCCCGACGTGGCCGCCGCCGCCCATGAGGGGCCAGGGCGCGCTGGGGGAGGGGGAGCCGGCCCTGCCGCCTCCTTCACCCCCTCGCGTCCACATCGCTTCGCAATCAAGTTAGGATTATCTTAGGTAATTTTGGGTGTGCAAGGGGATATCTCATCTATAAGGGAGACCCTTATTAGGAAATAAATAAATAGGATATGCTTGTAAAAGGTATTCGATCGTATAAGGAAACCTTATAGAGATTGCTTAGATTACAAGTCCCACTAGCCGGGCTATATAAGCAAGAGGCATGTAATCTCTAGGGGATAAGCAAGCAATAAAAATATATCTATCGCTTTCGGTTCTCGCATCCGCCGCCGCCGCCCCTCCCGCCCTCGCGCCCGCGCGCAAGGCCACACGCTGCCGCCCCTTCCCCACGGCTCCTCCTCTCCATCTGGTTGCTCGTGCCGCCGCCGACGCCGCCGGCGAAGCCGCAGACCCTACGTCATCTCGGGAGCTCCAATGGTCGACTTAACACGTGTCAATTCCGCCCCAATCTAGCCGGAATCCGCCAGACTTTTGTCTATGGAACGGTCGTCTTCGGCCCATTGCATTGCATTTTTATTGGAACACATATAGATTTTTAAGGTCCAAACTATACACCCATACGGACTTGTCTTTTCTTAGATAATAATATTCCACCTCTAGAAATTAATTAATAACTCAATACTTTTAAGAGACTTGTCTTTAGAAATGGTTGTCTAAAAATCATTTTTCACATGAAATTGGAAGAAGATGAATTTTATATCAAACTTATAGAGCTCAGTGTTATCTACAACTTAATTGACAAGTTTGTTATTTGAAACTTTTAATGTCCTATTTATTTTTAAAAACATTAGGTTTTAAAATATTAAATCTAGCATTTTTAAATAACTTTGACATTGTTTATACAATCTATAAATTGTACTTGATTTTTTTTGGTTGAAATCATTAAGAGTTCAAATGCTCATTTTTTTTTCTTGGGTTTTGGAATTAGAAGTTCAGAATTCTCAAAACGACCTCGGCTATTGACATGGTATATACCAAAGACGTAGTGCTCAATGCCATTTACAACTAATGTTTTTATTTTGAATTATTTTGAGGGTCAAATATTCATATTTTAAGTTATTAGATTTTGAGATGAAGATGTTTTGAAATTTCTAAACGATCTTGCATGGAGGGTATTGTGTGGTTTGAGATTGAGATTTGAAATTGTTTTTCATTTACGGTCATTCCAAGGTGAAAAGAGGTGGAAGCTAGCGTAAATTGGACATCCATGGATTTTAGTAAATGAATTTGGAATACAAATTCTGGTAGGGGGTCGATCTCTTTTTAGTTCATTTTTTTTGAACTAGAGGATATCAATTAGACATTCATGGACATCCAACTTCCACCTAGAGTTGAAATATTCAGTGCAAGATCTAAAAGTCAATACAAAGAATAACATCAACAAGTGCGTGTGCCTACCTACCTTGGGTGGAGGGTATCGTGTGGTTTGGAAAATGTTTTTGCTATTTTTGGTTTGAAAATCATTAACAAAGGTGGATTGATTAAGATGCTCTCTTCTCTCTATTTATGGGAGACGTGTGCCTTAAAATGTCGGCCTATGTAACCTAGTTAACCAACTTTGTAAATGTATTCTTGTTACCATGCTGTGCATGTTTCCTTCAATTAGTTAGCTATGTTTTTGCATGTCCCCATCAACATCGAGCATAATGACCACCTGTAGCAGTAAGCGGAGACGACCATGGTCCATATCGGGGTTATTAAAAGTCCCACCGATTCCTTGCTCCCACAAGCAATCCAGGCATCGGTGGCGTTTTATCTGCTCGACACCTGTCCCGTCCTATTTTTCCCTTTGGCAGCCAGCCACCGTGAGCCGCACAGCCCCAGCAACAGACCGCGTCTCGCGTCCGTCCCTGCCTCCCCACCGCATCTCCCTCGCATGCCGCAATCCAGTCCATCGCCCAACTCGGCCCAAATGGCCGAACCCTAATCCCTCCTCATTCCTCTCGCTTCTCCCATGCTGCCCACAGGCGCATCTTGGCTCACCATCGTGCTCCTCCCCCTCCTCCATGGACCAAGGGCGAGGCTCCCGTGGGCACAGCTCGCCGGGTTTGCTGGATCCGGCGGACGCGGCCCCCGCGGGCGGGGGCTCCGGTGGGTGTGTGACCTCACTGGCCGGGGAGTGTGGCGGCGGTGCTTGGCTCTGTGGGGAGCGAGGCGGCCACTCTTCCTGCGACCTGGTGAGAGATGCCTACCAAGGTGCTCCATATTACCACCATGAAGCTATGGAGATCCAGTGAGGTGTGGCTCCATGCGAAGGGGGTATGTGATCTGCGGCTTCGAGCGACCGGCGCTAAATCTGCCCCTACCTCCCGCTGCAAGCCAGCCCTCTCCCTCCACCCGGCGATGGATGTATGCATTCATCAATTTCCTCCAACTCTGATTCAATACATTGGTGCAGGTCACCATGCCGGTCGATGAGGACCACCGGCCGCTGCCGCCAACTATGCTCGTCCCACAGGTGCCCACCTTATAGAAGGTACTTCTCCCTCCCCCTAGGAGGCATAATTAGGCTTTTATTTTGTACCTCCTATTTTCAATGCCTAGGAAGCTATTGGCTGACCAGGAGTTTGCACTTCACACTTTTCTTAATTTTGTTTTTAGATGTTGGTCTATAATCTGGAGACAAGAATTGATACACCTTAGTAACATCAGAGGGAAAAAGAAAGATGTACTTGCTAGAATGCTTCAGCTAGAAAAAGGAGCTGCATGAGAAGCAGCAGCTTCAACTTGAAGTAGAACGGTTGAATAGTATAACAAAGACATGCCAATACTTTTACATGCAACACGAATTTTATTGTTGAAGACAAATTTATCGTTACTATTAGTATTTATTTAGTATGTAAATTTATGAATTGCAAGAACGGCTGGACAGTGCTTTATTGACCTTTTGGGTAATTGCTTGACAGTTTACTCTTTGGTGATTTGCAGGAACCAATTGTTAGTTTAACCTTCTTTTCCTTTGATTGATTCTGTTTAGTGTATGAATGTCCAGCTACCTGAATTTAGTTTCAGTCTGTGTTCAGTTAACTAAATCTATCATCGATTCAGGTTTAGCAACAGCTTATCTCACTCAGTTATATGACACCATCCTAGGCCTTCTTCTCTACAGCCATGAGTGAGGATCTCCCAGTATTCTGTTGTACAAGAGGATTCCATTCCATCTGATCTTAAGAGGTACAATGCCATACCCACCATCCTATCGTTCTCCGTTGCTACTGACTTTTGCAGTTTTGCATTTCCTTGTACAGCTGTTGATGCGTTGTTACATCTCCTATTTTAGGGTAAACGATGCCAGCGCAAGGAAGTGCATTATGCTGATGCCAACACGATGAAGAGGAGGATGCTGGTGACTTCGACAGTGATTTTTGAAGATGTGAGATTATGAGCCTCCTCTCCTATTAACTCATTTATGTTCCCAGCTTTCGTTACTGGACATAACTCGATGTCAAATTCTGCGCTATTGTTGTTGGTGATCCATTTGTGGTAGGCTTTGTTGTGCGTACACCTACCTCATTAGCAATGTTATTTAGTCCATTTAGCTTGAAAACGGTGTTGCTAACAAGAATCTATAGCTATGTATTTTCGACTTAAAACACTGGATAGAATTTTAGGACCCAGAAACATGATGTTCCTATGTGTACTGTAAAAAACACTCCTGCTTTTTTTTGATGAATATACCATAGATGATAATGTTGATGGGTGTGTGGACAGTGACCCGCAACTGAAAAGCCTAGCTACCTCCTTGCTTTGGTTTATGACTGTATTTTTATGCCCACACCAGTTAAATGCTAACCAGCAGCAACTAATAGATGTAGAAAGAATATTACTACAACAGTTCAAGGTTGTGTGTCTGATTTGGCATATCTAAGACCCAAGCAAGCTAGCTGAAACTCGGTTTCAGTAATAGTCTCAATGAAATTGCTCTGTATCTGGGATTCTATCTTTTATCTCTAGAATATCTGTAGAGTTTGTTTCCATCTCCAAATAACTACCATATACGGAGTATGTTTCCTTATATATGTGTCATTCAGACAAAACCGGCAATAACTGCACATAAAGCTAAGAGTTAGTTGCCCACACCCTGCATACACACTTTCATTCCATAACTGACAATACAAATGTGACAAGTCAAGAGGTCAACAAAAACTTCAGATACATGGTTGTGGTTCAGTAAATAAGCCCTTTTTAAATGTAAACAGAGGGTAACAAAGCTCCAAACAGGAAGATGAACCAAGCTACGTTGAACCAAAACTAGAACTGCATGCATGAAAATAGGTTGTTTAAAACTTGATACACTCATATCCTGAGCACCATTAATTTAATAAGTTAGATTTTTTTTTTCTTGCTCACATTTGTTCTTTTCGGTTGCTGCTGCTCCTTGCCTTGCGCAATTAGATAAGTTGAAAGTCGTTGACCTTTCATAGATATTTGAATTTATTTAGTTGCTCGCAGCCTCACATGCTTAGACAAGTTGAAACTTGTTGACCTTACATGTGTACCTGAATTTCTTGGTCCTCCCTCCCCTAATATAATAACTCTTGACCTCTCATGTTTACAGTTGAAGATAAGTAATCAACAAAGGAAGTTCATGGTGCTTTTGCCTCTATCGATTGCAGGCAGTGATGATTTACATTGCAACTGAAGTCCATCTCTCTTTTACTTTGTCTGCAGCATTATAATACTATGATGTAATGGTACTTGTATATTTGGACGACATTCTAAGCTATCGGCTATGTAGTGTTGATGGTCATGAGTTCTAACCGGGAATTAATGGATATGTATGTATGGCCAGATTGAACCGTAATTGCTACGGTAGTGATGTGAAGGATCGTGTAATATTTGGCTGAATAGAACCATAACAGCTGCCACAGCCATGCAACTCGTGTTGTTTTTAAATGTTTCATGGTTTGTACTATGTACTATAGGTGTTATGATATCTCTTCATGATTTTAGTAATATTTATATTTATGCTTAGTGTCTTGGTTATATGTATTGATCATATATTATTTTTTCCTCAAACCACTATAGGGCGCCCGAAGGGCGCCTGATGTTCTAGTAGACTGCAAAAAGGAGGGGAATGAAAAATAGAGCCATACTGGGGTTTGGGGAGATCGGGAGCTAGGTGGCCAAGACTGATGAGTACGTACCTACTGCACTCGTATCGCCGCCTGATCGAGCAGATCCTTGTGATTTGACAGGCTCATAATTGTTCACTTCGACGCGTGTTGGGCGCCTGATGTTCTAGTAGACTGCAAAAAGGAGGGGAATGAAAAATAGAGCCATACTGGGGTTTGGGGAGATCGGGAGCTAGGTGGCCAAGACTGATGAGTACGTACCTACTGCACTCGTATCGCCGCCTGATCGAGCAGATCCTTGTGATTTGACAGGCTCATAATTGTTCACTTCGACGCGTGTTGCAGCACGTTCGAGAGGTAGGGCAATGTTGTGGAGGGCCACTGTGCGTGCGCATTGGCTTCTTTTGGACACACCATCTCTGGAGAGACGAAGGGATCTGCAAATACGGTGCCAATGGTTGTGTTTGTGTGCCAACGGAGGGAGTAAGATTCTCGATTTACCAGGCTCGTGATACACGACGGTAAGGTCTTTATTTGCTTTGAATGGCATCGGACCATTAATTTGTCTAGTAGGCTTTATATTCCAATCCTCGGTACCTTCCTTTTTGCCTTGTGAATTTCAGCTTTAATGTACTAAGGCCCGTTTAGATCTTTAGAATTAAATTTATTATAGTTTACAAACATATTTGAGGTAGGCTATATAATTAACATGTACCTCAAAGGCCAGCACTCTATGGAAACTAACCCTTTTCTTTATTTAAAATTGTGTCGCTTTCTTATTACACTGATTTTCCTTTTCTTTATTTAAAATTGTGTCGCTTTCTTATTACACTGATTTTTTGATCTATACCTTTTTTGCGGGGTGATCCTTTGATTAATATACATATTGTTAACAGATTATTCCTAAGATAACCTAGTAACACAAAGTGTGCTAGAGATCATATGGCCTAATTCAGCAAGTAGTGAAAGTTGAGTTTGACGTCCGCTAGCAGTTCATTAGGTTTAAGTTAGCACCGCATCAAACTTTGCGTTAGGTGACAGTGTCCTGGATCGGAGCTTAAAGAATTTATAGGCACACAATTATAATTTGTACTATATATGAGTGCAGGCAATGAGAAGAAATATTATTAAATCCAGGTTTTTGTAATCTCTCTATTTCAAATTATTTGTCTTGGGATTTATACATGCATAACTTTTGTTATATATACTTAGATATACACTATATATACACTGTGGTCAGTCGGCAAAGAGGCCATTTGCTGAGTACGCAGAAGAAATCACTTTCGGCAAAAATATGACACTCGGCAAAAGTGACACTTTGTCGAGTGTCAACCCTCGACAAAGAAATGCACTCAGCTAACATGTCCCTTTTGTCGAGTGTCATGCCAGGGCACTCGACAAATCACTAATTTGCCGAGTGTGAACCTTGGACACTCGGCAAAGAGTGACGGACGATAACCAACCACCGTTAGAGTTTTGTCCAGTGTCCTCCGTGGGGCAAATCGTTACTTTGTCAAGTGTCATATGTTAGGCACTCGTCAAAATGACCAATTTGTCGAGTGCACCACTCTTGCACTCGTCAAAGTATTTTTATTTTTCAGTTTTGCCATCCAAACTTTTCATGTAGTCTTCCTACAAATCATGGTACTTCATGTTCAAATTTGCTATATTTCTCAGACTTTTTGCTATATATCTTGAATTCATTCTATTTAATTGAATTTTTTGGGATAAGGCAAATTTGAATTGGTGTATCGAATAATGAAATTATTTGAATGCAAAAATTATATTCATGTTCATGAGTGTAATGTGAGACCGCAGGAATTGAAAGTGCATCTAGCCTTTTAGTGGGTTTTGGTGAATTGAATGACAACATAATTAAAGGTTAAATAAGTTTGCGAAGTGTTGAACTAAAAATTGAGTCTGTTACATATACTTGTGGATTGTGTATTAACAAGTAAATCCAAGGTTCAACAAGTAAGCAAATTTGATGGTATTCCACATAGTATTGAAGTGAAATGCCAAAATTGTATATTGGTGTATTGCAAGATTATGGAAATAATCTACTTCAAGCAAAAGACAACAAGACAAATGGAATCAATGAAATGACTTCTATGTTGTGGGATATCATAGCATTATGAAAAAGCAAGCATATTTCGTAAATGGAAAATGAGACATGAGTTGATAACTTTGAATTGGTCTCTATAATGGCTTGCTTTGCATGAACAAGAAGAGTTGGACAATGGGCTAGTTTTGATCAAGGACTGAAGAATGAATGAAGAGTGCATAAGTAAAGAAATATCAAGCAAAGGTGAAATGATAAATGAGACAATGCAGAACGAATAGGAGATGTTCTTTATATATGTTTGCTTGTACATATAAAGATTTGGAATATCGTTTTGCTTGTACATATAAAGATTTGGAATATCGCTTTGCATTAATATGATTAAGCTAGAAGTATGAAGATAGAGATTGAAGTGAGTATTAGGAATGTCAAGCCAAAATAAAGAGAATACAAGGAATCGTGAATTAGCTTGACAACATTGATGTTGATCCATATATGTATCTATATGAGTCAAACTAAAGCTTGATTGATCTCAACATTCATATCTAGAAGATATTCAAGTAAGGATCACAATATTAAATAAATAGTTTTCAAATGTTTGATGTGATGTGACTTGAGTATGGCTCGATAAGGTGAAGATAGCAAGGAAAGGGCTTCAAGGTACTAACCAAAGGTGAAGGGCAGGCAACGGCTTGGGGACCGAGGTACGATGGCTAAGGTGAAGAAGAGAGTACTTGCATTGAGTCGAGGAACTAATCAAGCTATGAGGAGCCATATTGTGTTGAGGATCAAATCATTAGTGGAAGTGACTTGAAGCCATGAAGTTGAACTCACATTTGTGGAAATGGTTCAAGTCTCATGCTCAAGGTATATTTGCTCAAAGAGAAGATATAAAGATGATTGGAACCTCCTATGAAGCAATATTGAGAAGAAATGACATATGAAAACATGGAAGGCTCAAGCATTTATATTATTATATTCTCTTGATGTTGAGTATTCCTGTACAGGCATAACGACTAGTTTTCGAATCCTAACCGCTAATTTGAGTGGGGTGGGATATCTACCCATCGCACGCCTCTGGCTGCTGATGTGTGCCGAACATTCCCAACCCTTCTCTAGCCTTGTTTGAGCTTTCTCTAACCCCTCTTTTGGGAGAGTGAGTGATTAATGACTAATTACAAGTTAGAGAGAATATTAGAGCAACCAAACATTTGAGCACTTGTTGGGTTGCGTTGATCTTCATTATGCGTTCGTTACTCTTGGAGGTGAAGTGATGAGACACGGCCTGATCTTCCGTGAGGTAATGGGTAAATTCAGTTTGTGGAGATCTCGACGTTGACGATCCGGCTTCAAATCAACACGATTCGAACCCTACAACCGCTACACCACAGCTTCGATGGTTATTAACCAAGCACGACTTGATTGACCTCGCTAAGAAGGCTTTTCTTGCAAGCGAATCAAAGAACACCGGCAAGAACAAGTAAACACGCAATCTGATAATTGCAAATATAAATGAAGCAAATTGATTGATAGGGTTCAAGAACTCAGTTCCAAAGGACTATACATGATGTTTGTTTAGATGGGATGTAAAAAACAAATAAAAAGGCAAAGTGATCGAACTGGGCATCTGGAACATGCTTTGCCTAGTGTCATGACCATAACACTTAGCAAGTGTCGGGCCAGTGACAGTCGCTAAAGTGGGCAAATTTGCCGAGTGTCGGGCCAGTGATACTCGGCAAACTGGGTGTCTTTGCTGAGTGTCGGGCCAATGACACTCGACAAAGTATAGGCTAGTTTGCCTAGGCACTCACTTGGCAAAACTGCCATTATGGCCTCCATCGCGTCACGATGACTTTTCATTGCCGAGTGTCGAACTTCTTTGCCGAGTGACCGATAAATGACGCTCGCCAAAGCGCCCTTTGCCGATAATGTTTTTGCCGAGCGTGCTTTGCCGAGTGTGGTACTCAGCAACCCGTTTGCCGAAAGTGTATTCTAGTGTTTGCCGAGTGCCCCTGGCACTAGAAAAATCGGCCGTTTCCAATAGCGATAATACACTATAAAACCAATGTACCTAAAAAAGCCAATGTCTTATAATTTGAAAAAAGAGAGGCAGTGGATTCGGTACTGAGTGGATTACTCTAGATATACTTCAACATGTTAATTAGTCTTGTCCAAAGACTACTTCCACTGTGGTACAGGGCTCGTCTGAACGCAATGCAAACACACAGCTTGTAATTGAACATACGCTTGTGAGAAATTCCAGGAACAATTATGAAACTGAAGTTCTCAGCCTATATCTATCCCATGTGCAGGTTTCCAGTGAGGCCTCTCCTTTTGCCTGAATGCAACCAGCACAACGTCGAACCCATCCGAAAGCCACTCAGCACCAAAGAGCAGGTTGCTCCTATGCAGGCTGCGCGCGGCAAGGACATAATAATATATAAATTTAGATCTGGACGTACTGCTTCTCCAGTTTGAGTGCCCTCCTTGCAAATTGCTTCGCCTTTGTAGGACACTATGACATGGCAGCGCCCAAGAGAAATTCCAATGTGACTGACGGCTGGCGAGATGAGCCTCCTGTGGACGGTGGTAGTTGTGAATGACGATGGTGTGAGTCACAAAGATGGTTGGTAGCGTCGGTCGGAGCAAGCTCGATCGATCTGCAAATTGATCATTACAGTAAAATGCAAGCATGACTGCATGAGTGCAGACTGCATTCGCCGCACTGCGTGCATCAGATGCTAGTTGATCGTTGCTTTGCTGCCCATCCATCCCATCCATCGATCCGTCTCTTCTTCCTTGGGTAGTTGGGTGGTGCTTCATTCAGCTTCAAATTCGTTGCTGCCGTGATAACAGATCTATGTCTCGTGCTCGTCCATGATACATCAGTCCTTTCATCCAATTGCAGTGTAGCTGGCCCCGACCGCTCTTGATCATCCACACGCAGACTCCAAATACTGCAGGCTCCTTTATTTCCTTTCCATCCAGCCGGCTACAATTAGTGTACTACTTATACATGACTACAAATTTTGGTTACTGTGGCATCAAGCCGGCTATTACCTCATCCTAAACAATGGCATAAATCATTTAGCTTTGTACTAAATCATTCGATTTAAGTTTAAACCGTCATCAATATCTAAAACAATCACGAGTAAATAACTGAGCACATTGTTATTGCTGCTTCGCTGCACCGTGTCCGTGTGAGAGAGACTGGATCCCTCGAATTCGCGCAGGAAATCTCACCCATTCCGACATTGGTTGAAGGAAAAATGTCGTCGTCTTCCGGGAGTCGAAACCGCGACCCTGACCCTCCACCATGGCCGCATCCTCCCTGGCTGTCAACGAGGCCCCATGGCGGGTCCGTGTGCCAGCGAGAGAAGGTGCGCCCCCACCAGTCAGGGAACACGAGGGCAGAAACGTCCGATGAGGCTAGGGATGTCGGGAATCTGAGCGGAATCGAGGAGGGAGAGACGATACTCGAAGTTTTTTGGCCAGCTATGGGCCTTCGACACCCCAATCCCGCCGCCACCGCCCCGCTCACCTAGGGTTTCGGCCACCACTTCCCCCATCGCTTCCACCACCCTCTACGTTCGGATCCGGAAGGACTTGTTGGAGGAGAAGAAGTTCTCGGGCGGATTTGCATCCGTTAGTCGCTCGGACCGCTTCGTCAAGCCACCAAGATCGGTGAGTTTTTGCCGAAGTGTGGAGGAAGGAAGAAGGACGGAGCACCTACGCCGACGCCCTCGGGAGATCGATGACGGAAGGAGGGAGATGGATATGGCAGCCTGAGCGACCAGCCCGCCCGCCAGAGGCCTCCTCCTCCCCCCAACCAAGCGGGTTGGCGGGGCGGCGAGCCAAACCAAGCCGGGTGGCGGGACCAACGGCCGCAAGACCCCCTCCGCCTCGGCAACAAGCTCCCTGTGCCGCCACCGCCGCGCCAACAACCGCCTCCTCCTCGCAATCAAGTGCAACCTCCGCGCCAACCTCCAGTTCCGACACCACCACGACAACAGCAAAGGAGGGGTGCACCTCAGCAGGGGCGAGTCCAAGGTACTGATACTGAGACTCCACCCTTCGTTATCGACCCACGATACAGGCACTTGATTTGCTACAATTGCGGGGATCCCGGCCATTTTGTTGGAAATTGTACACAACCAAAAGTCTGCTTCATATGTTCAATTCCGGGGCATCATATGAATGATTGCCCGTAATGGTCGGGTGATCACCCAAGTCTTCGCGTGCACTGGTAGTGCTAGTCAAGGCCTAGGATTCTACCATCTAGAGGTACCTGATGCTGCTGCTACTAAATGGTTGAATATGGAAAACTGTGGTATTGTGAAGATAAAGTCTGGGGCTATATCCAAGGTGGAATTGGAAAAGGAATTGGCTGACATCTACAGTAAAGAATGGCCTTGGCAGATTAGGGAGATGGAGTCTGATATGTTCCTTGTGAGGTTTCCACCACATAAGAGAGTATCAGATATCAAGAACTACCCATCTTTCAATTTGAGGAAGGAGGGAGTACAGGTGGAAGTGCTGGAGTGGAAAGGCGAATTGAAACCTTATAGTGTGCTCCAAGATGTGTGGATACAGTTGTTTGGAATCCCTCCAAAATTCTTCCACTGGAAGACATTTGCTCAAGTGGCTTCAAGCTTTGGCATGTTAATTGATGTGGACTGGCCATCAGTATTCAAGTCATTCTATGAGCAAGTGAGGATCAAATTATCTTGCAAAGATACAATGAAAATACCTACTAGCGGTCGTTTGAGATGAACAAGGAAATTTTTGTAGTCTCAATTGTGGTAGAAGGGAGAGAAGGAGATAATGACACTGGAGGGGATGATGGTAATGGCAAAAATGATGATGATAAAGATGACATGGACAATGATGATGAGGTTGATGACTTAGACGATGACGATGATGGGGTTGAGAAGCCACTGACTGAAGATTTCCAAGCTACAAGTTCTAATCCGAAAAACACCAGCTCCCAAGCCTAGTGCAAAAGTGGGCTCCAAAACAGTTACAAATGGTGATGGGATAGATCAGGCTAACCTGTTGATATCCATGATGAACTTGACTAATCCCAAGCTGCTGACAGCTGAGGAATATGTTGGGGGCTGCTCTGTACAAAGCATTAATGCTGCTACATCTGATATCACACCTACTGAGAAGTTAGCTGAATCTGGCCAACTAGAGGCCAAGGAAAGGCTAAGCCATATGAAAGACAAGATGATTATCAATGATGGAGCCGAGAAGAAGATGTTTAGGTCTTCGGTGGAAAATAACAAGGAAGCTATCACCACACCTGAAGCTGATATCACACAAGTTACTGACTGCAAATTGGTGGGGAACAAGATGCTCAGTCTAATTAATGATGAGTCTCAACAATCTAGATGGGAAGAGTTCAGGAAAATGGCAAGAGAGGGGGTATCTGAGGAATGCTCACAGCTTCTGAAGAGAATGGAATTAGCAGATTCAGATGATGAAGTGGATCTGCTAGAAGATGAAGATAAGGAAGAAACACAAGAGGAGACATGGTCTCTACAAGACTTGGGGGTAGTTCAAGAAAAAAAGGAGAGGTTATTGCTGAGGATGTTGATCTTAACAAAAATCAGCAGAAAAGGAAGAACAAATGGGGTCCAGTCGAGAGGGTCCCTCGCCCAAGGAGAGGACAGGAAGATGGGAAGACTATCATGATGAAAGCCCGGGAAAGAGCTGAGATCAAGAATTTAGAGAAAGGTAAACAACATAAATCCTTTGCTTTTGAAAGCAACTCCTCTTTATTTAGCAAAGCTCAAGGATTACATATTAAGCTAGGATCGATGATAAGGAAATAGACATGGTTATTAATAACCTAAAAGAAAAAGAAAAAAATTAGTAGAGATGAGTTCTTGAAGGCAAATCTCGAGATGAGCCTTCCTAACAATAATGAGTTTGAGGAATCCATTTTGGAATTCCCTCCTTTAAACAACAAGGTTGTATCTGCTAGTAATAGATTTGATGTTCTGGCTGACCAGTCATGGGCCCTAGTTGTCTCTGAAGACAAGGCCACTAACTCTAAATCAAACAATATTAATGATAGGAGCCTTTTGGAACATTAGAGGCCTGAATAAGGCAGGTAGGCTACAATGCATTACTCGATTTTGTTAGAGATAATAAGTTAGACTTTGTGGGTATTCGAGGGAATCCAAGAAGGAATCCTTTGATGATTCTTTTTTGCAGTATATACATAAAGATTTTCTCTGGAATTTTTTGCCCGCCATTGGCACTTCTGGGGGGGTATCCCGGTAGGCATTAATGCAAATAAATATGATAGCTTTGGCCTGGAAAATTGGTAGATACTCTGTTGTTGTCATGTTGAAAAATAACCATGATAACCTTGTTTGGAGGCTTGTGGTGGTATATGGTTCTCCTTATGATGAGGGAAAGGAGGACTTCCTTTTAGAGTTGGAGGAACTCCTAGCTAACTGGGAGGGTCCTACAGTGGTGGGGGGTGATTTTAATATCACACTTACTTCTGAGGAAAAAAATAATGGAGTGATTAATCAAAGATGGGCTGACAGTCTCAAGGACTTGATCAATAAGTGGGGTTTAATTGAGCTAAAAAATTCATCTAGGTCCTACACCTGGACAAATAATCAAGATGATCCCACTTTGGCTGCTTTAGATAAGATTTTCTGTTCCATAAACTTTGAACAGAGGTTTCCCTTAGCTTTTGTGTACACTAAAGCTAGAGGTGTTAGTGATCATGTACCACCGATTTTGAATCGGGAGATAGGATTCCTAAGAAACCTACTCTTTATAGATTTGAGAAGTGGTGGCTAGAACAAACCTGATTTTAAAGATTTAGTTAGTGATATTTGGAATACTCCTTGTGCCTTTGATAATCCTTTAGATATCTGGCAATTTAAAACCGACTTCTAAGGAAAAAAAACACAAGGTTGGGCTATTAATATTAATGCTAGTATCGGGGAAAAGAAAACAAGAACTCCTTGAGGAGTTTGATATCCTTGATATTACGCAAGAGAACACAGTCCTCCTTAGTGCGGTGATAAAGATAGGATGAAAGCCATTACCTTAGACCTAGAGGCCATTTGGAAGCCGGAAGAAATTAAAGCCAGCAGAGGTCTAGGGACAGAAACATAAAAGAAGGGGATAAAAACACAGCATACTTTCATGCTGTAGCCAACCAGAGACATAGGAAAAAGAGGATTGTGGGGTTAGAAACTGAAGATGGTTGGGTAGAGGATAATGACAAACTTCGAGTCATCTTTGTGGATTTTTATAAATCCCTTTTCAGCCAGGAAGCCAGTAGTGGTGTCAAGCTTGGGGATAACTTCTGGGGAGAAGAGGAAAGAGTTTCCTCAATAGAAAATGACCTCCTAGAAGCTAACTTCTCTGAAGCTGAGGTTAAGGAAGCTGTGTTTGGGTCTTACCCAGATGGTGCCCCTGGCCCTGATGGCCTTCCTTTTCTTTTCTACCAAACCTTTTGGGAGGTTATTAAGGTAGATCTGATGAATTTGGTTAATTGTTTTGGTTCTGGTCACCTAGACTTGGAGAGATTAAACTATGGTATGATTACTCTTATCCCTAAGGAACCGGATGCAAAAGTGCTTAAGAAGTATAGGCCTATTAGTCTCCTAAACTGTAGTTTTAAAATCTTTGCCAAAATGCTCAATAATAGGCTAGTTGGCATAGCTGATAGACTTATTGCCCCAAACCAAAATGCCTTCATTAGAGGGAGATATATTCGGAGAGTGTGGTGGCTGCTCATGAAATTATTCATGAGGTCCACAAGAATAAGGAGAAAGGGGTTATTTTAAAATTGGATTATGAAAAAGCCTACGATCGAGTAAGCTGGGATTTCCTTGAGGAAATGCTCAGGTCCAGAGGCTTTGGTGATAAGTGGATAGGCTGGATTAATAAGGTTGTTAGAGGTGGATCTCTATGTATTAGAATGAATGATGAGAACAATTAGCTATTTTAAAGCGGGGAAAAGGCCTAAGGCAAGGAGACCCTCTATCTCCAATTCTCTTTAACCTAGTAGCAGATGTTTTCACTAGGATGCTTATGAAAGCTGCCAACTTAAATTTGATTTCTGGGCTGATTCCTCAAGTTAGAGAAGGGGGTATCATTAGTCTGTATGCCGATGACACACTTCTTTTCTTAGAGGCTGATTTAGAAAAAGCTAGCAACCCGAAGTGGATCCTAGTCCGCTTTGAGCAAATGGCGGGTATGAAAAATCAATTATGATAAGAGTGACCTTCTAACAATTGGGTTGGAAGAGGAGGAAGCTGATGAATTTGCTAAAATTTTTTGCTGTAAAAAGAGTGAGTTTCCAATCAAATACTTAGGAGTTCCTCCTGCACTTTACCAAATTACGAAGACAGGACTTACAACTTTGTTATTGACAAAATTATAAAGAGGATAGCAAGGTTGGAAAGGTAGACTGCTCTCTTATGCCGGCAAGGCTTACCCTCCTTAGAGCTTGTCTATCAAGTATTCCTATTTACTTGCTCTCTGTCATTAAGTTCCCTAGATGGGCGATTGATATGATTAACTCCCATATGGGTCATTTCTTTTGGGATGACACTCCCGAGCATCACAAATATCACTTAGCAAATTGGCGTTACTATCTCAAAAGAAGGAGGTTGGTGGTTTGGGTATTCTAGATTTGAGAAGCCTTAACCTTTCCCTTCTAGGAGCCTGGATCTTTAGATATCAACTCAGCAATAATGCGATTTGGAAGGATCTTATTGACTTTAAGTATAAAACCAATAAGCCCAATGTCCTGTGCTGCCCTGTTGGTAATGCTTCCCCTTTTTGGAAAGGGGTCATTTGGGCCATTAAGGCTCGCCTTATTAGGAATCAAGTGGGTCTTGGGGAATGGTAAGAAAATTAGGTTTTGGGAGGATGTGTGGATTGGAAATATGAGTCTTGCAACTTTATTTTGGCCTTTATATGTGATTAATGAACAACATGGAAAAACGGTGGAGGAGGTTTGGGATGGTGAGAATCTTATGCTTTCTTTTAGAAGACGAAGTTTACGCTAGACTTATGACTATGTGGTATGAACTAGAAAGCATTGTTGTTGATATTTGTTTGTCTAATGAGGAGGACCATATACTTTGGAGCTATACTTCTTCCGGTAAATACTCGTGCGATCTCTTTATGCAAATTGATTAATCATAGGGGAATTACTCCCAGTTTTGTGAGTTCAATTTGGAAACTTACCATCCCTCCTCGGGTTCGGATCTTTTTATGGCTCCCTGTCAAAAAATAAGCTTCTCACTAGGGATAATCGGCCAAGAGAAGGCCGGTGAGTGATCCTACTTGCATTTTACGTTCGAGACGAAACTATCTTACATTTATTCTTTGATGGGTTTGTGGCTAAAAACATATGGAGTACTGTTAATAAGCTGCTGAATGTTAACATTGGAGATGATTATGAATCGATTGCTAGGTTCGGATATCTTATAAGAAACATGTTACTTTGAATGCAATCACTTCGGCGGTCTTGTGGACCTTGTGGAAATTAAGAAATGAATGTTGCTTTCGGGGTACATGTTGGACAGGTGTATGAAGACGGTGATCTTGCGGGCGTGGGAGCCATGATCGAAGGTGGACGCCCATGTTCAATTTGGAAGAAGAGGCCGAGCTGGAAGAGTTTATCAAGAATTTGGAAGCCGAAGCAAGCTTGCTGCCACAACTAACTTGGACGCCGGAGACAACCAGCACATCATCAAGATCGGGTCCATTGGATGTGCTTGGCTTCGGCTTGATCACTTTGAGCCCACGAGAACTTTGTTGTTTCGTTGAGTCTGCTAGTTATGCTGCTAGTTATGCTGATAGTCTTTGAGACCGCTAGATCAGGCGCATCTTTAAATTTCTAGGCTTGTGCCTTCCTTTGAGCGTTTGGCGCTCCTGAACTGTCTTGAATCATGTTTGCTTTTGGTATAATCAAAAGCGGGGAAACCCTTTTCTCTAAAAAAAAAAAATATCTAAAACAATCACACAATACAATGCAATATAGGAAATGCCATAACAAAACTTAAACTATTTGAGCTGTGTTTAGTTCGAGAAAAGTGAAGCTAAAAAGCACGGTAACACTTTTTGTTTGTTTGTTTTTGGTAAATTTTATCCTACCATGGGCTAACTAGGCTCAAAAGATTTGTCTCGCAAAGTACATTCAAATTGTGTAATTGGTTATTTTGTTTATCTACATTTAATGCTCCATTCATGAGGCAAAAGATTTGATGTGACAAGAAATCTTGAAACCTTTTGGCAAAGTTTGGTGAACTACACAAAACCCTAATATCAAATGGAGTAGCTATATATACTAATCCCTCTGTCCCACAAATAAAAGTCCATTTTTAATTTCTACAATTCACCATTCGTCTTATGTATTTTTTTATAAATAATAAAATAAATAAATTATTATAAAAGTATCTCTAACGATAAAATAAGTCATAATAAAATAATTAAAATATCTTAAAACTTTTTGAATAAGATGAACGGTCAAACAATAATTGTAGAAGTCAAAAACAGACTTTTATTTGTGGGACGGAGGGAGTACATGCAATTTTTAGATGGATTCACGCCGAGAGTGGTGGGGCAGACAAGTATGGTTGCACCGGACCAATCCACCACCACCGCGGTTTGCAGATATTCGCTGCACTTTCTCCTCAGACCGTGCCAAGATTCTTCGCCTTTCTGACGTTGCACCATCTATCCATGCTTCCCGGGTGTTTTCAGCCTTTCAGGGTAAGGCATTTTCCATATGTGAATATATCCAAAGTTTTTAAAGAAAAAAAATGAAAATGTATCCTCCTCTCATGAAAGGATAAGGTTCTTCACATTTTCATGATAAAAGTTTGAAAGATTATCTACGTTGTCACTTTGAATACGTTTATGCTCACTCCACCGTCCATTCCAAATTACAAGTCATTTTGATTTTTGTATATATAGAATTTGCTATACATGTAGAAACACATTATATCTAGATGTGCAACAAAATAAATGTACCAAAAATTGTTAAAGAAACTTATAATTTGAAACGGAAGGGAGTAGTTCGATTGTGATCAATCTATTTTGAGATAAAAACAATGCTGCTACAACCATATATACTTATTTATGATAAAATAAATTAAACATCTTGATGCCATGGTGTAGACTAAAATAATGGTTTATATCGTTGTAACAACTGAGAGTGGAGAGTGTAGACCTAAATCTATTTTTGAAGAAATATAGAAGGAAACAGATTAAATGAAATATACAATAAACGCTAGAGTTTAAACTTATGAACATGTAGATAAAAAAACTTGCAACAACTAATAAAATCCAAACTGCAGATTCATGATGTTATAAAAAGAAGAGAGCCCTAAAAAGAATGCAACAAAGAGGTAACATAAGCTAAGATTTCAACAAAACACATATGTAAAAAAAGAAATATAATCAAATCTAATTAGTTACTAACTTTATCATAAATGTTTTAATATTTACGTAATACGGAGTATAAGATTTTATCTGTGTAGCATGGATTGATGGGCCAGTATGTCAACTCAAGGGAAGATAAGGACGACAATGGAGTTTTGGGGCAGTGAGTGAGTATGTATAATAATGGCTACAAACCGCACCAAATTCTGGTGTTCGTAGTGTTTTTACTTTTGCAAGTTGTTGAAGTGTGCCGCACTAGACCTCTCGAGCCTGAACTGAGCCTGAACTTTACCTCCACGAACGAACTACTGGTAAAATTGGAATAAGTTCATGCTCCGCTGACCGGAAGCAACAAGTGCAAAATGTGCAATAACTATAATCTAAGGTTAGTCTCAATAGGAATTTCATTAAAATTAAATAAGTTGCCATATCATAGTAAAGATTAAGGAAGAGATGATAAGTTTTATTGGGATTTCTAACACAAGGTAATTTTGAAACATGAGACAAATAACCTCCGCTGAGTTAGGCTGGCTAACCTAATAATCCCCTGGATTAATAAAGAGGAAGAAAATAGAATCAGAGCAGTAATAGTTTGTTTGGTTTTTTTAACCGTAGAGAGCAGTAATAGTTATAGCACAAGTTGTTCTTCGGAATGTCTATTTTTCTGGTTGTCGAATGATCTCTTTTTTTTATTATTATTTTCATTTCTATCGCATCTCCCTCTGGCTCCAAACTTCTATTTGTATATATATCCTGAATCCCTAATTCCTACCAGGCAGCAAGTTGATATATACCGGGCGACGGGAGTGATCGAGTCTGATCGAAATCTACTAGTTGAGATATATAGTCCACAGTGAATACACAGCAAGTTGGCATGTTGATTCAGCTTCATTTTCATCGAGCTGTCCCAGCATGCCCTAGAATTGACACTTCCCTCCGTGCTGTCCTGCATGCGGCAAGTCGGCAACATGGCAGAGAGGATGAGCGCCGCAGTCCGTGCTCAGTGCCTGTGAGTCATAAAGGTGGCTAACAATATCGGCAGCCAGAGCAGGCAATGCAATCTGGCCATTGCATGCACAGACCACAGCGCCAAACAAGTGACCGGCCGTACCGTGACCACCTGTATGAAAATTTCAGCAGGCAATTAATGAAATGGATGCTTCTTCAACTCATGCATGCACGGGTTCAGCAGTGGAGTACGCAGTACAATGAGACGATGGATGATCAATAATACAGTAGTACCCGTCGTTCAGTAGACACATGCGTTGTAGTACGTGACCCATCGTCCACCCCCGGCCGCCAATGGCAATGCGTGGCCACGGCAGCTAGCTGTATCTTCATCTCCACATAGACTCCAATAATTGCGGGCTCCCAAAGCAGCAAAGGAATTTGGTGTTTCTACCTTTAAGAACAAGTATTATTATGAGTATTAAAGGTTCCTATTAAAATCTTGATGTGGAGAGAAGGAAGGAGAGAGAGGAGAAGTGAGCGGTAAGCTTACAGCTGGCTTGGGCACAAGAACCAAGAAATTATGTGAGATAGACAAGTGAGCCCTATATTAATTAGAAAGAGCCAACTATTGTATGGATAGCTAGGAGAAGGCTGTAAGAGCACTCACAATGCAGACTCTACCATAAAGTCTAAGCTTATTTATTAGTTTCATATTTATTATACTTTGCTGATGTGACGCTGATGTGATAGTATATTTATGGAAAAGAGAAGGAGAAAAACTAAGACTCCAAATCTTATTTGGACTCTAAGTCCACGATATCCAAGGTAATAAATAGTTTTAGACTCCATGATAGAGTCTGTATTGTGAATGCCCTAAGGGACCTTACAGCCGGCTTGTTGGCTGTATTATAATACTTGCTTTAATATAGATCCAATAGGGATTTTATCTCTACTTTCACAGTGATCGCAGGTGCACACACACATACTCTCTCTGCCTCTCCGTTTACAGTGCACCGGCGCAGGCATTTGCAGCCGCTAGGCCAATGGGCCATGGCTATCGCCCGTTCACCACCCATGGACAGGCTAGTGCAGCGGCGCAGGCATTTGCAGCCGCTAGGCCAATGGGCCATGGCTATCGCCCGTTCACCACCCATGGACAGTCTATTACTCGATAAAGAAGGAATGAAAAGATGAAGCAGAGAAAGGAGGGGAAGAAGATGCCAGGGTGGAGGGTAATGTTTAGTCTGTCATGAAAAACACCGTTCAAACCAAAAGACCAAAATGCCCTTTAATAAGTAATGATAGAGACGTATTGAGAAAAGAGAAATGTGTATTGGAAAAGACAGGTGTAAAACAAACAACTTGCCGATTTTCCACCCCACATGGCTCAAAAGTAGCTATTCCACATCTTATGTCTAAACAAGAGCCTTAGAGTGGACTAAACCAAACCATTAGTGTGTTAAAATCGACTTTGACAGTGTGTTCCACACGAAACCACACTTTTACATGTAACAAGCAATTCTCTTGTTATTACAAGTAGGAGACTCTAAGGGCTCGTTAGGTTTGGCCAGGAACGGACTCTGTTCCCACCGAAACGAAGTGGGCCGGTTTGTAACCAAGTATGGACTGGAATCGTCATTCGTTTTGGACCGCCCGGACTGGAATCGTCATTCGGTTTGGCCTCCTTCCACGTCCTTCCGGCTCGGATCAAAGCCTGGCCTCCCACCCTCGGGCTTCAATCCGGACGGGTGAGCATGAGGCCGAGGCGTGCGCGGCTGGCGGCATGAGGCGACGGCGAAGGCGACCTCCTCCTATCCGATATCCATGCTCCCCGCCGCCTTCTCTTCGGTAAAGCGCCGCCTCCTTACCCTCTCCTCTAGGTGTGGGGTTCTTGGTTCTTGGGTGAGCGTTATTGTTCCGTTCTTGGTACTTGGGCGAGCGCTCTTGTTTGGCGAGCGTAGGGCCGGCGAGGAAGTCCAGGATGGCACCACTTGTTGGATGCGATTTTGTTAGTTGCTGGATGCGCTGTTGGGCGACGTGGTAGAGTTCTTGGTTTTTGCTGGATGCGATTTTCTTAGGAGAGTTCTAGTCATGTTGACGTGAGATCTGGTAAATATGGATAGCTGCAAACATGGTCTAGAGTTCTGGGAATCCCTGCCTTCAATTGCATCTGAACACTCAATATTGATTTGTGCCTGGTGCAGACAAATGAGATTGCAGTGCCTGGTGCAGACAATTGATTTTATAACTTTTATTCTACTTATTCAAGAGGTTTTTGTGAATTCAGCACGGAGAGAAACTTAGACACGGTAGGATTCACTCAATCCTCGCCTGGATCGGTTCGGGCGTAAAACTAAGGGGCTGTTTGGTTCCGCCACACATTGCCTACCTAAGATTCGATGAGCCACACAGACAAGGTAGGTGTTTGATTCAAGTTTTTTTTTTTTTGTCATGGCAGCCACAACTGCATGCTCTATCGTTTTCCTTCTCTGCATGTCGGGGTTGTTTGGTTCGTTGCCACACATTGCCTACCTAAGGTTCGACGAGCCACACAGACAAGGTAGGTGTTTGGTTCAAGTTTTTTTGTTGTGGCACAGCTGCATGCTGTCGTTTTCCTTCTCTCCTTCTCTGACAAGTGCGGCGACCATTTTAGCCGCCACAACATGCATGGCCGCCACAGCGCGTGTGGCAGAGTGAGGCCTGTCAGGGGCCATGTGTGGCCGTGAGCCAAACACGCCCTAAACCTGAACCCAACCAAACGAGCCCTAACTACGCTCGAACCATCTGCCTTTGGACGGATGAACCGATCCTCCTCAACACGCTTGAGTTCACTACAACCTCATCGTGCATAACACTGAGAATGAAGGCAGAAACTGAGAAACGGATATACCTAATCAAGATCTGACCTAAGATCAGAAATCAGAATCGTACGTGTATTATTGCACATTCCTAATAATAAAATACGACAAGGTGACGATTTGTATACTTTCCACAAGTTCCTGATCGGGGGATATCCGCAGGATTTGTAGCCCTACGCTTGGTTAAACACGTTTTAAAACAAGATTTTGTGTACATTTATGAGGTGATCTATACGTAGAAATAAATAACTTTATACTTTAACATAGTGGTGTCTATTATAAGCCCCCCATTATAGCCTGCGTCACTGCAATCTGAATCGACCAAAAATAAGCAATGTAGACTCCAGCCAAAATGTTAAACCATAGTTTACAGATTCGCAGTGAACTTTAAGCTCTCAAATGTGGTGACAGTTACCTCAGCAGTTACTAATCAAAATATATACATATAGATATACGCCATATCTACGGCAGTTCATGTACTTCATCAACACCTGCTTCAAGGTTTCAAAGATTTGCATGTATACAAGCTCTAGCTGTGCCTTTTTACCAAAGCACAAAGTCGTGACAGCATTTCTTTATATTCAATCATAGCAGACAAGCTTCAGCACAGAACATGTACATTTATTGTTCCACCAATTCGGGTAGACAGTGTTTCAAGTAGGAGTACTCGCAAAATAGTGTCGATTGTCAAATATCCTCAATAAACACTACCCCTATCATCCAGAAATATAAGGCGTGTTTCCACTGTCTAACTTGGACTTTGACCAATAAACTAATATAAGACATGTGACCGAAAATACTGTTACAATCGTGGTTTTGTAACTATATACTAATAAAAGACTGCAAGAGACATCTCGCTTTTAGACAGTAGAAATAGAAGTCTTATATTTCTCTGGATATAGTGTAGCATGTACACAATAGGATAGAAAAAAGATGAACTCCTATAGCAAGGTGTATTTCATTCCAACGAAAATGTGTAGAGCTAAGGAAAGTCCTATATTATTTGCACTTATAAAGAAAGAATTTGATTGTTTCTTTCCCAAAATTAAAAGGTGTTTGAATGAATGGACTATACTGATATACTATTTTCTTTTTAGGAAACTATACTTCTAGTATTCTATAATGGTGTGATAATATATTCATTTCTTTTCGTTTCCTATCTGGCAACACGTATAGAGCATCTACAAGCTGATCTTTGCAACATGTACAGCCGATTGAGTAACTTTACAAGGCAGAGACAGAAAAGGCTAATGGAAAACCTGTGGTGATGTGTAGTACTCACTTTCGCTGAAATAAGGTCTCAAGTCCTCTTGGCACATGAAATCCAAAGGAAAAGAAACAAGGTGGCCCCTGACTAATTGTAATCTGTCCATAGGGTCGGTACTTTTGAGATCACCGTCTTGGTAAGCTTCTAGCTTCGCTTGGGCAACACCCAAATCAATTGTAGTGTGCCCAATTTTGTCCCTCAATTGAGCAAAGTTTTGCCGAAATTGGGCCCTGAATGGACTATATGTTTCAAAAACCACAGCACTTGAAGCAAAATGAAACCCCAATGTAGGCTTAAATTCATACCTTGAGTGGATGAGATCATTGGGTACACACCGAAGACATCTTGGTATATCATGGTATTTGTCTGCCAAACACAAGTTAGTTAACATATATGTATTTTGAGTATAAAAATGAAGATTAATATTTACAAAGGCATTGAAATAATATGTACACATAATACAATTTAAAAACCAATTGAAAAACTGAAGGCGATCTAATCAGAAATAAGGTTTCAGATTAGTTCTTTATTTATTTTGATATGGATTTCCAGAAAGAATGTAATAGCATCAGAATTCAGTGCTATTGATTTGCGTTAAAAACTTTAGCAAACATTTATCTCACCTTGGCAGTGGCCATCCAGATATTTTTGAATGTTGAATCATCTATAGGGTCCATGATATGGCTAACCTGAAAGTGAAAATGTATTTTGTTTAAAATTGTAATGCAACAGATATTATTAACTGCTCTGAAAAAATAAAACTAAGAAAGCATTGACAAGCATATTTTTGATTGGTTGATAAATCTGTGTAAACAAATGAAAAATTCAGAAGTTTGGTAAATTTTATACCAAGCTTTAAATCTGTGACATGAAATACTGAAACAGTTATCTCGTGTTAGAAAATTAATTATGGCTTTCTAAAGCATCATGCAACGAAATACAGTGAATTTTTTCTCAAACACACAGGAGTGCTATCATTATATTAAGAAGAAAAAATGGGGCAAGAAGCCATACAAGAACAGTTACACACAACGAAACAAGCATCTTAACAAAAAGACAGCGCCCTTCAAAAGGGAAGACAACAACCACTACCAAAAAAAGACCATTCAAACTCGGGCAAGGAGGTGATCGATACCTTGTGCCCCAGTGAAACCCCAAATGGAAGCTCTTCACTAGCGAGCAACAGTGCTCAAGTTTTTTTTTTAATACGCAGGAGAGCTGTGTCTCTTTTTGTATTATAAAGAGGAAACAATGACCTGTATGCATTACTAACTCATGCCAGGACCATACATGAGAAGGTTGGAAACAATTTACAACACGATTACTCGAAAAAATACTTTTGACGACAAGACTCATCCAAAAGCTCACATCCTATCCAGTCCGAGAGCATGAAGTTTCTTAGCTCCGGCTAGGCACCAAAGCTGTCACAAAAGCTCACTAACAGAAGGGGAGTTTCCATCAAAAACACAGGCATTGAGGTGCTTCCATAGCAACCACGCAATCAAAATGATGAGTGAATTTGCTCCTTTCCTGTGCTGGTTACTGAACATGCAGTAAGCAAATGTTGAAGTATCACCTCCTCTTGAACACACAAAGGAAACTTCTCCAGGTGTGACAATCCTCTAGCTAAGTTAGGAGAGGTTCACCATAAAAAAAAAAAAACACAACGACACGAAGATTCCTCAAAGTCCAGGGCCCTAATATGATGATGGAGTTACGCTGCCAACAATCATCAAAGGAAATCTCATCAGCTAAGGGAGTGAGAACATGTAAGCTGATCCAGCGTAGAACCAAAATTCTCATGCGAAGACCAGGTCAACAGCAGGTGATTAATATTTTCTTCGCCTTGGTCACAGAGGGGGCAACAGGATGGATCTAGCAGCCCTCTTCGTGCTAACCAATCAGCCGTCCAACACCTCTCACAGACCACTAGCCATATGAAAAAATGGTCCAAATCTTATCATAAGGACAGGATTATTGGCAACACTCATAAGAAGCAGGTATTGGTTGCACCAACTCAATCATGTATTATTTCTTCAAAGCTATATGGTATTTGTTGCACTGATCCGGTAAAGATTTGAATGTAAATTCCTTCTTTATGAAGGGGAAAAAAAAAAAGAGCATGACTACAAAATAGTATGCTTTTGTTTGGAAACAGGAAAAACAAACACCAATTTATGGTATATCCGTATATGTGGATTGTTGCATTATCAACGAGCAAAGATCAAAACCCCAAGATCCTAGCCCTTAACTCTTTATTACTGCTTATAGTCGAAAAATACTTGACGTTTTGGACATGACACTGGTCTCCAATGTGCACTTTTGACCACTATATTTCAAATAAAATATCACTATATTTCAAATAAAATATACTGACAGAATCCAACAGCTATATGAGATTATGAAAGTATTTTCCAAGAAAAACCAATGATTTTCATGTTTCCAAATTAGACATTTTAAAAATCATTGATAGTTTAAAAGTATGACAAGATCTTAGATCATGTCCACAGTGCCGAGTACAATTATGGAAATAAAGGCCAGCAAATTATTTCTTTTTATTTCTACACTAATCCCCATCGGTTTATGACATAATACTCCATACTGTATGGACCTCCCTTGATTGTTTCCATCCAGAACAGAAAGCAGACCCACAAAAAGATTGAGAATTGCATATTTGCCACCACTTGAACTGCTATTGCAAGCGTGCTACATGGAAATTGCAAAAAAAATCCATGCTGTTTAAAACATAAAAGTACATTACACTCACATATTGCAGTGGGAAAACAAGTATTATCAAATAATTTGAAATATGATACTGTGTCATGTTATGTGCTAAGTGAACAGGCGAGTGAAACTGGGAAGAACAGAAACATGGATGACAGGATTATAAATTGCAAACAGAAGAAATGCACATCCTGATTCCATCACTTGTTCCTTACAACCTAACAGCAGCATATGATTAACAAAGAACAAGGCATAGCATAATGGTCAAACCTCTCCTGGATGAAGGCCAAGGTGCTCCGCCCACAGTGAGAGACGTAAGCTTAGAGAGAACTTCCCAGCCTCCCAAGGTCTTCCATCCATTTTTGAATTAACAACTTCTTTATCTTCGATGACCACAGCAATCTAGAAGGTTGAAGGGGAAACCATCACATCTCCAAGCAAAATATAAGATGTTCGCTGTTAATCTAAGTATACCACAAAGAATATTCATTGCATGATGGAAAAAATATTCTCAAGTTAGTTCTACTTTAAAATTGATTGTACTCAGTAATGAATTATCTCTTCATTCTTATTTCACAGAGTGCATCTAACTGCTACAAGTGCATACCTCAGAGTCTCTTGATCCAAGCAAGCTTCTATCATTAATGTTAGCTGAGCCAATCAATGTAATGCGGTCATCAACTATCATTAACTTGCTATGTACATAAACCTGGAAATGAGACATTGTTAGAATGGTATCCTGAACACATTTCATATGCTGCTCCTTCGGGTCCAGTTGGCATTTCACATATATCAAGGGTCAAACTCAAACTTCATAATCTTTGACCACTAATTTGACCAACAATTTTTACTATTGTAAATACAAACTTGGTACTATCAGATTTGCAATCAAATGTACTATCCAATAATCATAAGTTTATAATCATGTTAAGCTACGCCTTATAAACTGGACCAGAGGAAGCATGATGGCGACTAGCAGTTCAATGGCTCTTCTAGATAAGATTCATGATGCTCAGTTGGACAAGATTGAGGACCCTGGGGAGCCACAAAACATACACAAATGGAAGAAAGCTCATCATACCTGACTAGTAACCAAGGGACCCCCATCATAGAGTTTACCATGTGATCTAAGCCCATAAAAGGAGATGTAATCATGTGCTTTAGGTCCAATAACATCAAATAGATTCTGAAGAATCGAATTAGAGCCTCTGCAGATAGTCCGATATTGCCAATGCATGATTGCCCTCACCGATGCTGCTCCACCATCATCAATGCCTCCCTATCATGAGATTATGTAAGTAACCAAGTATCGAACATATCTGTAACTTCTAGCAGAAAGCTACCTGAAAACCAGGTAAAAGAGGTATGATGATGATGGCCTTAAAGCTTTTTTTCTCTCTCTCAGCTCAAGTATGCGCCGATACAATGCTTCCAGTACACGGTTTTTAATTGTATCATCTCCTGACAGACCTGATATGAAAAATTGATTCTGCAAAAGGTCATAAAAAGGATGTTACAAAAATTGGTGGTATGTCTTGCCTGTTAGTAACTAGGTGCTCAGCACTTAGTGAAAAAGTGTTAACTTTGTTTAGCACTAAATTTTCCCTCAAATACATAAGCCTATTTTTACCAGTACACGGCTTTTTAATTGAATGCATGATGAACTACAGTTTCATATCATCATCCATAAAAAATTACTAAGTTAAGAACTCAAATCTAAAATGTCAAAGAAAAAGCAGAAACCTCAATGTATACAAAGTGTTCTGCCTTTTCAATCAGAGAAAAGTAGGCATTGTGGATGCTTCCTTCAATTTGAGTGGTCCCAGCTGACCATTGACCGACACTCCTAATAACCTGAGCCAAAAAAAGCATGGATTGGTATATAATACTTCAACATAACAATGTATGCAAAGGATGCACGCCAAATCTAATGTAGTATACAAGCATGTCTTAAATACTGCAGGACTGTATCTTATCATAAGATGCTTTTGAACAAATGATGAACATGTGGGGATATAGCATGCATATAATGTAGAAGGAATATACCAAGTTTATCTGGCAAGATAGAAGGAATGTATATGATGTAGCCACACTTGAAGTTAATTATGTCTTCCAATACATTTGTTTATGAGTCAAATATGTAGATAGTCACTTTATACTTAGTCAGATAATGAGAAGTTGACATCACCACGAAATCAGGACACTAATATACATTTCTTCATAAAGTCCAAAATGAAAGACAAACTCTTCTTAACAGCATTCAAAGTTTCAAACTCTTGTAAAATGACCCAACAGTCCCCTCCCTATTAATCTCAAAAGAGCAGTATTGTTCGAAACAACAAACAGAGTTACAATGTCTTACATAGCAACAGGGGACTATCAACCACACTAATATTGGATTTTACTAACCAACGTCAATGAATAGGATCTGCACTATCTCTAGACCATGTTATCAACTTACCATGTGTGTCCAAACATTATTAGTACAGCAGCTACTCTTCTCTGTTAATTGAAATTAGCAGTTTTGTGATGATTCACTAAAAAAAAAATATTAGTACCAGACCTGTTTGCATGACAAATAATTTTTAACTTAATGTTGCACTATAAAATAAAAGCTGTCAGTTTGTTTCTTAGTAAATTCAGTATATAGCCGCAAACAATCTACCAACAGAAAAACTTGTGATTGGTGAAGCATATGTACTACTCCCTCCATTCCAAATTATAAGTCATTCTGGCTATGTATCTAGAAAAGCCAGAGCGACTTACAATTTGGAATGGAGGGAGTAGTACAAAAGAGAAAATTTGCACCAGAGAAATTTCTGTCCATGGATCCTCATTCTTCGGTGTTTAGTTACTAATTAGAAAACCATGTACTGACCTGACAACGACATGTTGCCCTTGGACCAACTTGTCCAACATCAAGTACTGAAGCAACTTGGTTGCCTCGCTCCTGCATTTCCCACCATTTGTTGTCGATGTGATTCTTATCATCTTTCGACGAATCAAAACGTCTAATAGATGATGGCTCAAGGGAACTGAGATTGTCTACAAAACTTCTCATAGGTAAATCCTGATGAGAAGAATCCAATTTTGCCTTTCGGTTGAGCAAAGGCTGATTAAAGCTCTTCTTGTTTACACGATCTGAATGGTTAATATCTAAATCAGTCATCCTTAAATCTGAACTGGATAATTCACGAGGTTCAAGCTCTTGAGGTAAGAGCAATGGAACATCCTGAGAAGATGTGCGTGGACGTCAAGACTGCCTTTCCAATATCAACATCCTTATCATGGTATTGTTTACCCTCAGCCTCATCATTTGTTTCTTTGCTTCTACACTTGTAGTGTGGAATTACCATGTGGTGATGAGGCATCAGTAAGGGAATTGCTTGCTCATTTAGAGCTTTGTTCCTCTGAAAAAAAAAAAACAAACAACTAATAATTTACCATAATCATGGGGTAAAACACTTTCGATGATAAGTAGACCAAAGGACAAAACTAACCTTTGCATAATTCCAGCGCTGTACAAAATGCCTCGCTACATCACGGCAAGGTGGACCATACAGAGCACACTGAACATCATGCCAAGGCATGCGGGGATATTTAGCACGGTCCAGCTCATCTTTCATGGTGTCCTCCCAAGAATTGGGTTCAGATTCCCTATTTACAGAGATGAAGTGACATTTAGGGACTTTGCCCCATATCTAGGATTGTAAACGATAACAACACAATTACCTAGGATTGTAGTAGTCCTTTCCTGGCCACATCACTGGAGGAGAATCAGCAACGTTGTGCTCAGGGACTATCGTAGCGACCAAAGCACAGATCAAGACCCCCAATATAACATACTTGATTGTCAACAATCACAATCTTCTCATGGTGTGACCTTAAAGGAAAAACAATTAAAGTATAAATTTTCAGATCAAATCAAACAAAAAAATGACGCACAACTCTCCTGCATAGTTTGAGAAAAACAATAAAAATATATTTAACAAAAAAGGAAACAGGGAACAAAAAATCATTCATACCACAGGTACACACCACTTGAGAAATGATCAGGATAACGCAGAACTTTAACATTTTCATGAATGTTAAGTAGCTTTTGTTTACTGTACAAGCTGTTAATTTTCAATGCAAGAGCAACTTCCTTGTACAAGAGAATGTAAATCTGCAAAAATGAATTCAAAGTCATCCAAAATAATAAGTAATTATCAAGAAACAGTCTGAACACATTTAATGCTTTTTTTATGTTCTAACGTCTTTGAATCAGTCATTTTAATAAAAAAAAATGGATGTCATTTGAGTTCCAAGCATATATATAATAGAATAACAATGGTGGATAGCCTATTTGGACTAGCTTTTGTCTACGCTTCAATTGGAAGCTGACTTTTATGGTATTGGTATGCTAGATTTTCTACGAAGCAAAGCAGACAAAGCGTACAGTTCGCAATCAGTTTTCAAGAAGAACAACTCATGCATGCAAAGTGATCGAAGGAGAAGGCACAGGTGGAGCCCAAAGGGGGGGGAGGCAGAGGCACGGCGTGTGCCTCTCCGGTAGTAGCTCCGGCCGCCTTCATTGGTGGGCAGCAATGGGTGACCGGAAGGGATGGCAGCGGACGAAATCTCTCTTCCTGCTATCTGATAAGAATTCATGGTGGCCACTGTGCGACAGGTAGGTGACACAGATGAGCGTGAGAAGGGAGGAAGAGCCAGGAAGAGGCGATGGTATGCAACAGCAGCCAGGAGCAGGTGCGAGGGGGGCCACGAGCAGGGCGAGCATGACGTGGGGACAGCTGGACACGTGTGGGAACGAAGACACAGTGGTGACATGCATGCGGCTGAGGAACCGTACAGATGGAGTGCAGCAGGGAGTGAATGGGAGCTCAACTGGAGGACCAGACTGCAGTTGGGGAAAGCTGGAGGCTGGCCGTGCTTAGGGGAAAGAGTCTTTCACATGAATCTGGGACATGCTGTTTGGAAGCGTCAATCTTATTTTTTTTCTTTTTGCCAGAAGCAGCCTCAAAAGCTGCCCCAAACAGGGCCTTGGTTTTGGCATGTTTGGTTTTATATTTGCTCATTTTACTTCTAATAATAAAGGCATTTTAAAAAAATGTTGCCTCGAGAAACCAAAGTAAAAGAAGCGACTCACATATACATTTTATGTAGAAATTACTTTGTTTCTTGCAAAAAGGAAACTTATGATACATACATATGTTAAGTTAGAATGGTGGGTACACAGCATTTTCACAGGAATAAAACAGTGACTGGTATATGCATGTGTCATCAGTTAAAATACCAGCTGTTCCAGCCATTCTCAATATTTGACTAAAGTAAATAATCTGGCAGCCACAGTTCCAGCTAACATGGAATGGGAGCTAAACATAACTGTTTTGTTCTTACAGGTTCAGTTCCCTACTGTCTGAGTAGCCCACGGCCTCACCCTCTCCCTCTCTCTCTATTACTATATTATATCCCCTAGGCATTATACTATGGCCTAGAGTAGCTTACTATGAAAAAAATCCTTGGGAATAACATGATCAATAAAATGCGGCTTCTAGGATATTAGATGTTACAACTTTAAACACAAAACCAGATGAGTATCTTCAATGAGAGTTTGTACATATATCAATTTAAATATTTATGAACATGTTGCTTCTACAATTATCCCAGATCTAATCTCATTAATTACCCAACAGTTCCTGTCAGAAAAAAGTTGACAGAGAGAAACATAAACAAGTTTTTTCCATCACTAATCGGCCAATAAAAAGCATAGCATGTTTCTTAAATAATTTAGTTTATACGAACATTAAAAATATATTACCACTCATGAGGCCTTTTTGGAAATACTATTGTTTCTTCAAATAATTTTGTATTAAATCTGACAGGCACGCGATAGAACAAAAGTAAAGCATCCACTGTTAATTAATGGCCAATACATGAATGGGGTTTAAAGTACATAGAGGTTTCCTTTGATGACTGGTGGGATCCAGCAAGCAATAGTGTAGAAAGTCAAGCTAAAAAAGCCCTGAATTCCATCATTTTTGGGGCCTGGTCAATCTGGGTTCACCGAAATCGGTGTGTGTTTGATGAGATTCCCCTAACCTCAATGGAGTGCTGTCAGTTCTGATAGAGGAGATGTGCCTATGGAGTGTAGCTGGAGCTAGAGGAGTCTCTCATCTCCTCGCCCTGCCCCCATTGCATATTTAAGATTCTATTACGAGTTTTTTTCTCTCTGAGTCAGGTCCTGCCCCTCTTGGTATTAAGTGCTTTTTCTTTCTGTTTTGTCCTGCTAGGTTCTTCCTTAAAAACCTGGCTGTACCTTGGGTTTCTTAAACCCTTTCTTCTTAATATATTGATATGCATATCTCCCTGCGTCTTCGAGAAAAAAAAAAATGGTGGACACAAATATTTGAAACTTTGTGAAATTCATTTGTCCTGTGCATCATAACAAGCAAGGAAGGATGGGGACCTGCAGGTGGTGAATATCCTAGAATGCAGAGGTATTTTATAAATGTTCATTTATATTTTCTTCTTCCCTTTCTTGTATGCCCTTGTTAGCCGTTAGCATGTGGAGCAGCAAATATATAACACTACAGGTGGCAAAGGTTGCCTCATAATTCCAATGATGTGCCCTTCATGTACCAAATTGCTGACAGTTTCTAATGAAAATCATAAAAAAGTAAAAGGGTGGTACCTGTACACCCTGCTTAGCTCTTGCTTCCAGTAGAGCATCAAGCCTAGATGATCCATGATGTTGGAATGGACGTCGAAGATACAACTCTGGGCAGAGCCACCAGCCAGTAATAAATATCTGCATCGAATTTTAATCTCTTCCTTAGCAAACAGGTAGAAAACTATCCTGCAGTAAATGTTGAATGAAATAAAAAGCTAACCTCCGATTTGGCTTCCTCAATGGAGGACGCAATAGCTTTGAATGCAGCTTGACCATCTACAAACCATTGTACCATACTCCCATCTTCCAACAAACCCCTCGGTGGTGCAAATGAGCCAAAACGATGAGGATAACACCAGCCTTCTGGAGGTTGTCGGGCAGCGTTTATTGCAGTAACCCAGTCCTTAACCTTAGAAGAGCTTCTTGTGCGTAGCTTTATTGTCCGGCCACCAGAAGAAACCTTTCCCCGATGAAAAACATAATGATGTTCACACTCAACAGGGAAATAAAAGGTGCAATGATGCATAAAGGATTATGCTGCTAAATTGATCAAAATGTATTGAAACCAACATCAACAGACATATAGAGTCATCAATATTTTATCATCTACCATGCACCTGATGTACCAATTGTTCCAAACGGTAACACAGATAAAATTGAAACAATTATGACAAATAGGAACAATTCGTCAGAGTTAGACTGACAAACTGTAACTTTCAGATGATTCTTAAAGTTTTATCTTAGACCATGGTACTGGAAATAAAATGTAGTCACCGATCCAGAAGATTCTTCTGCAATGGGCCATGGGAACATAGAGTAGCCAGCAAGGTTTTATTTGTAGGCTTGTAGCACAGCAGCATTTCAAAAGCACATATGTTTTCTATTTCTGATTGTTGAGAGCATCACTTTTCCATCCAATCAAATCTTACTAGAGATAGTGAGGAATTTGCAACTGAACAAATTTCAATACAAACAAGGCAGAACATAACATAAATATATTCCAATGTTTATAAACTTCTGCCCAGCGGCCTAGTAACTATGGAACTTATGGAAGATATTTCTAGGAAGGCTTCAGGTCATATTCCTAATAAAATTTGAGAAGCATTAAAAAAAAAAAAAAAAAAACTTGACCAAGCTGTGTTCGAGAAAAAAAACTAAGCATTTAAAATTGGGTGCCTTTGTAAATAAGAAATATGCACCCAAATTCGAGTCAGAGAAGACTCGAACCTGGATGGTAGTGGTGTACACCCACACCTTCGACCAGTTTATAATAAAATATGAAAAGTATTAGAAGGTCCGTTTGGTCTCGTAGCCTGTGAAAGATGCTTCAGGTATTGTAAAACAAAATTATTTAAAGCTCCATGGACTTTCAAAATTCAAACTACTATCTGAACATAGCATTTTTAAAACGCAAAAGGTACCTGGAATCCAAAATGCAGTGGGTTGCGTTCTTTAATCTCTTTTGCTAAAGAAATTTGGCCTTCTCCACTTATATCCATATGTGGCAATGCATCAAAAATAATGACATCTAAAAGCTTTGGATCAAAAGGGTCTTCAAGTAAAGCCAAGAATCCTGGTTTCAGGACAACCCAGACCTGTAAATAAATAACCGATTGAACAATTCAAATACAACAACCAAATAACTTAAAACAAAGCACAACTGCAAAAGGTTTAATACCTTTTGCCAATTGCTCTTGCAACAGTTAAACAGTCCACATGAACAACATCGCTTTTTTCGGTCCTTCAGAATCTTTGGTAAATGTCCAACTGAAACATTGTCTTCTTTTAACTTGGGACCATACTCAGGTAAAAATGACAAACATGACACCTCCAAAAATTTGCAAACCTGCAGTACAAAGAAACATGACACCAGATAAGTTGTTCTGATTGACATTTTGATGTGCAACTATGAGGGGGTCTGCTTTGAAATGTGCAAAGCTTTTGGTACCTCCCGTGAATTGACGATGTCCAGGTTCCCTAAGAAATGGTTTAGATATTCTTGCATTGCAACTTTTGCTCGATCGAAATAGAGTTTTGACGCCCAAGAGCTGGTCGAATGACAGGTAAAACAGCACTTGAAGGAACGTTTCTGCCACAACAGGTTCAATGTCTTGCTTACTGCATGCATGGAATAACATATGGAGACTCAACTGCTCTAAGGCAACATACGACGTGATAAAGCATACCTATATATCAGTTACTAGTGAGTTATCTATAGCAAACTATCATCATCAATTTAGAAACATGTTTACCTATTTCTAATGGAGTTATCATCAGACTGTGGTGGAACATTCACATCATCTGCTTCATCCTCATCATGTACTACTGGCATATGCTCCCCAATTCCCAAATTTTGGAGCCATTCTTTGACCTTGAGTGACAGAATACAAAAGTTAATTCGGTATTTTAGGGTTAAAGTAGAATATGTCCCATGAAGAGGAGGACATGTAGAGATGGCATAATGAAGTAGGTGCTCTAGTCCAAAATAAAAATATATAATTAAACCCAATATTGAGAACCACCTTGCTTTGGGATTCTTTTCCCCCACAAACATGCAGGAGAGCTACACATCATTGCATTAAGGAAAAGAAACAAGAAAATCCTAGTAATACAACACACACACACACACACACACACACATTTGGGGGTACAAGTTACAACATTACACAGCTTAGAAATTTAGTGGACAACATATTAGTTGAGCAACAGTAGCTGCATCTTGGGTTCACTGGGAATGATAGAGCTCAAAGAAAAAAGTAGATCAATCGACTGTCATCTGGTAATATAAAATAGAGAAAAACGCACCCTAGGCCCTTAACTTTTGAGGGGGTATCATCTAGGTCCAACAAATGTAGAACTAAATTTTGAGGTCCTTAAACTTTGTAAGTGGTTCACCAAAGGTCCATACCCCTTCGTTTGGCCCTTAGATATGACATGGCATGTATTGTCAGCAGCCAGCATGTGTTTACATTAAAATCCCCCTGCATTTCTCTATCTTCAGGATGGGCTTCATCGACATGCTTAATTTCGCAGCAGCTCCACCATTGTCGCCTCCTTCGACCTCGCCCAGGAGACAAGCTCCTCGTGCACAGTGACCTCCAGGCCCACATCGACAACCGCCTCTAGGCCCACGTCGTCCACTGCCTCCAGCCTACCCGGGCTCCCTGCTCCTCTACCTCCTCTTCCTCTCCAAGCTCCTCAACACTGTCGTCTCCTCCAACACCACCTTCCACAATATCCACACGCCGGCCCCAATGCCACTGCGCTTTACCAGGCCTCCATGCCTCCCTCGCCCCTCATGCTAGTGGACGCTCTAGTGCACTAAAGTTTTTAAGATATTTGACATGCTCTAGTGCACTAACTTTTTTAAGATATTTTGACACGCTCTCTCGCCCCTCATTGAAAAAAGGGTGTCAATTTAAAATGTCAAACATGGTATGAAAAACATTGCAATGGCATCTAAACTTGAAAAGAAGCTTCAACTTTCAAGTACAAAATATCATTAAGGTGCTGGTTCATTAGAGATCAGATCAGGTGAGTCCTAGTTCATGTATTGAATGTACTCTCAGTCTTGAACCCCTAGTTCTTTGCTTTCTCTATTCCATAATACTCCCTCTGGTCATAAAAACATGTCCTTTAGAATAATATTCAGTCAAACTTTATAAAATACAAACATCAATAGCTACTAAATTATCTAGATTGAAAACATGTTACATGTGTAGCATTGTAGTAAAACATACTTGCAGCAGCTCATAATTTAAAGGATTTTAATAATACTCTAGAAGAAATTAATGGTCAAAGATATGCATTGAAGACCATGTAAGTCAAATGTGCCAAGTATTTTTTTTTACCGGAGTAGACGGGCTACTCTGATGTGTACTGGAAGTTTCCATTATTTATTGTAAAGTAAATGCGAAACTGATTTCCAGAAAAACTAACCTGCTCCTGCTTTTCATGGAATTCTTCAAAGGAATTCACGCCTCTTCAATGCGAAGTGAAGATAGAGAACCTGTGAAGCTTTCTTATACAGACGCCACCTAAACTGGTAGAAGTACAAAACGTAAAACAAGAAAAAGAATGAACGTACATCAGAAGCAAATAAAAATGTACTGAAATATCCTCGCCAAAAAAAGTACTGAAAGTTGATAAAATATCAAATATGCACAAACAAACAAAGGTATAAGGACTTATGAGCTTCTAAAGTCATTTCTATTTCACCTGCTCTCTGTTCACACATGCACATTAGTTTGTTCTGCATATATATTATATTAGTAGCTTCCCACTGATTGTCAAAGTCACCACATGATCCAAAAAGGTCCAACCGCATAACAAGTTAAGCAAAGGGTAACAAACACTGACTTTAATCTGGCAACAAAATCACAATTGCTTGAAACAGATAATACATGCTTATGCCTCAGGTCAATACACTGTTGCTTTTAAATTTTTTATCTAAATGGTTCCGTACTGAAAATGGATTTATCATAATCAAGTAAGTGCCGACAGCCAATTGACCAGAGCCAAAGCCATTTGCAAGATGAAATATCAAGAACTTGCAAAGAAAAGCACACTTGTCAATAACATGGGTACTAGAATCATGTTTTGTGGGTTCGCGGTATGGGTTCATGCTTCATGGCTAACCATTTTTTAGGAGTATCATTTGCTAGGGGTTCTTTGGTTTTGTGAATTGGAAATTGGGCTCATGATTCAAAATAAATATCACAAAGAGAAAAGAGGGGGTGATTCAAAGAAAAGGAGACCTCACTAGGTAATACGTAGGGGCACCACTGTCCAAAGCTGCTTAGGACAACTGGTTCATACATGAGGAACAGGGGTATCAACCAAAGAGGGAGTTTAGTGGTAGTGACAAATACTACATCAGGAGCCACTGTCCAATGTTGTTTATGGGTTTTTGTAATCTAAGTGGTGTGGGTGTCTGACTTTGTTAAGGGTTCTTATCCTTTTTTTTTCCATTCTTATATAATATAACAATATGCACCTTTCCTACGTGTTCAAGAAAAAAATGCAAAGGAAAGAACTACTGAATATTTATTTTGTTCTGCAAACTAAATATAAGTTGGTTGTATGATTTTAAAAAACAAACAAGTCAGCAAACATGTAAAATATACTCTGGAAGTTAGAAGTGACGTCATTGCTAATAATCTATCCAGACATAAATTTGACGTACGAACTGCTCATACGCAGGAAGTCAGGAACTGAAATAACATAAGTCAAATTTGAGCAACCACCCAACTGAAATTTTAAAACCTTCCCAACATAAAACAAGGGAAAACGAACCTTCCTGCACAGCGACAGACTTGCTGTTCTGTTAAAGTCAGCAGAAAGGTGGATATATAAAAATTCGCAGTAAATCAATCACTGATTCCAATGCTTCGATTGCATTAAGCATATACCGATCAGTAAATTATGCGTGCCACATCCAAAATGCAAACTAAATCATCCATACACAGTTTAACAGGAACATATATCTTATCGTGGATTACACCCAATCAAACCGAAGTCACATGATTTTCCAGGGTTTAATTTTCCATCAAACAATCAACCAAAACCTCAAAACATTTGGGGGAAGGATCGCGGACCTGCTTGTAATGAACCTCGATGGTATACGAGAGCAGCATGGGCGTGATGTCCCCGGCGTCGGGGCGCGAGACGGCGACGATGGACGCCCTGGGCAGCTCGTCGAACACCCGCGCGGCGTCGGGCCCGGAGCGATGCCGACGCTGAGGCCGCCAGGACCTCCGGCCGCCGCTCGGGCTGGTCCGCAGGCGCCGCTTCGGCCTCGAGGTCCGCCTGCGGCGGCATCCGCGCGTAGCGGTAGTGACCGTGGCGCGATCCGCCGGCGGCGGTAGGCGCTCCAGGTTCATGGATGATGGACTTCGGGGAGGAAGGGCAGCTGGGACGGGATCGATCTGATGGAATTGCCCCCGATGGAATGGAATGGAACGGAAGGCAATGGACGTGTCGATTTGCTGGGTTTTTTTTCTTGGGACTGCCGGAAACGCCAGATGGAATGGAACGGAAGGGAGGAACAGTCCGAATACAAAGTGGAAGTTTGACTCTGATGTGGCGGGGCCTGTGCCACCTGGTTCGTCGGAAATTTCCGTGGAAGCACCTCCATTGTTACAATTTAATCTTGTTTATATAGTATACTTTATACGCATAATACGCACTCATGCACATAGCAACGACAATTGAACCTGCGGGTGAAGGTGCCATACTTTATTTCAACGACAAATTAGGGCTTATATGCTATGCAAAGTTAGTATGGGCAATCAATCATACCCTTGGCTCCGTTTGGCTTGTTTGAATCCTTTGGATTTCGAGAATCTCCATAGAAAAAAAAAATATAATCTTAGATTCTCCTTCTAATGATCTAGATTTTTTTAGTGATTTTAACTCACAAATTTTTTAGAATTCAAAATCCAATAAAACTATAGAGATGCATCTGCACGGACTGGAGCTGCAAGCCTTCTATTTCCACTCAGATTGCATCTCCCATGCGTTTGCAGAGTTGCTCAGTGACCCAATTTTCGTTTCCAATTTCACAGCGTTTGCAAAATTTGTCTTGTACATCAGGTGTAAGCATAGAATGCATACCTAGATATAGAGAAAATCACCGAGGGCTCATTTGGATCATTCATTCATTCATTCCCTTTAGATATTGGAGGGGATCGGGAGTAATTTAGTTCAATTCTTAATAATACTCTCAATTTCAAAGGGGAATGGTCCTACTAGTTTGTGCAAGCAACCACACACGGGAAGCTAGAGATAGAGGGTTATCTTGGCAACCTATCGGACCCCATGAGCGGTGGATAAACACATAGGCCTTTTAATCAACCTGACGAACCATTGTATAGATATTTAGGAGCTATAATCGGTTAATTCCCTCCATCTCTCAAATGACAAGGTTTGCTATAAAGTTGGCTAGCTTTGTCTCGATTCTTAGAAATCCTAATATTCGTGTATAAAAAGTTTATAAATATAAAGGGGAAAATGATAACTTGTACATATATATGGCTAAAATTTTATAAAAGCACTTATCAAACAACAGCTTGGTTATATATTGATAACTTGGTTATATATTGATACCGGTGTTCCAATTAGGTCGGCGTGGTTTTGAGGACAAAGCAAGTGAATGTGTTCTCTCTCTATGAGACTAATCTATCATTCTTAACCTAAAGTTTAACACAAAACTAACAAGCCAAAACTTTAGACTTTTCAATTAGGAGCCAACGACCGTCTTGAAGCAACGAATTTGAAAGGAAAACGCAGTAGCTGCAACTGCCCCACAGAGGGAAGAAGAAAACGAGGAAGAAACCATTCTAGAAGCAGCTGATATTTGACCGTTTGACCGACTAGTCCACGCGCTCTCTGAATACACTTTCATTCACTAACGACATTTGGTCCAAGCTTCTGAAGAAGAAACCCGACGAAGGAATTCCGAAGGATTCGCGTCGGCCATTGCGGCAGCCAACAGCCCAGGTGCTGTAGCTAGCTTTAGGTCACGTCACGTCACGAGGTAGATGGGCATCACCGGAGCGCCTCCAGTGCCACCGCCGGCGAGGCTACTGGACCTGAGGCTGACGTAGGGAACTGCCACTGCCGCGGCGCCGAGCTCGGCGGCGGCCAGGCGGCTGCCGGACCGCACGGCCCGCGCCCAGCACGTGCACGCGGCCGCGCCGCCGCCGTCGTCGTCCCAGCCAGCAGCATCGTAGTCGGCCAGGTACAGAGGCACGGTGGTCGACGCGGCGGCGGACCCGTACGGGGAGTCGTCGGAGCTGCGGCTGCGTGAGCGGGTTTGGTAGTGGAGGAGGGGCCCCGCTTCTTGAAGAGATGGAGCGCGGCGGAGGCGGCGGAGCTCCACCACCGGCGGCGCTGCTGCAGCTTCTTCAGGTGCTGCTGGTGGTGCTTCTTGGAGATGGGCTTCTGGAGCTTGAACCGCGCGGATTCCAGGGGCTTCAACTGCGCAGGCTGGTGCTGGTGGTGGCGTTGGCGCCTACCCCATAGCCACTTCACCTCAGGCTGGGGGAACAGAGGAACCACACCGCACGTCAACAAGATGCAATGCAAGAACCAGTAGCAAGGTGTGAATCTTTATTTCTTTTGGATTGGAAGATGCGGATGTATAGAGATGGATGGACCTGGGAGAAGAACTGGAGGAGCTGCGGGTCGAAGCCGTAGTCGCTGAAGTGGTCCGGCTCCAGCTCCTGCTCGGCGGCGGCGGGCGCGGGGAACGGGACAGCAGGAGCACTCACGGCCACCGCCGCTCGCTTCTTCCCCATCGCGACAGTGCCTCTCAGTTACCCGTATCCTCTGTGTGCAGTGCAAAACCTGCCAGCTTCGCCGACGAGGTCTGATCTGCGATGAAGGGAGAGAATGCAAAGAAATGGAGCCCGCCCCGGGGAGGTGGTGTAGAAAGAAACAAGGAACCACGGGAGCTCTGTCTGTATCTAGTCTAGGATTTAAAGAAGGCAGTGGAAGCTGGGATCTCGTTGTACGTTTCTTGGAAGAGCTCACAGCAATCGATTTCTCGATCCGAGTTTTTATCATGCCTAGGAAAGCGCCACGGATGTTTGGGGAGATGAGCAACAGGGCAAGCAAGCTGGAAGACTGAATTGAGTGAGTGAGCTGGTGGGCCGGGGGCGGCAAAGCCATTGTTGCATGCAGCAAGCAAAGGCACCGGCCAGCGGCCAGCAAAGTGACCGTTGCAGCAGCAGCAACTGCTCCCACTCCCACTCCCACTGCCACGGCCACGCGCGGTCCCCGTGACAGCCTTCATGGCACCGGCGCTCCTCTCTTTTTTCTAGCCTCCTTTTTTCAAGCCAAGGCCTTTTTCTTCGATTGCTCGGGGCTCGGCTGCTTGCAATCGGTGGGTGTTTAGTTGCCCATGCAACACCCCCAAAAATCTTCTGGAGACATCACACATCAAATTTTTTAACACGCATGAAGTATTAAATATAGTTATATAAAATAACTAATTACATAGTTTAATTTAAAAGTCGCGAGCGAATAATCTTTTAAGCGCTAGACCATACTTGGGATAACAATTACCAAATACAAACGAAAAGTGCTACAGTAGTTAAACCCAAAATATTTCACCAACTAAAACACACCAATGTTTTTGACCACCAACCGCCAAGTCGGACAATTCACACAGCGCACTCGCTCTTCTCTGGCGGTTACCCCGCAGCAGTCGAGGCCGCGGCGTTGCTCGAGGTCGTCATCGCGCCGCCGATGCCACCGCGTGCCGTCTGCCGCGGCCGCCCGGGCGACGCTCGCGTCCGGCCGTCCGCCCACGGCACGCGTCGGCCATCGGCCGTGCCGGGCAAAGACGGGCGTACGGGCGCGTCGCCCCCGCAGATGGGAGCACGGCGAGGCAACGGCAGTACTCGATGCGCGGGTTGGTGGAGTCTCGCGCGCCGCGCCGCCACCACGGCAACCGCACGAGGAGGAGCACGCCGGTGGTGGAGTCTCGAGCGCCGCGCCGCCGCGCAGCCGCCGATCCGCCTGCGGCGCCGGCATCGAACCATGGAGATGCGCCGCGAGGGTGGATCCGCACAGGCGCCACATCCGCCGGTGGGGCGCTGGCGCGCGTGCGGGCCGTTCTACCGCCGCCGGTGAGTGCCGAGTAGGGAAGCCGAGCCGGGCGGGAGCTGCCGCGAGACGAGTCACGGCCGTGGGAATCGATAAGGTCATGCACTCGTTCTTTGCATCACGGTGGGATGGGAAGTGGGCGGACATGGGCATTTAGACCTTTAGCGTGCCAAGGCCCCAGCGTAACAAAGAAAACACCGGGCCGTTGATTGCATCGGGCCGTGCCCGCGCCGTGCCACGTGGCCGCAGGTGGCCATTGGCACACGGCTCGGTCCACCACTGCCGCCGCCGCGGCCCGGCCCGGCGGCCGTGCCGCTCGTCGGGGGGCAAAAACAATGGCTACACGGCCGGGCAAAGACGCCCGGCTGCATGCCCATATATAAGCAAAGGCCCAACCCCACACACACCTCCCCAATCAAATCAAATCGTGACACATGCATTGAGCATCACATATAGTTAAAAAATAACAAATTACATAATTTAGTTGTAAATGACCTAAAAAAATCTTTTTAGTCTAATTAGTCCATAAGAGCAACGCCATCGCAGGCTTACACCAGCTTGTGGTTTCAAAGCAAAAAGAAGTGGCCACGTAGGCTTTGCACAAGTAAAACTGTTTTTCTTCCAACGCCCATACGAAGTTTAGTGCTACCCCACCCGACAAAAGTTGAATTGGTACATGACTCAGTGAATCTTATTCTCTCACACTCTCTAGCTTTTCAAACCAAGGCAAAGGTGTGCTTCGCAACCCACCCACTCGACTCACTTTGCAAAAACCTAGATGTCCGAACCTACGTGTCTGCGGGGCTAACATGCGGCCGCATTGGGCATGGCCTAATTAGCCACAATGTCATGTGCCGTGGAAGAGGGGGCTCAAAAGGGGCGATCCGCAGACCTAAAAAGCCAGCCCGGCCAGCCCGGGATGGGGAGACCGCCAAGACGCGACCCCGCCGCCGCCCACCGCCCCCGCCCCGCCCGTCATCGCGTCGTTTGCTTCCTCATTAAGTAATATTATTTAGGGATAAGATAGAAGTAGATTAGGAAATAAAGAGAGATCTACTTCAAGCATGCAAGTCTTCCAGACTATAAATACAAAGAGATAATGTAATCGTTGGATCAAGAAGAAAATTAAAGGGTAACACCCAACACCCTCGGCTCTCTCGGCCCTAGGCCTCTCTCTCCTCCCCTCCTCGTGCCGTGCGCCGCCGCCTCTGCCGGCGCCCTGGCGCCCGGCGCCGTCGTAGCCCCCGACATCTTCCTCCCCCTTCTACCTCGTCTCCAACAACCCCGACGACCGATTCGCTTTTCGGTAACTTTGATTGTCGTTGCCCGGCCGATCCCGATTGCTACCCCAAAGACGTATCGCCCGCCGCCGCAGCGCCGCCACGGAAGCGCCCTATCACCGTCACCTCCGGCCGACTGCCCAGCCTCGTGCCGCCACCGCATATTGCCGCCCCTACGTCGCCGTCATCGCCACGGAACTTCGCCCGGTGGCGTGTCACGGCCGGCCCAATCTAACGGTTTGTGACAAGCGGTATCCGGAGGCCGGACGATCCAGCCACGCCGCCAATCCGTCAAGATCAGCCGATGGCCGTTCGGCCGCCGCCTTACCCGAGATGATCATGGAAGCCATCCACGTGCTTTTGACACGAGTACGCCAATCGACAAGGCTGCGATCTCCAACTACATCACGCTTAAATGCGATTCCATCCTTCGATGCGAGCACTTTGCCATCCTCTCGGCCACCTGCGCCACGTGAAGCACAACGGCGAGCTCGCTCTCTTGAAACAACTACCTCCTCGGACGCCAACCTCATCGACACGCCGCAACACCGCGAGCTCATGGTCATGCCGCCACGACCTCCCCGACGACGCTCCTCCAACCACGGCGCCGCCGACGCCGCCCCTCCACGGGCGAGCACTAGGCACGTCCACCCCAAGGACGCCCCTGCGCCAGCAGTACAGATCGGACCAGATAAGGAGGCTACCACCAACGTCCACCAGCTGCTTGACGAAAAGCCTACTCAACTATGCCAACGTCACGAGGCTCCATCAATGGCATAGATAAGTTTCCCCATCCTAACAACATTGTAAGGTCCTAGATGGCTAGAGGGGGGGTGAATAGCCTATAAAAAATTTTCTACAAGCTCAATTAACAAACCGATTAGTATAACAAAAGGCGTAATCGCGGTTTGCACTAGCTCTATTGTCTTGCAAGCCTCTAGTGACAATTCTAGCAAAAAGCTATGATCTCTAAATCAATCAAAGGCTATGTCACTACTCTATCTAGTGAGCAATCCTAATATGGTCCTTATGCTAGCAAGAACAACTACACAAGGCAAGTGCTAGCTCTCTACACAATATAAATTAGGAATGTAAATGCAAGAGTAAGACCGATATACCAACACGTAGAGGCTATGAACCAATCACCGGAAGATGATGAACCAATCAACACAATGAGATGATGAACCAATCACCAAGACAAGAGACACGTCGATGTGTTGACCGGAGTTCACTTGTACACCGACAAGTTACTCTCGGTTGTGCCGACCAACACAAGGATGGTGTTTGAGCTAGGCGGTGCCCTTGCTAGCCTCAACACACCACTCACAAGTGAGGTACCCAAGACACGAGCAATGTATTCCTTGCACTTTGTCTTCCCGACGAGGAGTGCGTGATCCTCTCACAAATCAACGGGAGGTGGCCAAGAAACAATCACCTCTTCTTGCCAACAACTCCACCAATCCACCAAACCGGCTAGGGAGCGGTGCCTCCAAGAGAAACGGGAAATCCACCGTCTCACAACGATCCCCAAGTGCCTCTAGATGCAAAAACTCGATGCAATGCACTTGGATCAACTCTTCTCTCAAGAATGAAGCTCAAATCAAGAATGAGAGAGGAGGGAGGCTTGCTTTTGCTTGCTCAAAGGTGTTAGGAATGATTCAAATGACCAAAGAGAGGGAGCAAGAGGCAGCCAAGGGGGTATAAATACCCTACACCACGAAATGTGGCCGTTGGGAGGAAACCCACGGTTTTCGCGCTGGCCGGGCCTTCGACCCGGACTCACCGGTGAGTCCGGTCGGTGGGTCCCGGTCACAACCGACAACCCTTAAAGCGATTTCCGAACCCCCCGGCCGACCGGGTCCGGCCGTGCGTCCGGCCGTGCCGGTCTTGACGGAAGCATCCGGCCGATCGCGTCCGTCGGCCCTCGGCCGAAACCCCGGTTTACACCCTTCATCGAATTCTCGACGGACCCGCACACCGGCGCGTCCGGTCGAAGCTTCGCGTGCTTCCGGCCAGTGCGTCCCGGCCACATCTGAAGCCGCGAAATTTGTGTGGTTTCGGCCATCGTTCCTTCGCCTTTGCTCCAAACCGACTTCCGTCACTTGTTTTTCTTGTTGCCAACACGTCGAAGAACACTCGATACCATGTGTTAGCATTTTCAAAAACATTTTTTGACAAGTGCGGAGTTAGCTCTTTAGGTTAGAATGCATGCATATAAATTTTGAACCTAAAGGCACATGAGGACCGATATGTGCGATAAGTTTTCCCTCTTTATACTACGGCTTATCGATCCTATAATCACCACACCCTCTATGGTGTCTTGGGTGTGAAATCAAAAAGCCCTATGGTTATACCTTTGCCTTGGGACCTTTGATCTCCAAACCACACACGAATTGGATGCTTGATCATCTATTTGGATCACCTCGATCCATCCTTCATGATCACCATGCACCAACGAAGCACGACCAATCTCCAATCTAATTAAACACTTAGCATCGAGAGAGATTACTCCTTAGGTGTCACTAATTAGCCAAAACCAAACTAGAGATCTTCAATCTCCCCCTTTTGGTAATTGGTGACAACCCGTATAAAAGGTTTTATGATTAATGTTTTTGAACATATCATGGTTGTCCAAGCATTTTGCTTACAATCATAGGATTGACAATCATCATAGTTCAGGTTTTGGTAGCATAAGCTCCCCCTACATGTATGCCACGAGTTTGGAACGAAGCATTGCATACATGTATGAATATTGAAATTGAGGGTGAGCTATGTTACCAAAATGATGCTTAAGGTGAAAGAAATGGACCTTTGAAGCGTGATACCAATCGGAGTTGCGCCATTTTCACCACTAAAAGCATCAAGATAACTAGATTTTCATCAAAACTCAAAGTACCACGTGAGATCATATTATAAGCAAGGTACTTGAATTAAGAGCGAAATTTTGAAAATCTAGCTAGCTCCTATGCATGCTAGTTATTCAACCACTTGTAAACCACTTGTGAAAACTAGCATACACCACACAAGCATGTATATATGGATTTTAAATACATGTGCAATGAGCAAGTCATATGTTAGAGCACAAACAAATGCAACAAATTGTCTATGAGCTTGCTCCCCTACTTGTGTGAACCACTTGTAAACTCATGAACCCCATGAGAGATTTTCAAAAACATGTGAATTTTATTAATTTTTCCAAAACCTTTCATGCACTAATCTCTCCCCTTTGTCGACAATTTCCACAAAAGGTATGACCATGTTGTGTTATGGAAGAGAATAGTGCTCAAATTTGGTCAAATTTGGATCACTTGTCAAACATATATTTCAGTTTGAACCAAAGACAAGCTTCTTCACACCTCATGACAAGGGTTATCTTGCCTATGTTGAAGTATATGTGTGAAAGCGATAGCCAAATTCAACACTTGAGATTGCAAGCCCATAAACATGTCATATGTCATCACTAGTTCAAACAAGCATAAATAGCAATAGTGATGGCATACATACATTGAAATCCTTTGATTTTCCATGAATGCTTCCTAAGGCACAAGTTATATGTCTATATGTTCTAACAAGTCCTTAGTTATCATGAATGCCATGTCAAACAATTTCACCTTTGCTTTTGCTTGATGGAGGGGCATGTCATGGTAGTGGGGTGCATTCAACTCATGTTGGAGAAGTCAAGGATATTCAACTCATTTCGTAGCTTGCAAAACCTCTTCTCATCTAGTGGCTTTGTAAAGATGTCGGCTAGTTGATCTTGATTGCCAATAGGTTGGATAGCAATGTCACCCTTTTGTTGATGATCTCTTATGAAGTGATGCCTTATGTCAATGTGCTTGGTTCTTGTATGTTGGACCGGGTTTTGTGTCATCTTGCAAGCACTCTCATTGTCACAATATAAAGGCACATGATGGAAATCAAAACCATAATCCATCAATGTTGATCTCATCCATAGCAATTGTGCACTGCTACCGGCACTAATGTATTCGGCCTCGGTGGTTGAAAGTGTCACATCGGTTTGCTTCTTTGAGGACCAAGATACTAGAGATCTTCCAAGGAATTGACAAGTGTCACTTATGCTTCTTCTATCCACCTTGCATCCCCCATAGTCGGAGTCCGAATATCCAATAAGCTCAAAGTTTGACCCCTTGGGATACCATAGCCCGACATTTTGAGTGTGCTTCAAGTACCTCAATATCCTTTTTGATGTGGTGAGATGACTCTCTCTAGGTGAGGATTGAAACCTTGCACACTTGCCAACACTAAACATCACATCGGGCCTAGAAGCGGTCACATAGAGTAACCTTCCAATCAATGACCTATAGTACCTTTGATCAACCATATTGCCACTTTCATCATTGTCCAATGATCCATTGGTACCCATTGGTGTGTTAATGCCCTTTGCATCTTGCATGCCAAACTTCTTGATCATGTCTCTAATGTACTTCCCTTGACTAATGAAGGTGCCATTCTTCATTTGCTTGATTTGAAGACCAAGGAAATATGTAAGCTCTCCAAGTATAGACATCTCAAATTCTTTTGCCATCATCTTGGCAAACTCTTCACAATACTCTTGATTTGTTGATCAAAGATGATATCATCAACATATATTTGCATGACAAACAAATCCTTCCCAATCTTCTTGGTGAAAAGAGTAGTGTCAACTTTGCCCATCTTGAAGCCTTTCTTGAGTAAGAAGTCTCGTGCGTCCGGTCAGAAGCTTCGTGTTTCCGGTCAGGTGCGTCCGGTCACATCTGAGCTGCGAAATTTCGTCGTTTCGTCGTCGTTCCTTCGCCTTTGCTCCAAACCGACTTCCGTCACTTGTTTCTTGTTGCCAACACGTCGAAGAACACCTCGACACCATGTGTTAGCATTTTCAAAAACATTTTCGACAAGTGCGGAGTTAGCTCTTTAGGTTAGAATGCATGCATATGAATTTTTGAACCTAAAGGCACATGAGGACCGATATGTGCGATAAGTTTCCCTCTTTATAGTACGGCTTATCGATCCTATAATCACCCACACCCTCTATGGTGTCTTGGGTGTGAAATCAAAAGCCCTATGGTTATACCTTTGCCTTGGGACCTTTGATCTCCAAACCACACCGAATTGGATGCTTGATCATCTATTTGGATCACCTCGATCCATCCTTCATGATCACCATGCACCAACTCCGACACGACCAATCTCCAATCTAATTAAACACTTAGCATCGAGAGATTAGTCCTTATGTGTCACTAATTAGCCAAAACCAAACTAGAGATCTTCAAACGTCTTCCTTGACACTAAGAAAGCTAGGAGCATCCACACAATACCATCGGCAACAACTCAACGGCGCCGCCGGCGTCAAAGCCGGCGTCACCAACTACAACCCCAACGTCCTCGACATCGCCAATCCCATGAACACCATGGACAACAACAACATCGCTCCAGGCCTACATCACCATCAACAATGATGATTTTGCAAGAGGAACGCCAAAGAACGGCGACATCAATCCCGACATCCTCAACGTCACCATCGACGCCGACAACCACGACGTTCCCCATGGGCGCCGCTATCGATGACAACACCGACGCCGCCCCGGCGCCGCCTAACGAGACGATCGTTCACTTTCGCCCGAACTTCAACGACAAGATCAATCCGCCAAACGCTGGACATGCCTACATCGACAATGCCGGAGAATACAATCGGGGCAAGCCGCGAATCACGTTCTATGCTTCAACACTTGCAAGTGCATCAAGGACATCCTCATCCCGGCAATTGGACTCGATGACATCGGCGCCCGACTCGTAGCGAAGGCACCCCAGCTGAAGAACACGACAACGGAACATCGGCTCCTCCGAGACCCGGGTATGCCGCTATCCGCTTTGATAATAGCGGTACTTCTGCGGTTCATATGCATGCCAAGCAAGGTACTTGAGGACGGGAATGACTACACCCACGATGTCTTCCTTGCCACTTCAAGTTGCCAAGCTATGGCGACGCGGGCAACCCTCGACGGGGTGATGACATGATCAACTTCATCTACGCCGACATGAGACAAACAACGTCACGACTACATCAGCACACCTCGAGTTCGCCAATGAGATTCATGCCACGCAATAGGACACACTACGCTGGGAGGCACCCCCGCACAATGGGCGACGCGATTCAACTCATTTCGTCTCTTCGACGCTCCCGCCTACTATGTGGTCTTTAGCATGCTTCGACTTGCAAGCTTCACCAACTACAACATGAGGTACACGCCACCCACATCAATCTCCTACCTCGTCAGCCTCGTCACTACCCCGGAGGATTTCATCCTTCCTCAACCGGCTGCACCGACCGATGACAAGCTTCATGGCATTGGCGCACCAACACACTCTAGGCGAGACCACCGGATTAGGCGCCGCGGCGTGATTGGCATCCATACCTCGACAACCGGGCCATCCGTCGCCATCCATTCAACTACAAGTTCGGCGACTACCTTAGGAACCCGAGCTTCGACATCGACTTCAGCGACTACACCACATTAATCAGCGGCTTCAACAAGAAGGCGGGCCAACTCCAAAGACCACTATGGCCCGAACGACATGTCTTCCCGGTTCAACATCGCCTTCGCCCCTAGCGGGTGGAATGGGCGACGCGTGGACGCGCCGCCTCGTCGAACGTTGGGGAAATGTCATGTGTCGTGGAAGAGGGGCCAAAAGGGGCAGTCACAGCCCTAAAAGGTCGGCCAGCAGCCCGGGGAGGGGGGGCAAGCGCCTTCCTTGGCCGTCGCCGCCCACGCCATCTGCCGTCATCGCGTGGTTTGCTTTCTCATTAAGTAATATTATTTAGGGATAAGATAGAAATAGATTAGGAAATAAAGAGAGATCTACTTCTCATACAAGTCTTCCGATGACTATAAATACAAGGGAGATGTAATCAGTTGTATCAAGAAGAAAATTAAAGGGGTAACACCCAACACCCTCACTCCGACCCTAGGCCTCTCTCTCTCTCTCTCTCTCCCCTGTGCGGGTGTGCGCGCCTCTACCACGCCACCACACTGCCGCCCCGAGGGCGCCACCGCAGCCTTGGCCGCTCCGCCGCCGGTCGTAGCCCCGACATCTTCCTCCCCTTCTACCTTGTCTCCAACAACCCCGGCGAACCCGATTGCCATCGCCCGTGACCTCGGGATTGCTAAAGACCATCGCCGCCCTCGCGCCGCCCACCGCACGCACCGCCGGAAAGCGCCCCCTACCACCGTCACCTCCGGTGACCGCCTAGCCTCATGCCACCACCGCTACCACCCCCGCGCATTTGTCATCACCGCGAAACTCCGTGGCGTGTCACAACCGCCCAATCTAACCGGTTTGTGACACATAAGCACTACATTAAACCGTAACCCACATGTGTTAATGCCACATTAATTATACTCAACATTCATCTCGCGATTTCAGGCGAGTTATGAAATTAGTTTTTTTTCATTAGTGTCTAAAAATCTCTTCCGACATTCGGTCAAACATCTGAAGTGACACCCAAAAACTTTCACTCCCCCAAACTAAACACCCCTTCCCCCAATTTTAGACTTCCTTGTCCTGTGAAGATAAAACTGTTCCGTGCGAAACATACGTTTCATGGATCCCATCAATCAAACAAACAAAACACCTCACGTCAAGTTGTCAATAAAAGCGGTAACACAGTGTGTGTGGGTGGAGGGTTGCAAAATCCATTGGAAAAAGTCCGAATTCCTCCCCAACTATCACGAAAGTTCACTTTTCCTCCCTCAACGCCGAAACCGGACAAATCACCTCCCTCAACTTTTCAAACCATGCAAATTATCTCCCTCGGCGGTTTTGAGGGGGCGGTATTGCTACAAGAATGGCCGGTTTGCCTTCTCCTTTTTTAAAAAATCCGGTTGAATCTTTGAAAAATCATAGTAAATCACGAAAAATCATAAAATGAAAAAATCCAATTTTGTTGGACTCCACATAATTAGATCTACATAGTGAATATTTAATATGATGTGTTGGCCTTGAGGGAGGAAAAACTGAACTTTCGTGATAGTTGGGGAGCTTAAATGACGGACTTTTTCCAAATCCATTCCATTCATCGGCGTGTTTGGGCTTTTGCAAAAAAAAAAAGCCCAATAGACATGCGGTCTACCGCGCTACATAAATGTGTTGTTGGGCTCTACTTGTGCCTATGTTGGGCCAACCTAGACTGGTGGAAGATCGTGCCACTCATCGCAATTCGCACCTACTCTTCCTTAATTGGGTCAGTTGAGCATGACTCATAAATATAATCATGCTCCCTTTAACGTTTTTTTTTGTTACAACATTCATAATAAAAATTTCTCCATAAGATTAGGGTTTTGCGTTGTTGTAGAAATTTGAAACAATAAACCCGCATGACAATACAAAATATTAACATGCGAGTTAATTGGACAAGCAAATACATCCATTTTATAACTTTGGACAAGTTCGGTTATCCATAACCCCGATCGTTTCTCTCGAGGCGAAAGCACGAAGTTTACTTATTACCGAGACAACATTTTGATGAGTCCTTGGCGGCATGTTTGCATGCATGACCATGGAACCAGAGGTATCTAACATAACTTATGATTTGTGTGCCACCCGATGTTTCCGCCTCTCTCACAAATTCACATTGCTTACATTAAAGTATATCACCTTTCCTAGCGTTTCGGTGGTGGATCAACAAGAATCCAATCCTCACCGTCTACTACTTCAAAAGTGCACATACATGTTTTTTTTTTTTTTTTTGACTTAAGTGCACATACATGTTACTTACCTCCTAGCTTAAATTTAAGATGCCTTTGTTAATTTGCTCAATATGCCTTCAAGCTTTGCATTATGTCCTTAGTGTAATCATTTTTTTTTTTCCCCTTTTAATTTTAAAACCATGGACACATGGCACAATGGATGGCGATGTGCGTGTCAACAATCCAGACGGGGGTAATGTTGTTTTGCACCTCCGTTGTAAATGATCGGATGTACTATTAATTGTAGCTACACCTCCTTCAAACCTTTTGCATATGTACTGCTGGCTTCCCAAGCATTTGCTCCGACCACAACGAACTAAGCGACACAACACTCATAAACGTGCAAGATGTTTGGAGCCCCTATCCCAATCTCCGTAAAGTTTGGAGCCTCACTTTCACACCCGACGCAATTTGTGATCCGTTTGCTTGCCGCTTACGTGGTGCATCAAGATACAATAGCTGCCACTTCTTGAAACAACGGCTGGCTCCTCTCGATCTTTCAAAGGTTCGGGGACTTGCATTCGCACACGACAACAACTCCATAAGTCCGTACATCTCTTTGCCCAAAATATATATTCCAACAACTTATTTGCAAATGAGAAAGTTACAAATCCAACTTCATATTTTTTGCATGAAATTGAATGGCCTTCTAATATGTCCACATATATAGACGTTCCAACATATTAATCACACAATATTTACCTTTAGCTATCAATTGCTAACTAAATTCACCCGCTTTCAATAGCATTCTATATAGGCACCATTTTTAATCCCTACATACACGTGCAAAGACTGCGTGGTGCTTGCTCTCGGATTTAAGAGAGTGGTTGTACCGATAATAATAGAATTGTACCATCATACGACAAATGTTGCGGAGGGGCGAAGCATATCCCTACCGATATCTGAGTATGATAAGAAAAAACAGCCGCTATCTCCAAGCTTTCATCGCCTTGCTTAATTATGCTACTGAAGTTTTGATTGAACTATTATTATTTTCTTCTTCGAAACCGATAGAATGGAAGCACGGATGCAAACTCAGCATCCGAGAACGAAGCTTCCTACTACCTTCGCACCAAGCACGAACAAAGATAACTAAAATACTAAATGGATAATTTAAATGCGGTGAGTAATGGTGACTTAGTTTCTCGATTGGATTTATGCACCAATTTTTGGCACACATTCAGTTATGCCATTGCATTATTTGTTCTTATACTTCCCATATTCCTTACCGTAATATCTCCTGTGCACCTCAAATTCCCATTTGAGTTCTTATGCTATATGTTTTTTTGACCGAACCGGTCGGGGGGTCCCCGACCTCTTTTTTTTTAATTAAATGAAAGAATAAATACAAGCAAGATTACAAGGCTACTAGGCCTAAAAAAAAAGAAAGAAATTTCTAGACATAAGATTCTCTCCGGTTATTTAAAAGGTTACATTTGGCACCCTTGGCCTTAATACACACCAAGCCAAATTCATGGATGAAAAGCCTCTTCCAATTCAAGTGGGACTTGTACCATTATCAAATATAAAGCTATTCCTTAGCTTCCAAATGCTCCAACAGGCACATATGACGATTTCCCCGAAGATAATACTGCGAAACTCACTTCTTGCCTTGAGAAACATGGAGATGGGGTTTATGTTCAAGTCCCACTTGATCTTGAGGTATCAAAGACTGATTTACTAAATGTACATCCAAAAAATAGATGAAAATAGGACTCTTCACATGAGCTGCTGCATAAGACACAATTATAACTAGTTTGAGTCATGTTCTTTCTTTTTAGGATATTTCTAGTGTTGAGCCTGTCTCGGACAAGCGACCAAAAGAAATTTTTTGATTCCCTAGGTTGCTTCCCTTCCATATCCATTTGAACAAAGGAGAGGAGCCATCGATTTCCTCATCATCATGTATGCTCTCTTCTTTGCTATATGGGGAGTTGCCGCATTTGTAGGTCCAAATGTCACTAGAGTATTAATCAAGACCTAAATTATTTAAGATATCATTCATCTCGTCCAATTGCTCCTCTACTATTGGGGACGAGAGTTGGGCTAAAAAGTCTCTCGAAAGGTTTGGTTCGGATAAAACCCGATAGGACACTTGGGTTTTACGGTGTAGGAGAAGAGTTGAGGGAACCTATTTTTGGTCGGGATCAATCCGGATGTTCGTCCCGAGCGTAACGTTTCTCCCTTCTTTGGAGCACAAGTGGCCGGCTCACGGAATTTGACAAATAATTTCATCACATCTCTCCACTAGAAAGACCTTGTTGGTGTTCTTGCCTAGGGTGGGTTTTCACCATTGGAGTATAAATTGGCCCATGTTAGAGTTACCGAGGGGGATATAAAACTTTATTGTAGAACTTATCCGGGTATTTCATGAGCAAAGATTGCATTGTTCTGAGTCTCAATATCTATGATGCCAAGCCCACCTTGATCCTTGGATTTGCATACTTCTTCCCAAGCTACTAGACATCTCCCTTTTTAAATACGCCTCCCCCTTGCCCCATAGGCAATTTTTTTCTATAATGGTCAATTTCTTTTACAACTTGGGGAGGGAATTTTAGACTACACATGTAGAATGTGGGAGGGTAGAGAAAGCGAGTTGACCAAAATGAGTCTTCCATTGTATGATAGATGCTTGCTAACACAAGATAATCTGTTTTTCAATTCAGTGGCGATTAGGGGTGTGAACTCGGCAATTGATGGTGCAGTTGTCCCAAGTGGGAGGCCTAGGTAGGTAAAAGGTAGGGTTCCAACTTGACAACCAAGTAACTTTGCTAGATCCTATGTCTTTTGGCTGTCTATGTTGATTGGTACCAAACTAGATTAATTGAAATTGACCTTCAAACCGGAAGGCTCTTTGAAAAGATCTTAATGAAGTTTTTCGGGTTGAATGAGTGTATTCATTCGGGGAGAACCAACAAAGTGTCATCGGCATCTTGGATGATGGGGTAGTGTTGATATTTCTTACACGATCCCAATTAGGAAGGCTAAAAGAAATATATATGGGATATCTATCTAATCATGTTAGCTTGGATATGGGATTAACCTCATGATCCAACAAAGCGGAGTTAGGCGGTGTTAGTAGTGGGATGTAACATAGTATCACTATCCATAGTGGAGTTAATCTCACCGGGATATGTACTCAAGGTATACCACTCATTTCTAGGCATTACCTATACACTAGTCCGTCACCCTAGCAATAACGCTCAAAGAAATGCGGGGCATGGTACTCTTGATTGGCCTTGATAAAAGAATGAACATGATATGCAAAGCTTGAGAGATAGAAATACCAATTGTAGCACTTCAGGGAGTAATCCAGGTATCGTATTTATATTTTACCACGGGGAAGGAAATCTATGGAAAGGTAGAGAGAAAAGGATGTCTAATAATTTATATTGTGATTTAGTTATGAGATCCACCTTATAGTATTGTAAATTGAGTTGCCATAAGTATCTAACATTACTCAACGGGATAAGTCACGGGATAAAGATAATAATAATGGTAAATACCCAAGTCTAAGATCATCATATGCCACTAGTGTCATACGAGCTATTAACATGTTATAGAAAGAATAGAATGAATATTCCTAAGATACTCTTAATCATATATGTCAAATGAATACTACAATTAGTGCAATACATCTAGCTATCATGACAAGGTTGGATTACTTCTACACATGGCAAGCATTACCAATAACAACCAAGGACCTAAACTTGATCATTACCGTAATAATAAACTTCGACTAGTCCTACATTGGAGGGTGGATTCCAAAGGACTCAACGGTCTGTCACTCCCGCGATCTACCACACGGCCCGAATGTAGGGTGCAATTGCAGATAAACGTTGTATAAACACCATGTTTACACATTGCTTATCACCCACATAGTGATCATCTATATGGATGCTATACAATTCCATGCATAAAATATAAAGCAATCTTACTAAACTAAACATATAATCATAGCAAGCATAAACACATATCAATAAGAATATAATAATTATATAGATCAAAGCCATAACAATTGTATTCTAAATATAAGAGTACTTACGGTCGAATACAAGAGAGAAGTCTCAAGAACAATGATCCTTGCTACTTCTTGACTATCGGGAACTCAAGATGAACTTGATCTTCAACTAGAACTAGCTATGTAGCTAACTACTTCTAGTATGAACTAGGGCTTAGGTCTAGACTTTGGACTAGATGGGTATGAGTTGATGAATGAGTATGATAATGATCAATCGATAGCCCCCGGGTCGGTGGTCTTCTTATATAGTACTTGGCGATGAGCGTCAACCCTTGGATCAAACCGACCTTCAAAGAAGCGGTGTAGAAACAACCTCAATGTCGGTAGTAAACCGACCTAGAAAGGAGAGACCGACGAGGGGTGGCCCACTGGCGGCGGCCTAGAATTACCGGGCGCCGCCGGTGGCATGCCACCCCGGCGTCCCGTCTTTTCTCGGTGTCCTCTGGTATCTTCTAGAATGTTTTAGTTTACTTTTCGGGTTGAGTTGCTTCACGGTTAAGTCTTGTCTTCATATGCCTTGTATATTAGGAACTTTCTCCATCTTTCTCTCGCAATTATCTATCAAGTCCTCGGAAAGTCACTGAGAATACCAAAACTCGTGGAATTATGTTAGTTAGACCCCTAGACTTATGTTTGGTCTTTAACTTGAGCCCTTATTTCATGTTATTTGTCTTATAATATTATGCTATAACAGGTGTCAACAGGTAGTCTCCCTGGAAGCTGTGGCTTAGTGGGTGATTGAGGAGGCCATCCTGCCATCCTTTATTTGCCATGCTTTGGAGGAGATCAACAGCTAAAACAAATAGAAGAGGAGATAGAGGGTCCCCTTGTCTAACTCCTCTCAAACATTTGAAATTTTTGCCGGGGATTCCATTCAATATTACGGAGGAGGAACCACTTGAGAGGATGTTTCTCACCCAATCAATCCATCTGGCAGAAAAACCTTTGTGCTTTAAAATTTCAAGGATGAACTCATGCTCAATCTTATAAAAAACCTTCTCAAAGTCCAATTTCGGGATGATAATCTCTTTTTTTTTGAATGGTGGCATAGATGAAGGAATTGGAATGCCCAGGCTAGACAATCTTGTATGGTTCTCTCTTTAATGAATCCATATTGGTTTACATGAACTAGATCCAAGATGATGATTGATTGCGGTATATTTGATAGAATTTTAGTGATGCACTTCATGGAATAGTTTGTTAGGGAGATAGGTCCGTAGTCATTGATTTGTCTCGGGGTTTTCCTTTTAGGGATCAGAGTGATGAGAGAGGAATTGATACTTGTACGGTTACAATTCTAATTGCGTAAGTCAAGGAACAGTCTCCCGAGGTCTCGTATTAATGATACTCCAACATTTTTTAATAAATGTTCCATTGAAGCCATCTGGCCTTGGTGCATGATTATTTGGTAAATCTTTGACCACTAGTTCCATTTCTTCATTACTGAAGTCAGAGTCTATACTTGATAGGTCCTTAGGGCTTAGGAAGTCATCAAGGTTGATTCATACCACTTTGTATTCATCGACCCCAAGCTCTCTTTGAAAGCTAGCCATAGGAGATTAGCTTTTTTGTTCATGGTCCGAAGTATGATTGCCTTGTGCATCCTATAAAGAGACTATGAAATTTTTCTTGTGAGGAATGGTGACCATCATGTGAAAGAAATGTGTATTTTCATCCCCAAGATTCACCCATCTAATGGTATTCCTTTGTCTCCGTATTTTCTTTTTGGATTCCAATAAGTTTTCCGGATGAGACTTGACCGGTCTTCTAAATGCCGATTCCATTACGGATAATGGTCTCTGCTCTTCAAGTCCATCCAACACTTGTAACACCCATTTACTATTATGGACCGGTTTGCTTAGATTGGATAATTTGTTGCTCCATTTTCGAGCCCCCGCCGGTGTGTTTCAACTTTCTTTGAAATATGCTTGGCAAAGACAAGCATAATGGGGTGACCAAGGTTCCAACAATGTTGTCTTGTTTCAAGGAACCCTGGGGTGATCAATCCAAAAAATTTTCAAATATGAAAATATTGGATTTTGGAATTGAAGTACCAATGTGCACCACATATGGTATGTGATCCGATGTTGGCTTAGGCGGTGGTTGTACAATGATTTGTAGGGAAGGATGTGATCCGGCTAGAAGAGGAGGTGAAAACCTCGGCCGGTCAAGCTCGACACGGAGGGGGTCTTGTTGCATGTTACTCTCGGTATAAGCCCTCCCACCGAAAAGGATTTTTCGAGTTAAGTCTAGATCGAAATAGCTTCATTGAACATATTCATTTTTCGACAAATCCCCTCCTAGCTTATTTACATTTGTCCGGGTTTCTTATCAAATTGAAATCTTCACCCGGAAGCCAATCCTCAATGCTTGAAGTGTCAAGATTTAGAAGCCGGTGATAAAGTTAGGTTTGATGGCTGGTTGTGATGGTCCATATATGTTGGTGACCCCAAATTTGCTATTATCAAGTCGACATGAGAAGTTAACTGTTAAGGCATAGGAGTTGGCTTGGATGACGACCATCCAGGATCTTTGTTGTTCGAAATAGTCAAGACCTCCGGATGCACCAATAGAGGGGAAAAGCAATGCGTCTAGGGATGCGGGGGCAAAACTTTTTAATGTAGAAAGCATCAAAGTTTTCTCTTTTTGTTTCTTGAATGCAAAGGATGTGACATGCACTCTCTTGAATTTTGGCTCTTAATGCATGTGACAGAGCCGACCAATTTATAAGAAATCAAGTATAATTCACAATCACCGAAGCAATCGCAGATCTACACTTGAGTCCATATAAACCCGGTATTCGAAATCTCAAAGTGATTTCAAACTCATCAACAACACAACAGGATCGTTGAGCTTGGTAGTAAAATTCACGTGTATTTCAAACCAAATTCGATATATTAAACATCGAGTGCGAAGTATAATTTATTACAAACTTCAGGTTCATTTATGCGAAGCGTGTAGTTTGCGAAAACCAAATAGTCTTTTAGCGAAAACAAATATAAAATAGTGCGGTAGATAGTCATCCTCAGTAGCGGCATGAGGCAGGGGATATAGATTTGCCTTGCCCCGGCCTTATTCTTCATCAACAGAAACAGACAAGTCTTACAATAACCATGGTAAATATGATCACACTGCAACAATGGGAATAAACCACGAAAGTACGAAATACTCGGCTAGACTTACCCGTCCAAAATAAAATAAAAGACTCCAAGGATCATGCTAGGCTTTATCGGGGTTCGGTGACTCACATTAATTTCACAAATAAAGTTGTTTAGTGAACCTATTCATACTCTTGGTACTCTTCCAAGTTAAAAGGTTACTTAATTATTTACATAACATAGATCCTGTATAGTCAAGATTAATCATTGCTCAATTAGAATAAATATCGGCATAAGTAACTTGATCGGGATAAATTAGTCGCAACATGATAAATAGCATATATTGTAGTAATTAAGACTACATTGCCGTGGACGCAACCCGGGTTCTCACTAACCGAGGAGAGATGGCGATTCAAATCGATTTGCAAAACCACCGGGCGAATACCCCGACACACACCAAGTCTACTTTGCAAAGGCAAGTCTACTCCCAAGGCGTTACGGGGCGTAAAAGTCTCGGTCTTGCCGGCTACCCCCTCCTTCTCGGGTGCCAAGTGAGCGCATACAACGAGGACGAGCGCCATCGTGCGCATCTTCTTGCACCCAATAAAAATCCCCCATCCACCAACGCCAAAGGAGGAGCGATAAAGCGAGCATGGCGGCCCCTAACATTCTTGCGAGCCGTGGCTCACGACCCAAATGGAGCCTACTAAATGCCGTATGTTCAACTTCCGACCACATTCCGACAAAGTATGAGTCCTTAATCGATCGGATGGAAAGACCACAAGTTCCATCCAATCTAACATGTTTTATTAAGGGGTTCTCGGCAGCTTCGACAATCACCCATGTGATTGTTCACAACATAACCTCAAGTGACCGCAATCACCGCCTCTCACGCAAACATGGTACCGAGCATTAACCTAGACCTCTATATAGGATGGGGCAACTTTCAACAAGGATCATAATGCATCAACGGTTTCAACCATTCCCTAAACTTAATGCATAAAACATATAAAGGACTCAAGTCAAGATAATTGGAAGAATTAGGAAAGGGCGAATGCTCGGGCTTGCCTCGCGAGAACGTCGCCGAACGTGCTCCGGACACTCGGTCAACTCGTGCGTCGACCCTTCGTCTCCTGTGACTCCTCCGGACTGCACTCCCGGATGGAACAGCTCCCCGGCTCCTCGATCGGCTCCTCGAACTTCCCCGATCCCGAGATGATGCATATGATGGAGAAAAGAAACAATTATAATTACATAAATAACAACTTGCATAAGGTAAAATATGTATGATGGATGGATGCTTCATGATGCAAGCTATTAATAAGTGCATATCTCTTCCGCAGAAACCTAACTTAATCTACACAAGAAACATTAACAACCTACATCAATCAACCTCCTAACTTGCTAATCACTGGAAATGACAGCCCGACATACTGTCACTAAAACAGTCACACAGGGAGTTCTACAACTCCAAAATCAGTGAACTAGGACTCTATGGAAAGCTAACAAAATTTCCTACAAAACATTCCACGGCGTCCAGAGCTGAATCTGAACCTATCAGCCTCGAAATTGGGAAAAACAGAGGCTCTGTTTTCAGCCCAAACATCACATACAACCTCCATAACTCACAAACTACTCATGCAAATTATCTCAAACTTAACCAGCAAGTAAATCAAGTAATTATCTACCAAATAAACCTACTGGACATGTCAAAAGATAATCTAAAGCACATACAATAACATGCCCTAGCAAACACTACACTTGCACCCTGTAATTAAATAAAATGCTAGAACAAGAAAATGTCAAAACTACTAAGCTGATCAAACCAAGCTTACTAACAGATCACAATCATGCTAGGAACACATAATAAAAATACTAACACCCATCATTTTCATATAAACATATATCTCTAGCCTATTTTCTATGCATCCCAAATATGATAAATATATAACTACTTCAAAAAATTCTACCAAAATTACCAGAGCATCTTACTGACATATAACAGCTACCATAAAAATCTCATGGCAAGATCATGCTCCTACAGCCCTACACAAAAAATGACAAGTTTACACCAAACCTATGCATGAAAATACTTTTGTACTATGAAAAGTGTCAGACAACATATTTCTGAGTATGAAAAGCTTCTAAAACCTATCAAACATAAACATACCAAGTTTCACACTCAAAACCCTAATATTTATTTTTCTATGAATTTCTAAAGATCACATAGCAAAAAGCACATAAATAGAAAATCACATTTCTTCTACAGAACATACCATGCATGATATTTTTCCTAGACTCTACTCACAAAAACAAGTACTTTTCATACAGAAAGCATATTTTTATCTTGTACCAATTAAAAGATATGATTTTCTCCAATTTCCATGCATTTCTAGCCATAAATAAAACTCTATATAAAAGTTCTCACAAAATAGGATTTCATATTTTTATACTGTAGCCTATCCCCTAACAAGCATGGCAAAATTTGTTTCACTCAAAATGGACTCAAAATGACCAAGATATGAATTTCTAAAGCATTTCATTCCAATGCGGAAAAAGCAAAAGAAAAAGGAAAAAGAAAATCGGGCGGGGCCCGCGTGTCGGCGATTTCTGACACATAAGCAGGGTATGGCGGGACGGCGGCGGATCGGCGGCGGGATTTCGCCGGCGATGACTAAACCGGGCAACCGGCTAACCTAAACGCATCTACGCCGACGCGAGGGTCACGATGGTGCCCTTGGTTTGGCGCTAAAACCCTAACGAAACGACGACGACGGCGGCGGCGCGGCTCGGGCGGGCGCTGACGGCGGGCGGACCGCCGTTTCTCGGTGATTGACGGCGAACCAAAGGCCGTTCCCGACTCTAGGGCATCTAACTAAGACATGCAAGCAAGATTGGAGCCCAACGAACAACGACGGCGACAAACCAAACGCGACGGCGGCGGTGCTCATGGGCGGCTCGTCGGCGACGACAGCGTCCCGGCGAACGGGTGGCTCGATCTACTCATCCATCTAGCTCTAGACCTCAAGCACCACAAGGCGACTCTAAAACACGAAGAAGCGCGGCAAAAAGCTCGATCCACGAGCTCGCGGCGACGGCTTGCCCCAACGGCGGCCATGGCGGCTCGCCGGCGGGCGCCGGGGCGGGCGAAACGAGGCGCTCACCGGGGTTCTTACCGATTCGTCGATGGCTTCGCGTAGAGGATGATGGAACGAGGCTCGGGCTGCGATTTGGCGCGGTTTGGCTCGACGACGGCGATGGAACGCGGGCGGCGCGCCCAGCGAGACGACGGCGCGAAGCGCGGGCGGCGCGTTTTTCGTCGCGTGGAGCGGCCGGGTACGGTGGGGTGGGAGTGGTGTTAGGTTAGCATGCTGGCGTGGACGCTGGTTTTAAGGCGCGGCGCGTGGGTCCAGGCCGTACATCGGGCGGGGCGGGCGTGCAGCCACGTCGCCACGGCACGGGCGTCGGCCGGCGGCCGCCAATACCCCCCTACTCTTTTTTTCAGCCCGGGTTTTGGCCTGTGCGTCGAGATTCGTGCGGAATTTGAAAAAGTCAAAACATCAACTTTGTATAGAATTTCATAAGCTACAAAACACTCAATATGAACTTTTTCTAATTCAGCCTAGATTTGAAACGAAAAATTAAAAACAGCAAGGTCAAACCAAACTAGTCAAAACAGAGTTTGAATTTGACTCAAATTTGACCCAAACTGTTGGGCACTATTTGAACCATTTCCAAACCTTTTCACAAGAAACTTATAAAAGATCATTTGCTCTATATAAAAAGTACTTCATTTCATCTATAGAAACTTTTTTTTGCTAAAAACCATTCTATCATGCACTTTTGAAATGAGTTTCAAAATAGGTCAAGGAGGTTTGACACTCTAGGGCTATTTTATAAAAATTTTCTAAATTGAAAACACAAGCTCAAACATGGTCCTAAATTATGTCAAAAATACATCTAGGCATAATCTAGGTCCAAAACATCATTATAGCAAAGATCCTATAGTAGCTAGATAAAACAAGCATGAAATGAGAGCAACTCAAAGTAAATGCTGCTATGAACTTGCTCATGCATGAAATGATGATGATGCTATGCAAATGATCATGCTTTCAAGATGCTTAACACCTAGGGTGTTACAATGCATCCCATTTCTCTTGTGAATTGATGCCTCTAATGTTCTAAAAAAGCACTTTGATATTTCTTCTATTGTTATTGGTGTTATCCATTGACAAACTAGTTAATTGGAGGGTAGCAGGATTGGTACACTAGGAACCAATCAAGTAGTTATGAGGATTTGAAATGCCGTTCGGACTAATAAAAAAGCGGGGCCATAGCTCTCTATTAGCTGGCCAACTTAGAAGGTTGCCAGGACTCTCAGGAGAAAACAGGATGCATGTGCCCTCAGGGTGTGTTGCAAGATAGGGACAACAAGAACTCAGAATTAAAGATATGATCAGAAGCATAAAAAAGGCACCATGATGTAACCAAGCAAACACCGATAACATAACATAAACTGATCAACTGAGTTTTGGAGCCAGCTCCAGTAGAATTCATCACACCACTTACAAACCAAATTATTTAAGAACCAGAACATGCTTTGGTTGGGCAAACTAGAGGAGTTTAAAATAGATAAAAGCACTATCGGGGAGGACTATTTGCAGCCACTTATAAGAAAAGCTTTCTATTCATCAATGTCATCGCAGACTAGGAGAGCGTAAGACATAGCCACAAGTCAGTATCCGGAGAAAACCTTCACCAATTCCACCAAGCACTTCTTTAGTTAGGTATGGGGGGGCGGGGGGCTTCCAAATGCCGGGATCATTGCCGGGGGTGGCACTTCTTCAACTTTTGCTTCAACATTGTCACCCTTCTCTTTTTGACCATGGTCCTCTTAGCGGTGTCTTCTTCTTCTTCCCAGATTTCTTGCTGCTGGAGGGGGTTTCAGTGAGATTGGTGGTAGTGTTGATGTTCTTGAAGCCCTTGCTCTTCTTGGAAAGCCTCTGGCGCTGTGCTCGACAAATTCATCGGCAATTTGCTCCTTGATCTTGACTCGACCTTTTTTGCTTGCTTGGAGTCTTGAACACATCGTGGGTTTCGGAATGATCTCAAGGTCCGAGCCTTTGCTGTCCTCTTCACTTTCCTCCATCTCAACTATGGTCATTGACTCACTCACTGCCATCTTGCATCACTGCCTCTGTATTAGCCTCATCCTCATCCAGGAAGTGCAGATCAAGCTTGTCCAGTTCCTCATCTCCAAATAGTGGATTAAAAATCCAGGAAAGTTGGAAAAGTAACCATTTGTTAGAGAAATATGATGGAATAGAGAAATCATATTTTGATAGAAACAATCTCATATTTCTTAGAAAGGATGCGGGTGGGCATCGAGGGGGGGTATACCTATCTCAGGAGTGAGGGGATTACAAGGATCTTTGGATCATCAGGCAGGTGTGGTCCAACAATGACACACTTCATCCTTGAGGAGGATTCACCATCTCTCTGATAGTTGGGCTTGAGAGACAGAACATGAGCTGTCATAGCAGTGCTGTTCAGAACTACAAGCCTGTTCTCAATCAGGTTCTCCTCCACCCGATCCACATGATTAACAATTAAGGTCTGCTGATTAGCTGAAGTAAACATATTATCAGGAGTTAAGAGGACTGAGAGGAGAGAGTTGATACTCACAGAAGCAGGAGCATTGTTGGTATCCACAAGGCTAGTATTTGTTTCATTGGTGACCAATCCATGAGTGTTCACAAAGGAGCCAGACAACCCCAACACATTGTCCATGGGAGCAGACTGCATCATCCAACGGTTAGAGCCAACAGTATCCACATTCATTCCTGTACCATCGTTACCTGAGGGTGGAGATGATCCTTGGCCTCCAGCAGGGTCCAGATGCGCCCAACGGGTAGAGGAGTGGGGAACAGGGTGAAGAGGGCCCATTGTCACATAAGCTTCCTCGTCAGGTAGAGCTGTAATGTTGGATTTCTTCAGGATGTAACAGGGTGAGGTCCAGGATGCTCCTTTGGGTGGTTAACCTGCATTGATCTTAACATTGTTTGGGATATTAGCATCATTATTCAGATAAACCTGGACAACCACCTTTGCCGGATCACGGACGCCAAACCAATCAACCATGATCCTAAACCCTATCACAGCTTTATCCACAATACTGTCACATTTCAAATCCTTAGGAAAACCCACAAGCATGATCCAAGCTTCCCGATCCAGATCAAAAGAACATGCATTTGCAGCTGTTGATATTTCTAACACGATCCAAATTAGGAAGGCGAAAGAAATATATATGGAATATCTATCTAATCATGTTAGCTTGGATGTGGAGTTAATTTCACAATCCAACAAAGGCGGAGTTAGGCGGTGTTAGTAGTGGGGTGTAAACTTAGCATCATTATCCATAGTGGAGTTAATCTCACCATGATATGTACTCAAGGTATACCACTCATTTCTAGGCATTACCTACACACTAGTCTGTCACCCTAGCAATAACGCTCTAAGAAATGCGGGTATGGTATTCTTGATAGGCCTTGATAAAAAGTTGAACATGATATCTGCAAGCGCACAGATAGAAATACCATCATAGCACTTCACCGGGAGTAATCCAGGTATCGTATTTATATTTTACCACAGGGAAGGGGAGTTTATGGAAAGTAGAGAGAAAGAGGTAATGATTTAGATTGTGATTTACTTATGAGATCCACTTGCGGTTGTATAATGCGTGAGTAGCCATGTGCATCTAACATTACTCAACAGGATAAGTCATAAAATAAAGATAATTGAATAAATGATAACTACCCAAGTCTAAGATCATCATATGCCACTAGTATCATACGAGCTATTAGCATGTTATAGAAAGAATATTCCTAAGATACTCCTAATCATATGTCAATGAATACTACAATTAGTGCAATACATCTAGCTATCATGGCAAGGTTGAATTACATCTACACATGGTAAGCAACTACCAATGACAATCAAGGATGAAACTTGATCATCACCGTAATTATAGCTCAACTTGTCCTAGCATTCAGGGGGTGGACTCCAAAGGACTCAACAGGACTGTCACTCCTGCGATCTACCACACGTCCCGGAATGTAGGGTGCAATTGCAGATAAACGTTGTATAAACACCACGTTTACACATTGCTTATCACCCATATAGTGATCATCTACGTGGATGCTATACAATTCCATGCATAAGATATAAGACAAACTCACTAAACTAAATATATAATTATAGCATGCATGGATACATATCAATAAGAATATAATAATGATATAGATCAAAATCATAACAATTGTATTTCGATAATAATAATACTTACGATCGAATACAAGAGAGAAGCCACGAGAACGATGATCCTCGCTACTTCTTGACTATTAGAAATCAAGATGAACTTGACTTCCTCTAGAACTAGCTAGGTAGCTAATTACTTCTAATATGATGAACTAGGGCTTAGGTCTAGACTTGGTTGGACTTGAGTTGAGATGAACTCAGATGATAATGACTTGGTATGAATTAGGGTTTCACCCTGGGGTCAGGGGGTCTTCTTATATAGCATTTGGCGATGAACAGGGACCCTCGGATCAAACCGACCTCCAATAACGGTGTAGATACAACCTCAAGGTCGGTGGTAAACTGACATAAAAATGTGAGGCTGACAGGTGGGACCCACCGGCGCCCGCCTATTTGGCAATCGGCGGTCGCTAGGGTGTCAAGCCACCTTGGCTTCCCGTCTCTTCTGGTGTCTTCCGGTATCTTCTAGAGTGTTTTAGTCCACATTTCGGGTTGAGTTACTTCACGGTTATGTCTTGTCATCGTATGGGATGTAAACTCTTCCGATTCTCATCGATCTTCTCTGATTTTATCTATTAGTCCCTGCAAAGTCATAGAATACCAAAACTCATGGAAATATATTAGTTAGACCCCTAGACTTATGTTGATATCCAACTTGAGCCCTTATTTCATATTAATTGACTTATAATATTATGCTATAACAGGTGTCAACAAGCTCCCCAAGTTTACCTCTTGCTAATCTCTAGCAAGACACATGATATTATATATATAAAACTACTTACTTGGATCGGGAGTTCCGCAACGCTATCACACCTTAAAAGTACACATGCTTTCAAACAAAAATTTCTCCGGATAAGAATAAACTTTTACAACTATCAACTTTCCCATATTACCTTTTTACCTTTGGGGCTTATAACCTTTTTCTTCAATCTTGGGTAATTGAAAGATAGAACGATCAAGTCGAAAGTAATCAGATCTCAAACTCTTTTGATTAAGCTGTCCTTACCGAGTTTTTTTTGCTTTTCAAATAAAACTCAAAGTTCCCAGTATGACTCTCTCCAATCTCTCATTTGTGGTATTTGTGGATCCTCTCTAAGGCAATAAGATAGTGTTGCCTTTCTCTCATGATATATAGTATTTTTGGCTAAGGCAGTAGCACACTATGCCTTCTTCTCTCTCACCCTATATCTAAGGCTTATATCTGGAGTTCATAGGTGGGAGAAACTTTATTTACTTACTAAACATATATTGTAAATTCAAGCAATGGATCCAAAGTCACGAGTCACACTGATCAAGTGGTGCATGTGTATGGTGGATAGAATATAGATGGTAGGGATAGTAAGAAATGTAGTAAGGTGTATAGAATGAATGAGGTGAAAATCTTACTTTTGCTCCTTGAGGAATCATCTCTCTTTTGGAAATTGGAAACTCTGTAGAGAACCTGGGTTGTATCTCTTTTCTTTATTTTTCTTTTATGGAGAGGCGAGCATCTAAGTACCCATTGTTTTTAGCGGACACTTGCCCATTTTTTTAACTCTCCTTTATTCTTTCTTTTTCTTAGGGAGGTAGGCTCTACTCGCCCGTAGGACACTTGTCCATTTTTTCATCTCCCTTTATTCTTTTCTTTTTTTTTAATCTACAACCCAAATCTCTTTTGCAATAACTTTTGAGAGATAAACAAATGTAATGGAGCTTTTGTAAGATATTGGCTAGCAATGAATGAATGGATGGGTATAAGGAATATTTTTAGTTGCTCTCTCCCAGGATAGGAGTAGAACAATTTTGCTGGCTAGAGTGAATGGATGGTAGTGTATATGTAATGGGTGTATATGTGGTGGATGCGTACTTCCAGGATGGAAATAGCATATAAGTGAATGGAGTCGAGTGGAATGAGTGGAGTGAAGTGTACATGATCAGCATGACAAGTTTCTAAGGGTCGACAAAGATTGAACAAACTCAATGCAAAGCAAGCAGCCTATATATATCTCAAAAGGTTTTCCTAATCTATGTAGCATGTATATATGGTGTGGTAGGAGGTTCACACTCTTGTCACACAGAGGAACTTATCATGTGCATTTTCAATTTTCAAAATATAAATCTCCGTAAATCTAGTGTCACTAGGAGTAAGATCAAATAGCATTTCAGACTATCATATATCATATCCGTTAATTACCTAGACTTTAGAGCAAACATTTGCAACCCACAAGATTCAGGTTTAGAGTAAATATCAAGTCAAAGCAATTTTGCAAATGGAGCTCAAGTGAAATTAAGCTTGAAAGCTAGGTACTAGAAAAGTATAACAACGGAGCAACTATTCATCATCTCTATGTTGGCAGATTTTGGGGTTCATTTTAGTAAATTAATTTGGTGTACATTCTCTCTTGATCCTTTTATTCATACTCTAATAAAAAGACTCTTTAAAACAATTAGACTCTATAAAACTAGACTCTTAACAAATAAATTATTTAACTAATAATATTAATACTATAAATAGATAGGGATACTTATCGGGATAATCTGGGGGTTGCACTCCCCCAAATTTGGATTGAAGTGTAGTCTCTTATTTGAGGTAGTTGGCGCAGGGGTTGGCGCCCTAACATGTTTCTCCTCCTGCTGAATTCAAAATAGACAACAAAGTTA
>JADLZK010000107.1:0-131532 GCA_015847255.1 Hyparrhenia diplandra
ACATTTACTCAGTTTGCTAGCAACTTTCATTTATGAATACACTATATATATTTGCAGTTCTTCACGCCAAATGGCTACCCTTGCCCACCAATGAGAAATCCTCAGATCATTTCTTGAGGACAATCAACAGAGATTTTGAACAGGTATATGAGATTAACCCGATCAAGCCTTTATATTCTACAAAAGTTAATGTAAGCAAGCAGGGAAAAACAACTAGATTAGATTCAAATACTTGTCGATGTAGGTTCTTACTGTTGCTATGTTGTGTAGATTACAAAGGTCAATTCATTTCAAGGAAATTCCTTTTTTAAAATACTAATAACTTACAGAAAAATGAAGAAAAGAACACTATTCAAGCCATCAGCAGCAGACTAAGCAATAACCATTTTGATGAATGCCTATAAATCCTCCAATATATCGAAAAATGCCAAAAAGGAAATGCACGACATTAATGAAAGGGTTAGTGTACTAACATCTTCCGACTATTGTGTAAGCTTGCATGGAGATGACATAGGATATTGTTTGCTTTGATAAACTAGGGTGGATTGATGATCGAAGAAACCAAGCCAGCTTCATGATTTAAGGTGTTTGTACTCACCAAAAGATCCTTTGTAAACATGTACAGAGACATCGATACTATCGGTTGAGACTTGGCATATACATTGCCATATGTCTATGCCTTGGTACCATATATCAAACATTTGGATATGGATATGATTCTATTCGTGTAAGTTCATTAGATCTTGTGTTACAATAGTCTATGATATGAAGTAGGCTAGTTGTAAAAGTAGTTAATGTTATTGATCTTATTGTTTCAGTCTAGATCATCGATGCTAATGTTCACCGGTACCCTCCTAACTTTCATGGCAATTGGCGGATTCCCATCCTTTGTAGAGGAAATGAAGGTATCACCCTTTTTATTATATACATACATTACTACTTTGGGAAAACTTAATGGGAATACACTTATGATAATGAGACCCAGATGTATTACAAGGAGATCTAGTAAAATAACCTTATCCACTACTTCCTCCATTATTTTGGCATTTCAAGATTAATAATTTTACTATGCACATAACATATGTCCATAAGCTACAAATTTAGAAAAGCTAAAATGACTTATAATTTAGAATGATGGAGTAGAGTTCAATAAAATGTTATTCTTGTCTCATTTACTATCTGGTATTTTTAACCTTTTAATAATAAAAGGTCAAACATATCTATGTGAAAAAAAATGCAATGGCAAAAATAGTTTATATCACAATAAGTTGGTATAGCATTTACAATAGAATAATTACAGTTTTAATAATATGCCCCACTACATTAGGTGAACAATTAATGAATTTATTTTTGAGAACTAACAATTAATGAATTTACAGACATACACAATAAGACTAAATTGTGCTCCTCTAACTTCTCGACTTTATTTATGGTGCCTAGATATTCAAGAGAGAGAGGCTAAACGGACATTATGGTGTGTCAAAGCATTTGTGATCTCGAATTGGCTATCACCACACCATATCTCATCCTTATTGCCGTACTACCGGGTGCGCTTGTTTACTATCCGTCTGGTCTAAAGAGAGGAGTAGACCATTTCATATATTTTTTGCTCGCCCTTTGTTCATGTATGATGCTAGTTGAAGGCCTTATGATGATTGTAGCCGCTTATCGCGCGGATTTTCTAATGGGTATCATCATCTGTGCGGGAATACAAGGTGTCATGATTTTGAACTCGTGGATTTTTTCAAATACCTAGTAAACCGCCAAATATAGTTTGAAGTACCCAATGTACTACGCCTCATTCCACAAGTATGCACCCAGGGTTTTACAAGAATGAGTTCATGGGTTTGGTTTTCCAAAATAACCTGTGAGTAGGAGATGAAACAATAACCCGTGAGCAAGTGATCCGTACCTTATTTGAAACCGAAATGGGCCACTCAAAATGGGTGGACTTTTGCAAAGGCTATGTGGAATGCTTGTAGCATATAGGTGCTCTTCATATTGATTCTTAAGGTTGTGGACAAGCTCAAGCCTATATTTAAGGGTGCAATGTTTAGATGTTCTACTTAATGTATTTGTGGCATGCAAAACCCATGTACCTACATTTAATATCTTTATGCAAGAAATGTTGTACTTTTTCTCAAAAAAACACGCTGGAGAGCTACGCTTCATTGTATTAAGAAGGAGAAAGTTGGTCAATAAATGTTGCAAGTTGATAAAGAATGCTACTTAAGATAAAACAATTACAAGATTAACTCTACCGATTCATATCTATTATTGTGTAATGAAGCTAGACATGTGAAAAGAAAGCATTAGTGACAAAAATATATGATAAAATGATGTCATGAATTTGTCACTAATACTAGTATTTTAGACGACATAACCATTTGTGTGTCAAGTAGTCATTTTTATGTGTATATGCAATATATATCCCAAATTCGAATCATCCTCATATAAATACAACATAATCTTCATTAATTTTTACAAGCTTTCTCAAATTAGAAAACACTTCCAAACTGCAACCAAAGTCACTTTATTGTTGCAGATAAAATCATTCCTCTCCTCCTAGATGCACCAAGCATTAATCATAAAAATCTCCATGAAGAACAAGAAGCCCAAAATTGCTTTCTACGACACAATCATTTTGGACTTAGCACCATACAAAACCACCTATTTGTTCTTGATGAACATTCAAAAAATAGATGCATGATGGTCTCTTCAACCCCTCATGGCACATAGGACAAATATAACCCTTGTTGTAGAATTTAATTCTTGGGATGCATATTGTATTCAATAACCGTGAGGATGTGGGATGGAGGGGATATAGCAGAAAAATTGTGATTATAGAATTTAGCCGATCTATAGGTTGAATTCTAGAAAATGTATTGTCCATAAGACCAAGCTAGACAATCCCCGACTTGTCCTTTCTTTTAAGAAACCATATTGATTTCTATGTATAACCTTAAGAATTACTTTATGTCGTCGAGCCTTCTATGGAGAATTTTTTTGATCAATTTCATAAAGATATTAGGATTAATAGGCCTAAAGCTTGACACTCTCTCGGACTGGCTTTTTGGGGCACCCGAGTTGTAAAGGAAGAATGGATGCCTTTTAAATTAGCCGGTGATTATGAAACTCCATGCACATAGGTGCTAAATTGAAACTTACGTGCAAGGGAAAGAGTTTTTATGGTTTGTTTGCACTCCATCAAGCCATGCTAGTCTAAAGTGTCAATTGGAAGATTGTACAAATTGGTGTACAAACATGTAATTTTTGCTTTGTTTCTAAAAGTATGTCCTACTAGTAGATGACTTTCCATGCAACTGAATACATTTTGTTTAAAAGAAAGAAGTAACTATAGCACCCATGGTGTTAGGATCTTAATTAAAGTCCTAATCATGCTCATAATCATGCATTATCACCAAGCACTAAGGCATCAATGCATTTTATGTTTCATTTATAGCATGTCAATGTTGTATGTGGTGTTTCATATGTTTCATGAAATGAAGTCAATGATAGTGATTAAGAAACTTTGTGAATTTACAAATGCAAATTTCCTAGAACAATTAAAATTTTGCTAAAAAATTTTATGGCCCAAAAATATGCTCCTTGAGATAGAGATAATGTTGTGGAATGTTTCTAAGTCAAGCATGTTTAAATTTGAGCTCCAAAGATTCAATTAATGCTAGTTGCCTGCACAGTTCGTCATTTCTTGTTCTCTGAAAACCACTTAATACGTTAAATCTTTTGGTGAATTATTAAATCCATTTTCATGAATAAATTTTGAGTAAGTTTTGTTCCATTGATTGGCATGAAGTTTGTAATGTGCAACTGTGCTATTAGTTGATTTATTTGATGGTTTTTAATCACTAACTAATTACCCTAAATAGCTAACGGTTTTGCCAACTAAAAATAGATTTCAAGTCCAATCTCCAAATTTCAAAATCTCTTTATCTATTTCCAATTAGAGGTTCAGTCTTTTAAGTAAAGTTGAAGATCTCGTCGAATTGTGCAACTTTCATTCTTGGAATACAACCTAAAGCATTTGAAGAAAAGGCAGGCCACTGCTATAGTGATTTCCAGTAGCAGTTTCTACTGTCACCGAGTTACTTGTCGACCACCACCCTCTAGCACCGTTCAACCGCACGTGGACATGCAGCCATCACCACCACCCTGGTCGTCCTTCTCCTCTCTGCCGCCGCCGCCGAGCCACTAATCCCCCGACGCAAAGCAGCCACCATTCGCTCATAGCTCAATTTAACATGCAGCCAGCTTCGCCACCGCCTTGCATTCGCTGGATCTACTGATGGCTCCTCACACCATCAGATCGAGTTACCCGTGCCATTGCTTCTCGCCATGGCAACTCAATGTAACAACCCGAGTTTTTGTGCAACCAAAAATATGAGTATTTCAAAAAATCATGTAAAGTGTTGATCTTGTTTTTCCTTGGATCAAATTCAAAATAGGGAGGCCACCCTCTCTTCGTTGGACCAAAAACACCTTGGAAAATGGAGAAAAAGGAAAAGAGAAGGAAGCTCCAAGAAGGCCCAGACTGCCTTCCGTTCCCTCCTCCCCTGCCAGCCTAATTGGCCTCCTCTCCTGCAAAGCCCAGCTCGCGCTCACGGCCTGCATGGCCTGTTCACACGTCCCCAGCTTCCAATTTTTATCTTTAACCAATGATATATCTATCTATCAAGTGTCTTCACACTAAAGACCCCTTCAAAGGTACTTTCCTCCTCTATGTTTGACACACTGATTATAATGAGCTTTGCTTCAGATTACCCAAAAATCAAATATTTCATATGCTAATTATACTGAGCTTTGCATCCTGCAACCCTGTACCGATAATTATCAACACGATGACTGATAAAATGAATCCTTCTGAAACTTTATCTGCCTGAAGAGGATCACGATCCCGGGAATAAAGCATCATACATGTTTCGGCAGTTTCACGGCAATACAATGTTCAGTTCACAAATATTCTTATTAGGATGTAGTGAAAATAAATTATTATTGCACTAAAGAGGGTTTTTTTAATCCATAGGTTTATCATTTCAAATTAACCTTATCTCAATCTCATCTGAGTGGTGGTTATGTGTACATTGTCCACCAACCTAAAGTTTTGCTCGTTATACCGGTGTTACCTGTAACTTTTAATTGAGCATTCTTGATGTAAATTATGTTATTGTATATCATAAATCAGTTTCATCATTGCTCTGCAACTTCTCTAAAACTCGCATTATTCGTACTCTTTTTAACAACTTTGGCATGAAATGCTTAAGAAATGCTGCAGCCAAGTGCGGCAAATGGTGTCCAAATGCAGGCAATTAATCAGTTAAGTCTACAAAACGTGTTTGATCAAAAACTCTGCAGACTAAATGATTGCCACTCTGCAGCAACCGAAGATCGTGCACCATCAACACTGAACACTGGAGCACCATTCAACTCTTATGTCCCAGTAAAGTTGAAGCAATAAAGAATATTGGATTTATAATTTTGATTCTTCTTCGTCTATGATGGAAGATTTTCTTAGGCAGTGCGTGACGCACGTGAATCTTAACTAGTGTACATATATGAGAAAGTAATACTTTATGAGAATAACCTTTTCTGCAGCATGCAAATTCAATGTTTACGCAGCTGTTGCTTTACGCGAAATCATTATTATTCAGCATGGAGCTAAAGGTACTGCACACAATAACAATAATAAACACGAAAAAGCAAATCGATCGCGGGGGTGGGGTGTCTCAGAGTGTTGCTCCTGAACCTCTCTGAACAGCACGCTCCAACTAGATTCAGGTAGCGGCCACAAACGCTCACACACATCTCTCCTCATGCCCAAAACTCAGCTGGACACCAAACACAACTCATAAACCTTCCGTTGGTATACCCTTTGCTCCCTCTGCATCCGCGCTCAGACAAAATGTTGGTGAACCAAGAGGAATGAAATAAAAAAATCTCCTGGGAAAATAATTGCTCCCTGTGCATCGGCGCTGAGGACAAGGTATCTGAATCGTAGCGTGCCCAACAATGAGACAACACAGAAAAATAATTGCACGAATCTACAATCAATCTTAACCACACAAAAGTGAATGAAAACACGACACAATATCATCCGGGAGTTATTTAGAAATTCCGTATTTATATTACATATTTAATTAAATACCATTGGAAAAATTGTTTAAATATGTTTTCATAATATAAAGTTATTTAGATATTTGCAAATGTTGGATTTAGGCCGTAAGTAGCAAGCTCAGCCCACGCAAAGAGCGCCCGCGCCCCGGCTCACCGGAAACGTGGTGAAGTTTCGTTTCCTCACGACCAGGCTCGCGGCGTGCCTAATTTTTCTATTTTGTTATTGTTTTTTTTTGTTAATCACGCAAAAGTTTTGTGCATATCCAAGAACCGAGTTTGTCTACAACAGGGCGTTAACAAGCTCTCGCACATAACCTATCCGCTTTGGCTGACTACTCGCGAATCAAACTACCTAGGCACTGGTGGAGCTAGCCTTGAAGTGAAGGGGGGCAATTGAATGGTAATGAACACCTGCATGCTGCTGCTGGCTGTATACCACTGCTAGCCGCGAGTGCCTGCACCTGGCGCTGCTGCCGCATGCCGCTGCTGGCTGGTGCCCGCTATGGCCATGGAGCGCACGGGGGGGAGCCCAGTTTGGCCACCACTGAGCTCCGCCTGTGTACCTAGGTGCTCTGCACCCACTAATACCCACTGCTCTGCCCTGGCTTTGATGGTTGCCGAGAGCACGCTGATGCTGGCGCTTGCTCCTCTAAAGCACCTTGCATTCCTCTCTTTCCACACTTCCTAGGCGATGAGATTAAAGAGGGAGTCCCCACCTTTTCTTGTCTCGCCCGTCTAGGTGGCGGCATTGGGTGGCCCAGAGCCGAGGCCGCATTGTACCAAAGCTGTCTGGTGAAGGAGTAGTCAACGATGATCTGGTCGAGCGTTTCTGACTCTTGATCGCGAAGATGTGGGCATCCAGGCCGTGTCTCCGTCGTCCGTCGTCCATTGCCTGTGACGGATGGGCAGTCGCAGGAAGATTTTGACCCAGGGGGAGGGGGCAAATCTCCAGACCATTGCGCACCTTGGGATTGGGTGCGAGCCGAGGTGGAGGCTTGGTAGGCGGAACGGACAGAGAACTTCCCGTCTGATTGCCATCGCCAGATCGGCCGGTCTGGTTCGACGGAGAGCTCGATGTCACGGACTGTCCGCCACACGCGGATATATTCCACCAATGCCGGCATGAATAGGCTACCGGGGATCGTGCACACCCAAAATCTGTCGTTGAGGGTGTCCGTCACCGTTAGGCCTACGACTGTGCGCCTTGGGATGAATCGAAATAGCCTCGACAACTAAACACGTTCCCTAGCGGTTTTGTGTTTCTCTCACTGGGCCATGTTTAGTTCACGAAAATGAACCCAAAAGTGCACGAGTACTCCGTCACATCGAATCTCTTGACTTATGCATGGAGCAATAAATGTAGGTAAACAAAATAACTAATTGCACAGTTTGGCTAGAATTTGCGAGACAAACTTTTTGAGCATACTAGTTTTTTTTTTGAATTTTTGAGGAGGGGGGTGTTGACACCTGTTATAGCATTATATTACTAGTCAACTAAACATGAAATAAGGGCATAAAATGAATAATCATATAGACTAGGAGCTTTACTAACATTGTTCCACAAGTTTTGGTGATTTGTATATTTTCAGGGACTAAACAGGAAAAGCCTAGAGTTTGCGAGACATAAGAAGCATAAAACATGTCACAAACATATTCCAAGATAGCACCATTGCAAAGAGCTCGTCGAGACGATCGAAACGGATATATTGTTTGCTATATTCAGAGTCCAGAATCAAAAGATATCAATTGCAGAGCGTAGTTCACTAAAACAGCCATAACTTTCTCATCCGGACTCCGTTTCCCTGCAAAAATACCAGTCATTACAAAGATATCGACGAGATCTACGCACCCACAAAATTTGAACTCGTTGTGATCCAAGGCACCAGCGATCACCGGGCCTTTTTCATGGCGACTGTCGGGAGATTGAGCCCAAATCCAGTCAACTTTTTAGGTCGGTTTGTAACCGACATTGAGGTTGTATCTACACCGTTATTGAAGTTTGGTTTGATCCAATGGTCATCGTTCGTCGCCAAGGCCTATATAAGAAGACCCCCTGACCCCAGGGTGAAACCCTAATTCATTATTCAACTCAATACTCAACAGGTTGAGGCCTGACCTCTCCTCTCTAGTTCCAATCTAGATTAGAATACCATGTAGAACTAGAAGCCCTAGAGTGAGTTGAAGAGCAAAGCATCAAGTTGATAGATTAGATCTGTAGTACCCCAAGAGAGTGACTAGATCTAGTCTTGAGAGCTAAAGAGTGGGTGGAGGAGAAGAAGGGGAAGCACCGGATCTGTCGGTGACTCCTCTATGCTTGAACCTCCAGGATCAAAGGCCTCATGGCACTTGATCCTGAGAGTTCTATGGCGGATCAACTTCTTATTTAAGTAAGTAAATATTCTTATTGTTCTTATTGTTCACAACTCTTGTTTGAGTACTTTAATCTGTAGGACGCTATAGATTAGAGGGGTAGCTTAGGTTTAGGCATGGTGCTTAGACCGAGGTTGCTTGTGAATGCACCCTACCTTCCGGAGCGTGGTAGTTCGTGGTAGTGATAGTACCATTGATTTCTTTGGAGTCCACATCCCGTTGGATAGGCCAAGCAGGACCATGTTGCTGGAGGATTGCATGTTTCGTCCATGTTTTCCTTTGAATACGTCCCCCTAAGACAATATCAACATCGCTTACAAGGATAAGAACTAGACAACCATAGGAATCTTCTTACCTCTTTATCCTCTCAAGTCCTTGATTCTTTGCTTTCAGGGATTAGTTATATGACTCGTTATCTTCACATCATTCTCCCCGTGGATTCGATATTAAAACCCTCCCTCGGGTGAAGTGCTCACCGATATCCGTTCTTCATGGATTATACAAACTATAAATATTTCTGTAGGCTTATCAAATACCAACAGGGGGGCGCTCCCCACCTGAATTATATTGACTTGCTCAAAATGGCAGATAACAAATGTTTACAATTACAAAAAATTTACAAACACCGGTCACACACGAGAGGATGTGGACCTCACGAGCTCTCCAAAGATTGGAGTGGAATGTGGTTAACCATAGATACATCAAAAGAAAGAGAAAGAACTTAGCACAATCGAGAGTAACACTAAACAAGCCACAAGACGCCAACCGAACGCCAATTTGAGATTTGTTTGAGCAAAGATACTTGCCGTTTTCACCAAGGACATTGTGCTCTCCACTACTCCTCGTAGCTACGCCGCTCCACTGTCATCCTCCCATGAGGACACACAGGTGGAATGGGGACTAAGAGTGATGGTAGACACGCAAGAGTGGATCAACGGAAATGACGATCTCCCTTCAGGCTGATGGTGACATCATTCAGTACATCTGAGCCCATGTGCCACCATGCAATGCCGCCCACAGGGAGGAAACCATGAAGGGGAATGGAGGCGGCGGTGGAAACACCACACGACATTTGGTATTCTGGCACCACCAAGGAGACCGCCGATGGAGCACAGACGCCAACAGAGGACACTCGTCGACGCCGGTGACACCCAATAACCAAGGCCAAACTTACTCAAGAGCGGCAACAAGAAGGGGAGAACACAAGACCATTGTACGAGCAGGATTCTACTCTTCCACGCTGGCGCCCTCATGAGGGTCATGGCGTCACGACGTCGCCACCACCGGCTCTAGATAACTAGAGCTAGGCTTTTCGCTAGGAGGAGATCGACAGGATCGCAGTCATAGAGTTGGGAATATCGACGCCCCCCAAGGAGGTGAACAACGCCAATGGCATCGCCGTGAATGGCAAAGATAGGGTCTTGCATGGCTTTTCGCCCGAGGTCCTAAACTCATGGACCATACCTCATCAATTTAGAGACCAGGAGCTGCCACCGAGGACACAGACAAGAACGACGCCGGCCAAGACCACCCGGCAAAAAGACATCCCTCCCCGGAAGAGGCAAATAAGGCTCTCAACGGTGTCCATGCAATGACCTTATAGGATGCCACCGAATGAATTAGCCGAAATGAAAAGTCTTGATTCAAGAGTTGTTGGACAAAGGTTTGATTAGACCGAAGTTCTTCACCATGGGGATGTCCGGCTCGTTTGTAAAGAAGAAAGACCGGTCATTGAGGATGTGTGTGGACTATCGACCACTCAATGCGGTGACAATTAAAAATAAGTATCCTTTGGCACGCATTGACATTCTCTTTGACTAGCTATCCAAATCTAAGGTTTTCTCAAAGATAGACCTTCGTTCGGGTACCATCAAATCAAGATCAGACCTCGGGATATACCTAAGATAGCTTTCTATACGAGATATGGGTTGTATGAGTATCTTGCCATGTCCTTCGGTTTGACAATTGCTCTAGCTCATTTTATGTACTTGATGAATTCAGTATTCATGCCCGAATTATGTAAATTTGTGGTTGTGTTTATCGATGAAATCTTGGTGTATTTGGAGAATGAAGAGGATCATGCGAATCATCTGAGAGTTGTATTGCGAGACTCGGGGACCATAAATTGTATACTAAGTTTATCAAATGTGAGTTTTGGCTAAAGAAAGTGCATTTTCTTGGACATGTTCTATCCGAAGACGGGATATCAAGAGACCCTAGTAAAGTTTAGGAAGTCATGGATTGAAGGCACCAATCTTCGTTTTAGAGGTTCGAGTTTTCTTGGTCTAGCAAGATACTATCGTCGATTTATACCTAACTTTTCCAAGATTGCAAAACCCATGACCAGATTATTGTAGAAAGAGGAGAAATTTGTGTGGTCATCTGAGTGTGAAACAACTTTTTCGCACACTACGAGAGTTGTTGACAACCGCTCTTGTGCTTGCATAGCCGGACATAGAGAAACATTTTGATGTGTTTTGTGACGCATGTGGTACTTTGGATTAGGATGTGTGCTTGTTGGTATTTATTATATGCACACAATAAAGATATCCGCAAGCGCAAAGATAGAAATACGTTGTAGCACTTCACCAAAGATAAACTCCCGATTTTAATATCGAACCCAAAGGAACAAAGAGAGGTGAATATAACAAAGATCTAACTTAGCCCAAAAAACTTCATAATCAAGGTACTTAAGAAACTAGCAGATAAAGGAGATTCCTCAAGTAAATCTAATTCAAACACTCATAAGCGTTGTTTCATATTGTTCTATCTAGGACGCTAAGAACAGACTTTGTCTACCATTAGCCTATTGACGAGAGGTGGGCTACAGAGGATTCAATGAAGCTATAAAAGTCACCTTCACGATGCTACCACCGATTTCGGGCCAATAGGGGGCATTCGCAAATAACCCTAGTCTAAGCACCATGCTTACACCGTAAATTACTCCCCTAATCAAGTAATGACCAAGATTAAAGTACTCAAAAGAGAGCTGCGAACAAGAAGAATAATATAAACCAATGCTTACTTTAATAAGAAGTTGACTCACAAGATAATCTCAGGAGCAAGTTCCTCTCGCAAAGAACTTGATCCTGCAGAATACACTAGAGAAGATCCGACAGGTCGGAGCTCCTCTAATCTACTCATTACTAGATCTAATCTATTTCTAATCATAGACTAATTCTAAGAATTAGTCTAATCTTGATTGCTAATCATATCCTTGGTAGCTAATTGGAATTGCTCGCTCGACATAAGGATAATGACTTTGGGTTTCAGGGGGTAGCCCTGCCCCTTCTTTTATAGCCCCATAGGATTAATCTCAGCCCTTGGATCAAACTGACTTGATTGGACGGACTAGACCAACTCCATAGGTCTGTTGTAGGAAGGTTCCAGAAGCTGGACACGTGGTTTCACTAGGGGGTGCCGCACGGCACCCCCTGTGCCGCCCGGCCTCACCTATAAGCAGGTGGGCCCCGGCCTTGGTGAGGTGTCATCTCTTCTCATTTGGATCCCCGGAAATTGTACTAATCGCCCGATTTGGTCCTTTTCTTCTTGGTGTCTTGATTTATCCTCTTTTCTCCGATTTTTCCGGGGTTTTCCAGAGTTCACCTATAAAACCGAGTGTATACAAAACTTGTGAAAATTATTAGTATAAACCCTATCTTTTATTTGTTCTTGTCCTCAAATGTTCTATTATTTCATAGGAAAAAGTTGACAATAACTACCGTCAATAGTGCTCATGCAAGAAGGAAGAGTGATCGCAGTATGCATCGCGCCGCCTAAGGAAACATGAGGTCAATTATCCGACCCATGATTTGGAATTAGCCGCCGTCATGCATGCTTTGAAGATTTGGTGTCATTACTTACTTGGAAATGTATGCCATAACTATACCGATCAATCACAAGGGCTTGAAATACATTTTCACATAGGAAGAGTTAAATATGAGGCAAAAACTATGGCTAGAGTTGATAAAGGACTATAATTTGAAGTGCATTACCATCAGGGCAAAGCAAATGTTGTTGCAGATGCTTTGAGTCGAAGTCACATTATATCTTTGGAACAATCGGTGCTAGAAGAGGATTTCACTCTTCTACATCCCTCGCACCGCATAATATTGAATTGAAGAGTTCTCTTGAGAGTAGAATAGTTGAGGGCCAAAAAGCGGATAAAGGAATCTCATTTATCAAGAAGAAGCTTGAGAAAGAGCCTAGTGATCACTTTTAGATTGATGAGAATGGTATTCTATGGTATGACGATCGTCTTGTTGTACCTAAGGATCGAGAGTTGAGAGATCAAATATTGACTGAAGCACATTCATCTACTTTATCTACCCATCCATGCAGCAACAAGATGTATAGAGATTTGAGGACACAATTTTCGTGGATTGTTGGTATTTATTATATGCACACAATAAAGATAAAGATATTCGCAAGCGCACGAGATAGAAATACTTTGTATTTATCATGGCTATTGCAAGACTTGTTTGTATCCTGTTGTTGAGGAGTAAGGGCCAAGGCAAGGCATTCCATAACCCCCGTCTCATCTTTGTTGCAGAGTTGACACTATTGTTGGCACTATCTTATTTCTATTTCCATTGAGAAATTTATTTGGTTTCAAAAACTATTTGCTTCCGCACTTATGAACTTATTTGTAACAATGCTACATCGCAATCGATGATTTTATAATTCAAGTTGGTTTGAGACACCGCGGATTTGCACTCGATCTCAACGATCCTTGGTTGTATGTTGATGAGTTTGAAATCACCGAGATTTTTGGAATACCGGGTTTACATGGACTCAAGTGTAAAGCGTGATTGCTTCGTGATCGCCATTATACTTGATTTCTTATAAATTGGTCAGCTCGCCACGGGCTCTTCTATCGAGCAAATGTTAGCATATCGCACGATACCATCGGTTTAGATTTTAGGCTTCACAATTCCACTTTGCAGCCTCGTGTGTGCGACGCAGAGAAGCAAAGGCCCAAAATCCCGGCTTCATTGCTTGCGGATTGATCATCGTTAGGCACACACCCGATTTGATGCTTGCCACATAAGATCTAGTGGTCGCCACGCGTGGTGCTGTCGGAGAACCAGATGGAGATCCCGAGTAGATGTTGCCCCCCACCCACCGGGCGAGCTCGGGTTGGTGCCGGCAACCTCGGACGCGAGTAGGGTGGATCCACTCAGCGTATCGCCCTCGGGACTGATGACGGGATCGGATGTGGCCGATGGATCCGTGATCTCCTCCTCTATGATTTCATGCACTTCGATAATTTCTTTTGCCTATTCCTGTACCGCATCAAATTCTTTCAACACGCCAGGTTAGTAGCATTAGATTCATTACAGCCTAACACCCCGAGGAGCGTAAAAGATCATGTTTTTCGGGAGCAAAGATATCTCAACGCCAAGCCTAGCACCGCATTGGGATGCAATGTAGCGAAGAGAAAGACATTCTCGTCAAAAACAACATCGCGAGACATGTAAATGCGCCCGGTGTTGGGTTCTAGGCAGTTGAAGCCCATATGAAAAGAATTGTACCCAAGGAAGACACATTGTGTCGATCGATAAGCTAATTTCCGAGTGTTATAAGGTCTTAGATTAGGCCAACATGCACACCCGAACACATGCAAAATGTGACTTATAATGAGGTTTCTCTTTAAGCAACAGACTCAATGTGGGTGTTTTATTTTGGAGAACCTTGGATGGAAGGATGTTTATTAGATAGGTTGCAAAGAAGAAAAGCTAGCTTGATCCCAAAATTTTAGGGGCATAGATGTTTGTGCTAGGAAGGGAAGCCCTACTTCAACTATATGGCGATGCTTTCTTTTAGCATTACCGTTTTGTCGATGAGTATGAGGGCAGGACACTCGATGTGCTATCCCTAATTTTTGAAAGAAGGAGTTTAGCTTTTCATACTCCCCTCCCCAACTGCTGTTTGCATGTGAATGATCTTTCTATTGAACTTCCTTTCAACAAAGTTTTGGAAGTTTTTAAAGACTTGGAATACTTCGGGTTTGTGTTTGAGCAAGTAAATCCACTTGTATCAATCAAGTCATCAATGAACAAAACATAATAGGTATGATTTGCAACCGAATTAGGAGCAGCCCCCACACATCCGAATGTATCAAACCAAGTGGAGCATCACTTTTATTATTCGACCTAGAATAGGGAAATTGGTGGCTCTTTGCTCTTTGGCAAAAGTCACACAAAGACTCATGATCATAATCAAACACACAAGGAAGGAGATTATCTCTAACAGCTTTCTCTACGACAGGAAAAGATGGATGACCAAAATGACTATGCCACCTCCATGTGGATGGACGACTAACAAAGTAATTCTATATATGACGCGATGCTCCTGACTATTGCGACTTCAAGGGATAGAGGCCACCCTCACACCTGCCTCGATGCAGAGTGTTCTTCGTGTCTTGATACTTTATAAGAAAATTGTAAGGATGAAACTGGAAGTAGGTGTTGTTATCAGATGTGAGACGATGAATAGAAACAAGACTTTTGTGTGCACTAGGAACATGAAGACATTATTTAGATGCAAAGTTTTGTTTGGGGGTATGTGTTGATGGTCACGAACTACATATTTTTACCACCAACATTCTACCATAAAAGGGGTGAAACCATACGTTATCATGCTCATATACATTTATTATTGACATATTTCCACTTGTAGTGTACAAATAATTGTTTTGCAGGATTTATATAAATACAAGTGGAAAATACACTAAAAGGCTCCTTCTGGGAAAGCGTACTTTAGAACATCCTTCACCCCAATGGAAATGAGCCCAACACAATCCAAACCGGACTGAGCAAATGGCGTGGGATGACTTTTCTGGCCCAACATAACACACCTGCCAAAGCCCGGGCCTAGCCGAGCCAGGACGGGTGCGCCCGCACCCACTTTGGCGCCGATCCAGCCCAAATTTGGTGAGGCGGTACATTGAGTGTCGAGGAGGGCGGTGCGCACATTTGTGGGCAGATTTAGTGAACGTGGACGCCTGGGTAACGTCGGTTTGGTGCATTGATGGTGTAAATTAGCACTTTGCCCCCTCCTCTCAACCTATAAGTAGAGGGCCTCTCCCCCTCTCACAACACACCATTTGGAGCCTCCTCACTCTCCACTCCTCCACTCTACTCCTCTCTCTAGTTGTTTTTTAGTAGTATTTGGAGTAAGGCAAAGCTTCATTGGAGAGCTTGTACTTGGGAGAAAGGAATATTTGGTATGAATACATTTATGGTTTCTTCTCAAGTCTTTTTCTTATATAGTTGTGCAATAGAGCTAGAGTATTTCCATGTTATAGTCTTGACATATAAACTAGCATATAGTTTCTATGTTATATTCTTGACATGTTGTTCTCCACACGATCATGACAGAAGAAATAGACTATAGTTCCTATGTTGTGGTTTAGTCGTATAGAACTTTAGGCTTAACCATTCATGTGATATATTTGAGTAGAGTAAGAGTTGTGCTGAGATGGCGGTCCGTTTTGGCTATCGGGTCTGTCCATGTTCTTGCTCGCCCATCCGTAGGGTGGGAGTCCGCGGGGGATATGGGATGTACCTTAACATGCGGCCATGGTGCTCGGGTGAGCAGGGACCTTCGGATATGATAGCATTCCACAGTTGAGGGGGTAGGCAGCTGGGTCGTGATAGCCTTGTTCGTCCTTTGTAATACCCCCGACATGTGTATGTTGTGTAGGAGTTTGTAAATGCCTTGGTGGGTAGAAGACTACCTGGTGGGGTCTCCCCATCCATCTCACTCTCAACCTAGACTCTAGTCAACCTAGACTTTGGTGGGAAAATATAAATAACGATACTATGAATATCTCCGAGTGAAATGCTACAACGGTATTTTTTTGTGCGCTGCGGACTTGTTCTCATTAATGTTCTGAGAATGCCACCCAACATCCCGTGGCGATGTTGCTAGAATGTAACAATTCGGTGAAGTCATTGTGGGAAGTCAACCCGTGGTTTCCAGCGCTCTTGCCTTTTTGGCGTTGCACTTAGAAAATGCAACAAACATTTTTCTTGCTAGATTGCAGGGGATAGGTTCTAAACTTGTTTCTAGTGATTGCGCTAAGAAATGTCAACAAGCATTTCGCGCGTTCTGTCGAGGATGAGTTCTAAACCTGTTTCTAGTGATTGCGCAAAAGAAATTTAACAAGTATAAACGACCGAATGACCAATGTTACTAATCGCATACCTTTACGGCCGGGCATTAATGTCGACCTGATCAGGACCCTTGTACTTGTCCTTGATTGATAGCTTCTCGAGTTCTCGCAGTAATGTGGTCAGTGGCACCGCTATCAGCATACCCATTGGTATCTATGGCATAGTTGTCGTAGTTGGTCTGTGCTGCCCGGCGGTCTTGATGTTGGGCCGGTAGTCTTCCTTGAAACGATGCCAGCAGACATCTGCCTCATGCCCCTTTCGCTGGCACCGACGGACCGGCTTGGACACCACGGAGCCACCAGTCTAGGGAGGCGGCGAGAAGTTGCCGCGTCCAGCAAAGCTGCGACCGAAGCCGCCATGGCCACCACGTCCACGACTGCCACCGCGTCCCCGCAGCAGCAAAGATTGGTGAGAGGAGTTTTGTCCTGCATTGTGATTCTCCAATAGCATCCGGAGACATGTGTCAAACACGATGAGTTGCACATAGAGCTCACTCAACGAGATGGTCACTAGACGCCCCAAAGACCGACAACACCAGTGCATTGTAGTCAAAATCCAGCCCAACCGTAATGAAGGTAACCAGTTCCTCATCGGGGCTGGCTTCCTGGGTAGCAATGAGTTCATCGCCGATGCTCTTGATCTTGGCGTAGTAGGCGACGGCGGTCGGCCGCCTTTCTTGCGGTTGCTAATCGCATGCGCAAATTTGTCACACGTGCCTCGTGACTACGGGCGCGAAAACTTTCCACGAGCACCGCCCGGGACCGACGCAGACATGGTCTTGGTAGACACTTGTGCGAGAACCTCCCTTGAAAGGGAGTTGTTGATGTGCGCCAAAGTGAGTTGGTGGTCGATCCTTGCGCCACTTCTCATACTCCGGTTCACGATGGTGACCTTTGGCTTGTTATACTTATGGACTTCAATGGTCTTGGGGGGGGCCCTCAAGGTAACCTTCAGCTTCTGCCACTCTGATGCCAAGCATGATCTGCGCATTCCATAGGAGAGAATTGTCGTGCGTTTCTCGGAGATCAGTGGACCGAACTGCGAGTTTGTGGATTAGTTGGAGGAGGAAGAAGAAGATGTCATGGCTAGATGTATCTTGGAAGAGGTGATCTGATTACCATGTAAAGCGAATGGCAATCATGACTAGCTATCTTGGCTCGTCACACCTTCGTGTTAATCTATATATAGAAGTTACATGCTTGGATTACAGGGCAACTGGTTAGGCAGGATCTGAATCTAAACAACTTGGCCTAATGACCTATATCTCGCCATAACCGAGTATGCTATTATTGTGAAACCGCCATTCTCACGAAGGTTTGTTGCACACCTTGCAACCAACGTTCCAAGCCCATCACCACAAAAACAAAAACTAAAAATAGAAAGAAACGACGACATTTGTGACCGAGAAACAAAAACTAAAAATAGAAAGAAACAACGGCTTTTGTTTCTCACGCACGTCACGAAGGCCTGGGAACCATCGCGATGGAAACACTCAGTGCAGCCGCCACTGGCCACAACGGGATCCCTCAACGCCACCGCCACTGGCCATGATGACCTAAAGTGGTTTGAGTAAATTAGGTCATCTAGATGGAAAATTATTTGCACGGGTGGGGAAGAAGCTTCATTGATAGAAAGTGGTTTGAGTAACCTTGGAATTGACTCAGCGGATTCTCGTCAAGAAAGTGCCTTTTATATGTATCACAAGAGTGCAACGATGAATTACTGTGAACTGAATTTTAAGATACCGTCACGTAAGTTTTCAAAGAAGTTCGAGGGCTTGCCCGTGAATAAGAATTTAAGATGGATTAGTATGGGAAAAAAGATATATTTGGGTGAGCCTTTAGGAAATTCACAAATTAAAAGGAATTGTGCTATTATCAATGGGAGTGGACAAGGAATGGGGTATGAATTATTATCATCTCAAAGAAGCTGACAATGTTTTCTTTTAGCTTTTGCAATCTGCACTTAATGAAGTTTATCAGTTACACATATTCTAGCTTGTCAAGGTCCATCAAGGTGTTTTTTGTCTAATAAATTTGTAGCCTGTCTGTGATCCATTTTCCATTTGATATATGTTGGGTCAATGCTCAACACAACATGTTATTGATGATGATACGGTTTACAAAGTGGCCATTCAACATGGCGATTACAAGAGAGATGTCGGGGTATTTATAGTCCCCCCCGGCTTCGTAGTTGTACAAAAACACTAAGAATCCTGAAATGACCTTCTATAAAATACTTTCTTCAGCGAAGACGCATTCTCCTCCCTCTTCGCGATTCTTCCGGGACAAGCTTTTTATCTTCGCAGAGCTTTTTGTTCCTTTGAAGCTGTTTTAGTGTCTTCGCAGCGAAGTCTCCGTAGTCATCTTCGCTCGGATTCTTGACTCTAGTCTTTCTTATTTCGCACTTGTTCTTCTTTTCGCGAAACCAAAGCTTCGCGAAGTCACCTTCGATGTAGAACTTTGTCCTTATTCTGCAAGTATCCTGAAATCTTCAAAGTTTGGGACGAAAGTTTAAACAGAAAACCAAAGTTAGATCCCAACAATATATATTCATTGCATCCGATTGATCCTCTAAGAAATAAATTTCATGTGTAAACAATATCATGAGAAAATTGGCTGGAACGCTCGATCATCTGGTCAGCTCAAAATCAACTCTGATGGCTCTTTCATTCAGGAAACAACGCAGGGTATCCGGGGCTTCATTGTTCATGATCGTGGCCATGATGGTGAAGTGGTGCTTGTAGGTGCTGGTCACCTAGGATCAATTCTAATGTGCTTACTGCCGAAGTTGCAGCGTGTGCTTAGGCATTGCAAGCAGCTATAGACCAAGGTATTTCACGCGTGTGTGAGTGGAGGTGCACTCGACAATTCTTCAGCAAGCTCCCCAAACGTGCCCCATGGACCTTGCAACTTGTGGTATGCTACTAAGGAACACCTGTGCATTATTGAATGGACATTTTGTTTTATGTAAAATTATCTCTGCCTAGAGCTTGTAATGTAATAATAACACATAATTTAGCAAAGCTGGCTTTGAGAAAGGACCGGGGTGAATGCCATGTTTGGGCAAGCCCCTCGCAGAATCTGTAATGACTTTTTTGCTCGATATGTTTTCGAGCCTACGTTTCTAATAGAAAGGCCTTGCATTAAAGAAAAGGTTGAGCCTAATGGTCATATAGAATTGGAAGAAACTTGAATTATTAACCAAATATTGTCGTTTGGTATTATTTATGTGCACCCCTAAAAAAAGCCGCAGCGTTAGCACGGACCATATACTAGTATATAGAAGTTACATGCTTGGATTACAGGGCAACTGGTTAGGCAGGATCTCAATCTAAACAACTTGGCCTAATGACTTATATCTTGCCATAACCGAATATGCTATTATCGTGACACCGCCAGGTCATGCCGTGGCACATGTGTGTATACGTCAACCTGGTAACGGTTTGGATGAGAACCCGTTTGTACAGTTTGGTTTTTCTATTGGGCCTATTTAGTATGGGGGCAAATGGGCTGAACGGGGCTGTGGGTTGGTTTAGGCTGGGTTTAACCCTACAATGGATTGGTTTGGATCGATCTGGCTCCAAGCAGTTTCCTTGTCTTGAGCGTGAAAAATCTACTGCTGGCGGCTTGTATTGATCCGGCGGGAACCAGCGACGCAAATGGGATGGAATAATTATTGCTTAGATTAATCGATCTTCCGACAATTATTGGTGTTGGAAAGTAACGAACTGTGGGTTTCGGTTTGGTTCAGGCTGAACATTCGACTGGGTTGGATTAGTTTGGTTCTCAGAAGCAAAGTGGTGGTGTGGAGTGGATTGGTCTCCTGTGCTTAATTTGAATGGTCTGGAGCAGATTTGGTCCGGTTGTGGGACCATTACCAGGTTGATGTATACGTTTACAAGACTTTTTTTTTTGACCTAAGAACGTTTACAAGACTTGATATACAAGTAATTTGATATGAACGTTTACAGGTTTGATACGTTTTCCAACAGAGGCTGCCGGCCGGCGGAAGCTAGCGACTGTGTCTGTGGAGGCGAAGGCGAGCGCAGCAAAGAGATTTTTTTCTTTTGTTGTTTTTAAGAGAGGTGAAGGGATAAGGACCGTCCGATTTTTACTTTACCATGGGACGACCAATTGATAGCACTAGTCCACCAACCCGTGCTCTCACACGGGTTAGAATCTTATGAGCGCCAGACACTAAATTAATACTCTCACACGGGTTAGAATCTTATGAGCCTTGAGACACTAAATTAATAAGAATTACTTATATGAAATATCTTTCTCTCACTTATATTGTAATATAATAGTTATAATAGGTACTTTGTAGTATATATTCAATTGCGATAATCTATGAAATATTTCCTTTACATGGTTTCTTGTCCATATTCATATGTTTGTTTCCTTACATAGCACCTCAGTGTAAGACATAAATTAACTTTTGATTCTTTCCCGAATTTTAAGGTTATTAATTCCTCGGATGCAATAGCTATTATTTATGACGCTGAGTATAGTCAACCCATTTGATGGCAAAATTTTTAGATTTTTATTAGAATTTTGGGATGTAGCTTTTTTATTTCTTCCTTTTTTTTGTGAATAACAATTTGTATGATGAACTTTTTAGCACCATATTTATTTAGGCGAAACATATATAAACTTAAAGTGTATAAACTTTTATTTGATACATTTATGTGATATCTTAAAAATCTATATTATAACCTTTAGCTTTTGATCTAGTTGTTGTAATATTTTTTTTTTACCTTTATCTTCCGATCATTTATTTAAACGTTTGATGTTCTATTTTAATAAATGAATATTCTAGGTCCTAGTCTACGGCTTAGTTTTGACAATCTCATAAATAGTTGTTTCTCCATGCACCATGGCACCCAAGATTTTCAATTTATTATGGCATATTTGTATTGTTTTATTAAACATTTTTAAATAAGTTATTAATATTCATATTATGACATAATGTTTTGATAAAAATGTTTAATTTTTTTAGACAACGACTTACAATATCATCAAGAATGTTAATATAACTTGACGTGAACTGTAAGTGTCATTACTATGTGGTTTGCTAAGGATATATTTCCATGCTTGATAAGCCTATTTGTACTAATGTAAGTTTTAACTTACATATGTTTAATTATTGTTTGTAATTGCTTATATTAGCATTTAGATGTACATTTGAGAATCTTTTGTTAATTTTTTGTAATTGAGAGGTAGATAATTTAGGTACAAATTATATATTATATTTATTTTTCATATTGCCATTATGCACAATTTGAATGCAGATTTTGGCATCAAAGCATTATCTTTCACAATGATAGAGATGGATAACTTAAGCAAAATACTATTAGATTAGTTTAGTTATCTTCATAATTGCGGAGGTTTGAATTTTTGCATATATGCATTATTGCTAACTCCACGAATCATGGACTCATGGTCTCCTAATTATTTTGTAGCAACATTAGCATGTAATTCGAGGTATTTTTGTGACATTATTATTATTATTATTATTATTATTATTATTATTATTATTATTATTATTATTATTATTATTATTATTAACTTGCGAACAGCTCTCCAACCTAGTGCTTGGAGCTCCTTAGTAGCACCCCAACTTGCTAGGTTCGAACCCCTATAGGGGACAAATTTCTAGGATGGGTTTAAAAAAACATAAAAAAATAAATAGTAAACTTCCCTCGGGAGAGGGTTAAAAACATTGTTATTAATTAAGTAAATACAATAATTATACTTGATTCTAATAAGGACTATATGAACACTTATTTGTGTGAAGAAATTCAAGGAAACCAAAATTTAAATCAAAATTATGACTAATGGTCAATAATATCATATCATATATGTAATTTAATTACGGGATCTATAAAGATGGTCGCATACCTATAGCCTATAGGTGCGGCTGGTTGCTTACATGCTCCCGACTTCCCTTTCTTGACATAGATCTCTGAATCGTCCCCTTGGTGCTGCACATGCCCATCCTATTGTTCCTTTGACGCGGTTGGATCAAACATCACACCTTTGCTTTCGATTGCATCCCTCGACTTAAAGCTTCCTCCATGTGTGTGCTCAAGTGATGGATGGAAATTGTCACCTCATTTAGCGGTTGATAAATTTTTCTCATTTATGGCACATTGGCGCTTGTCTACTTTGATGCAAGCATTGCCTATCACGTTGGTGTCCACCAGCAATGGTTAGTGTAGCGTTACCTTCCTCATCGGTGTTCACCGTTAGGTAATGGTGTAGTGTTGCCTTCTTTCGTTTGGTATTCGCCCCCTTAGTAATCATGCCTTCCTCTTCGGTGTTTTGCGGGTAGATAGTCGATGTAGCGTCACCGCCTCGTTGGTGTCCGCTAGCGGTGTAGTGTTGCCCGATGTGGTGGCATCGTTGGTGTAGAATCCATTGAAGATGGCGTCCATCTCGACCCCAACGTCACCCGATGTGGTGGTGACCTTGATGGATGTTGGGCCATTCTCTACCGCGTCCATGTTGACTCCATGCATCAAGAGTTCTAGTCAATAACAACCAATATATATGGATCTATGCAAGAATAGGAGAACATCATGTTAGTTTCTCACCTATGAACTTTTGAATAAACAGATCTTTGAAGGCGCAAACCATGCGATGATCCGCGGGAGCTTCAGAAGTTGATAGTTGAAAGAGCTGTTGATCATGAAGAAAGTTGTTGGACGTGTCGTCCGTGTCTGTCCCGCTTGCGCACAACTTGCTTGTGTTGCAATTGGCGCTTTGAAAAATGTGTTTGCTTGATGTTGATGAAGAGCCTAGACCTTGGCCCGATGTTCCTGTGTAGTCGGCTTGAGCATCCGTGGCAATCAAAGATGTGATCAGTCGGGAACTCTTTTGTGCGTCAACGTCCGATGAGGCGGTCATTCCCTCCCGCACTGGGGTTGAGATCCCATGAAGCAAAAAACATTATTATTATATTAGTAAAAAATTATACCTGATGCTCAATAAGGATTATTTTAAAAGTTATTTATTTAAAGTAATCAAAGGACAAAACATGTAAAGCCATACGTCGCCGACGAGACAAAAGTGATCAAAATAAACAACGTAAAACCTGTAGCCGTGTGCGACGTAACGTTGAGGCTAATGCTGCAAACAATTTTACACACCACAGTAATCTTTGAATATTGATTCGAGGCTACAATATGCACCCTCAAACATTCATTCATGTTGTGCTACTCGAAGTCCGGACCTATAAGTCCACTTATCACCACAATACAACATCCTTGCCCCACGGCGAAGCCTGACACAGTCTAACATCAAGAAGGCCTCCCTGTCACTAAGAGCCGCAAGCAGTTCAACAAACAATCTCGGAGTGATGGAGCGCATACCTTATGCCGGTACACATCAGGGACATCTAGCGCTTCGACGTCGAAGGAGTCGCGTGTGGGGGCTGTGTAGATGTATGTGTGCCTGCACTGTATAACTTTCATCTTTGCTTGCTTGCTGGCTGACTACACAAGTTAGTTGCATGATGGCAACGGCGGCGGGTGCCGCGTGGAGGTGGAGCAGTGAGACACCGTAGGTGGATATCATGGCAGCCTCTTATTTCCTCCTCCGTTGTTTCATGCTAGGGGAAAAATAATAGATTGATTTTGGAGGAACGTGCGGCGGCGCCTCTTGTTTCATGATCGGTTGAAAATCATGAAAATAATAGACTTATTTTTCTTCTTCTTTTTATCAATAATAATAATAATGGCAAAGGTGGGTAATTTTCAAGAAATTAAAGAAATATGCACCCTCAAACATTCATTCATGTTGTGCTACTCCGAAGTCCGGACCTATAAGTCCACTTATCACCACAATACAACATCCTTGCCCCACGGCGAAGCCTGACACAGTCTAACATCAAGAAGGCCTCCCTGTCACTAAGAGCCGCAAGCAGTTCAACAAACAATCTCGGAGTGATGGAGCACATACCTTATGCCGGTACACATCAGGGACATCTAGCGCTTCAACGTCGAAGGAGTCGCGTGTGGGGGCTGTGTAGATGTACGTGTGCCTGCACTGTATTGCTTTCATCCTTGCTTGCTTGCTGGCTGACTACACAAGTTAGTTGCATGATGGCAACGGCGGCGGGTGCCGCGTGGAGCAGTGAGACACCGTAGGTGGATATCATGGCAGCCTCTTATTTCCTCCTCCGTTGTTTCATGGTAGGGAAAAAAATAATAGATTGATTTTGGAGGAACATGCGGCGGCGGCTCTTGTTTCATGATCGGTTGAAAATCATGAAAATAATAAACTTATTTTTCTTCTTCTTTTTATCAATAACTAGCAAAATATGCCCGTGCGTTGCACCGGAAGAACGCGGTCGATATCGGTGCTAATAGCATGTGTGTCTGATACATGTGCTAATTGTAAATGTGTCTCATACCGGGTAATATGCCCGTGCGTTGCAACGGGATTTTTATAGTTACGTGAATAACTTAAGATTAGTCTTGTATAATTCAGAACGGAGGGACTACAATGCTAGTGTGGTAGCAACTCATCTATGTTTATAGATCTAAAAAATTAAAAAAACAAAGATATCATATTTAATATTGTTAAAAGGAAAAAGAAAGTGAATGCCTGTCTGGCCGTAGCTAAAAAACATAGAAACGCACGGCACCAGCCTTGTCTTATCTCGTGCCATCTAGCATCGTAGAAAATTTCCCGGCGGTGGCCGACCGGTGCTGGATTAAGCTTTGGCGATGGGATCCACCTACTGGCGTTCGTGGCGGCGACGGGCTCATGCAGGTGCTGAACCTCTCGGTGCATCTCAACCTCCAGCTGCTGCTCATCTGCTTGCCCTGACTCCCAGATCGAGCGTCAGGCGCAGCGGAACCTGCAAAGGAGAGGACGGGCTACACCGTCCGGCGCGAGGCGCGGCGGCACGGGTACATGGTGCACATCGTGCTGTTGGACCGCCCCCAAGTTCCAGTCCCTGCTGAGCCGCGCCGAGCAGGAGTTCGAGTTCCGCAACCGGCGCCGGCGGCATCGCCGCCCTCCCCCGCGAGGAGGTGTCGCCTTCCTCCTCCCTCACCTCCGCGTCTACCACGCAGCATGCTGTGGCCGGAATCGCACGATCGACGACATGAATCGACCCGCACGTATATCCATTGGAGTATTAGACCCAAGCAGCTTTTTGTTTATAATGGATGGATGAACAGTGCCCCTTAATAGACGTAGCGGGCCGGGAGGCCGGGGGTTTTCATGCGGGCGGCTCAGGCGTCACGACCGTGAAAGACACGCACACGGTCGGGCGGAACAGGCACGGCGTAACGGGTAGGCGAAAAAGAGGTGGTACTGAAATTTTCTCTGTTTATTAATATACTAGCAAATTTGCCCGTGCGATGCAACGGGAGAAAAATCTATACATATCAATGGAAAACAATGAGAGAAATAATACGTATTTATTTATGCTTTACAATTTTTATAAAATTCCAAGTCTATAGTTTATTTATTATATTGAGAACTCATAAAATATGTAATTCTAATATCTAGTGCAGCATATATATATTCGTAAAAAATACGTGAATGGTAATGAACAACGGACGATGCGGTGAGCGGACTTGCAACCTTTCCATTGCCGTAAACACCACCCCCACGCTCCATCGGGGCTTCAGGTGGTTCCGCTGCACCGCACGGGGCGTGCTAGGCGCCGACCGGCCGGCCCAGCTAGTGGCCCGCCTAATGGCCCAGATCCGCTGCTTCCCCCGCGTCGTCGTCAACCTCCGGCAACCTCCAGCAAGATCGTCCCCGCCCCCGCCCCCGCCGCCCTCCGCCCCGCGCGGCGGCGCCTAGGGCTTCGCCGGAGCTCCGACGAGCCCTAGGGCGCCGCCGGCGGCGCCTCCTCCCCTCCCCTTTCTTCTTCTACTAACCCTAACCGACCGACGCCATGGCGCCGCCCCGCCGAGCTCAAACCCAGCAGCCATGGCGACCTCCGCTCCCCCGCCGCCTACCCATACCCAACCGGATGGGTCCTGCGCCGCCGAGCTCACCGCCGGCCAAGACGCCGCCGCCGCCCGTGTCGCCCGCCCCGGCCGAGGCCGGCCGGGCTCATTCTATAGCCGGGGAGGAATGGAGGGGGGGATGGGAGGTCACGGAAGAGACAAAAAAAAGTGAAACAATATATGTATAGATATAATATAACCTTTGTATTTTTATATTCACATGCATATTTGGTTGATCGTAAAATATGAAAACAATTTAATGGAAACACGTACGTACGTCCGGTTGAATGTGTGGAAAATAAAGAAAACGTAATGGAAAAAGGAAAATTTAACCAAGCTTTTTTATTAATAACTGGAACCGGAGAGAAAAGGAAAGATCGTAAACATATACTCCCGAACAGGAAAGAAAAATCGGAAACCAATTCGTGATCGACGAGTGTTTCTGACGATGCACAGATCGATCTCTATACGTAATCTAGCCGGATCGAGTAGTCGGAGTCCTGATCAGCCACGCACTCGATGAAAGCTGGGCACGGGTGGAAAATAAAAAAGACTGCTACCGGAGGAAGATGCGGAAGAAGGCAGACCCAAAAAGGTGGACCATCATCAGACCATCTGACACTAATGGATTATCTATAGATCAAAAGAATGCATAGTAAGAATATTGCGATATTTCACATTAATAAAACAATATATAGAGAAAATAAAAAGAAATAATAAACCTGCATGAACATCTTGACATGAATCAATCCGGGCAAATTCATGGTGTAGAATATCGTCTTTCATCAGTTGAGCTTGCCCCGTGATGACAATTCGAGGTGCGGGTATGTCATGAGATTGCTTCGTCTCTTGTGTGAGCGTTTTTAAGCCTTTCCTGTTTTTCTGTGCATATCTCTCTCTGTCTCTTTTCCTTTTTTTTTTTCCTTTGCATCCATTATCGTATCTTCAAAGAGTAGAGTGTATGATAAGAATATTTTGATATGTTAAAAACAAAATATAAACAATATTGAAGTAACTAAACCTGGATGCAATTCTTTTTTATGTTTCCAATTGCCTCTATGCCATCTCCAGCGTGGACATTTTGTGTGAGCCTTTTAAGCATGTCCTTTTTTCTGTGCATATCTCTCTCTGTCTCTTTTTCTTTTTTTTTTCCTTTGCATCCATTAACGTACCTTCAAAGATTAGAGTGTATGATAAGAATACTTTGTTTTGATATGTTAAAACAGAATTTATACAATATTGAAGTAACTGTACCTGGATGCAATTTGCCTCTATGCCAGCTGCCCTGTGATGGCAGATTGAGGTGTAGGTCCGACAGGGTATGCTCGCCGGCTGGCGCTCGTCAGCTGGGTTAGCCTGTTGATGGAAGATGCGGCAGGAGACGTGGCGGTTGTCACTTTTGCTCTATAGGGTCTTGTAATAAATATAGACTTTCAGGATTGATGATACTTTTTAATTGATTATGCGATTTGGACAAGAAAACATATATATATGTATGTGTAGAGTTTCGAGAGTATTTTTTGACATCCATATGTGGAAAGGGCGGATTTGGATACGTCAGAAAACGTGTTCCGTTGGAAATTGTAGAGAGGATTGAGAGGCTGATTTGGATACGTATATCCGTTGGTATGGGGCAGGCTGGCAGGGTCTGGGACAGGCTAGTAGTAAACGTGTTGCGTTGGAAGGTGGCAGACTTGGTGTAAGCATCAGGACTCAAGGTTATACGGAATCCTAAGGGTGGAAAAAAAGAGGTGGGAAAGCCCGTGAAAAAAGCCCGATGAAAAGCCCGGTGAAAAAAGGAGGAATCCTAAGGGTGGAAAAAAAGAGGTGGGAAAGCCCGGTGAAAAAGCCCGGTGAAAAGCCGGTGAAAAAGGAGGTGGGACTGAAATTTTCTCTCTTTATTAGTAGGTATAGATATAGATAATAAATGGTAAAGGTGGGTAATTTTCAAGAAATTAAAGTAGATCTAATGGTTATGGATAGCCCGAGTCTACAGATTTGATGGCTAGATTTTTCTGATTAATGTGAGAATTTCTAGGATTTATCTTTTTTTTCTACAAGCGTCCGGTGAGGATTAACGTGGAGGCTTCGTTGAAGCCTCCAATTAGTAATAATAAGATTACCGAATAAATAAACATTTTCTAGGGTGACAACATACGAAAGCTACGTGACTTCATTAGTCCATGCCATTCACACCTTCGATGCGCCACCATAAAACAAAAGGCACCTGCTTGAGCTGAGCACGAGAGCAAAGCCAAGCCCCTCGTTTAGTATCAGCATGTCAGCCTCGTCACCGCTGCCACCCTGGGCTCCAACGCCGAGCCCGTCACTGCCACTGCGTGGTTCTTCAGCATCAACTGCTGCCGGCGGCAGCAGCAGCCCCACGCTGCCCCCGTTCGGCGCCATACCTGCAGGAGCCTTATGTGGACGTGGGCGTGCCGCCTTGACAGGGGAGGCCATGGTCGCGCCGCCGCCACCACAGGCGGGCGAGGTGGAAGAAGGCGCCACCGTGGGTGGCCTTCGTTCTAGGTTTGATGGTATAGACCATCACCTTGACGACGGACGCTTGGTGGAGGGCATCGTCCTTCGCGACGGTGACGTGTTCGTAACGTGGGAGGACATTTGGGTGACGGCGGTCGCCGGCAGGGGCGGGCCGCCACCATTCTGCACGGCGTCAGCGGCAGCGCGCGCCCTGGCGAGCTGCTGGCCATCATGGGACCCTCCGGATGTGGCAAGACCACACTGCTCGACACATTGGCTGGTAATTTGATTCATACAAAACTGCTAATTCCCATGCGTATCTTTGGCTTCTCAGATCACGCTAAAAAATTGAATAATTTTTTTAAAAAAATTTCATCGATACTAAAAGCAAGTTACATCCTCTTATTATAAAAGTAAACAAAACTATTCCACCTCCATTGATGGGAGACAAAAAAAACCTTGAAAAAAGCCAAGCACAAAAGTATAGTTTCGATGAACCGAGGACAATAAAAGAAGTGCACAGATCTATGGATGAAACCTTCGTCTAATCGTCTCGGTGGTTCTAAGTATACTAACCACCGTGAGGGTTCTCTGTCGCACTACCCCGTGTTATTACCAAGCCTCATGAGTCCGTACTCTGTGGGATTATTGTAGAACAAATGAACATACTCCCTTCGTCTCTAAATAAATGTCATTTATGCTTTTTAAGAAACGACTTTAACTAATTTTATATTAAAAATGTTAATGCCTATGCTATATAATTAGTATTATTGAAAAGATATTTAAATCTAGTTTTTAACAAAATTATTTGTAGACTCAAATGTTGCATGTTTTTTTCTACAAACCGAGTCAAACTGGTGGCACGCACACCAACGACGACACTTATTTAGGGCGTCCACAATGGTAATAGCTAGTGCTAGCTACGCTTGATGGGCCGATGTGGAGGTGAGAGACAACAATAAAGACTATTTTATATTATTGGACCCATGTCACAAACCGGATCGATTCGCGTGACACGTGTCGGGCGCGCGGGAGGGGGGGGCGCATCATGGGCGATGGCGCGGCAGGCAGCGCAGCGGCGCGCGGGAGGAGGGGCGGGCAAGACAGGGCGAGAGAAGGGGAAATTTGATCCTTATTGCTTGCCCCCAAAGAGATTTCTGCATCCCTTACTAATATGGCCCTTCTATGGGACTTGTAGCCCCAAAGAATCTCTAAATGTTTCCTTATAGATTGGAATACCTTTTACAAGCAACCTTATTTATTTCTTATATTTATTTTCTAATAAGAGATTTCCTTATAGAGTTGAAATATCCCTTGCACACAAAAAAAAACTTCTAAGATAATCCTAATCAAACTCTTACTTTATTTGTTGCATTAATTTTCAAAGAAGTCGCGGGAAGGTGGCGGCGGTGGCGGTGCGCCGTGGCCCCCCGGGCGCCACCGAATTTGGGCTCGGGCCTCTTGGGCTGCCATCCTGGGCCCTATCTCCCGGCATGTGACGTCTCTCTCCCTTTCTCCGACCGCGCGTCCCAGCGTTGGATGAAGGCCCATTCGTGACACCGGGGTAAGACCGGGGGGTACCTGGCATGATGAGCTCCACCTATAGAACCAAATTCCCATGCACCGGGTTTCTCAGATTATATTCTCCCGAGTGCATAACGGTGCGAACTCTAGGAGGTAGTGGAGGTTGCCGATGTAGCCGTGGTAGATGTACTCGGTGGATGGCTCATCCCGCTGTGTCGTAGTATAGCGGCGTGCTGCGAGCAAGAGCTCCCTTGGAACCCCAGCCTCGAGATGTTGATGTACCATGTCGCGAGGGGGACTCTCCAGGAACAGGAAGCGATGGTTGGCCGGAGGGGTGACGAAGAGGGGCATGAGGCGCCAAATAGGGATGTCGCGGCGAGTCGGAGGTGATGCATCCAAGTTCAACATCATACCGTACATGAAGGGAGCCGATGCTGAACAAGGAGGAAGAGAGCTGATGTGATCCCTTTTCCGAGTCATAGTTGATGTAGACGTTGTCGATGGTGAGGAGCAGGTGATCCACACCGTCGAGGAAGACAACGCGAGCAGGTCCCACATGGTGGTGCCGTGGCCACAGGCCGCCAAGGAGGATGGCTGTCGGTGGCGTCGTGTGGGCGCCTAGAGCGAGGTAGTTCGTCCGGCGAACTCCTCCCCTCGTAGTAGAGCGTCCAGCAGGTCCGGCAGGAGTGGCGAGGAGGCTGGGAGGTAGAAGCGTCCATCGAAGAGGAGGAGGCCATCCTCCAAAGATCCAGATGGTGCCGCGGGCGCCCGTGGTGACGCCGAGGGCACCGCCGCAGTGCCGCTTCCTCCGTGTCGCCCGGCCGGAGCCGAATCCAAGACACCGTGGATGTTTCGTAGAAGTCCAAGGTGTTGGTGTGTCGTGGGCGCTTGCCCATCCTTGGTGCGAAGTCCCGAATACCGACGAAGAGTCCGCACTGAGGGGCCCGACCTTGGGCGCCCCGTGTCGCTACGTGGGGAGGCACCTGCACGAACGTTCTGGCCTGTCCGTCGCGGTAGTACTCTAGCTCGCTGGAGGCGATGTCCCATGTCACCCTTCCCAGGCTTGCTAGCCAGGGCATGCCAAGGATGACGTCAATGTCGTGCTAATGTGTGCACACATAGGCGCCGATGTCGAAGACGTCTACGCCGATGCGCAGCGAAACCTCGTAGGGAGGCCGCCCGGTAGGTCGAGGTAGCGCGTTAGCAGTGATCATCACCCGCACCGGCCGTGTCCGCAGCCCCGCTGCGGGTCACCACACGGGGGGTCGACGAAGTTGTGTGTGTGGCGCTTGAGTCGACGACGATGCTGACCCAGTGCCTAAGATCACGCCGACGAGGTAGAGAGAGTTTGCACCATGTACTAGGGAGTTGGGGGTCCCTGAACAGGACTCTGAGGTCAGCGTCGTCGGGAGAGGTGCCCTCCAAGCTGGTGCCCTCCTTGTTGTCATCGTAGTCTTTGAAGACGGTGATGTCGAACGAGGTGCTTGCACTTGTGACCTCGTGAGAACGGCTCGTCATAGTTGAAGCACAAACCAGCCTTGCGTCGCTTCGGTCATCTCCTCCGGTGTCAACCGCTTGACGACCGAGTCGATGTCGCTGATGCTGCCGATGTTGGGGCTGTCGGCACTGTGGTGAGGGACAGAGGCGCGGGTGCCTTGCCCTACTGGCCGCGGTCGTCTTGCCGAGTTGTAGAGGATGGTGAGGCGACGCATCATACCGCCCGGCGAGCGACATGGCCATCTCCATGTCCTTTGGGTCCTGGCTGACTTGATGTCGGTTTTCCATCCCCAAGTCCCGCATTGTGTAAATGTTGACCGGCTGCTGGTCGTCGAGGTGCCTGGGGCCACGAGCGACGTGCGCGCGGGGAACTGCCTCCGTACTCATCGATGGTGTCGGTCTTCCAAAGCGATGCCAGTTCGCCCAACGGATTGCGCCGGGTTGCCGGGCCAAAGCGCTCGTTGACGACACCGGGCGGCATGCCCGGGCCGATCAACACCTTCTCCTAGGACAGCGCATGTACCACCGCTATTCTTCTCCGTGAGATAGTAACATCCATACCAAACTTGCTCGTGGCTAGCGTACCTTGTCCCTCCGAAGAACTTCTCGCAGCTGTTGAGCCATGGGAGGGATCGCCCTTGCCAACGACGCCGGGAAGGACAGCTTGTGTAGATGAGGTGCTAAACCCGGGAAGTGATCGGAGCGGGGTGGAGGGGGTGGCGCATGCACCGCCTTATCGGGCGCAGCTCCCCGGCGTATGCGTTGGGTCGAGGATGGTGGTCAACCTCTTCTCCGGCTCGGCCGCCATCTCCGGTTGGGCGGCAGACGCGTCTTGCCCTTCTCCGTGTACACCTTGATGAAGGTGTGTCCGAGTCCTCCATGGCCGCCCTCATCTCCTTCTCGACCTCCCGGTACAGCTTATTCTTGCGTTCCTCCGCCGAATTGGTACTTGAGAGGACAACGACTTGATCGGCAACCATATCGAGGTCGGGCGGTGAATGTGGAGAACTGCTTTGTCAGTTCGGTGAGCATCTTATTCATCTCGGCGTCCATGGTGGTGGGTGGATCTTAGTGGCCTTCGGATACCAGCTGTCACAAACCAGATCGATTCCGGCGTGACACGTGGCCGGCGCGCCTGGGGGCAGCGCACACGGTGGCGATGGCGCGGCGGCGTGGCGGCAGGCAGCGACTGCGGTGGCGGTGCGTGGGAGGAGGGGGCGGTGGCGCATGGGCAGTGGAAGGGAAAATTGATCTTTATTGCTTGCCCCAAAGAGATTACATGCACCCCTTACTTATATGGCCCTCCTATGGGACTTGTAACCGCGAATTGGCTTGTAGTCCAATGGTAGAACGGTCCGGTGGGGACGCTACCCACCGGGGTTCAAATCCTAGTGCTCGCACCTTTTCTCGAGATTTTCCCGGGATTTACCGGCGTTGTGCATTAAGTGGTAGCGACGTTCCGTCGACGACGAGACGCCTATGGTGACTTCGAAAATCTCCAGATCCGCCGGCCGCCCGATCCCCGGAGATGCTCATAGGGGTAGGGTTTGCGTACGTGTGTTCATAGGGGTGAGTGTGCGTGCGTGTGAGTGTCTGCGTTGTACTGTGTAATTCTCAAAAAAAAGGGACTTGTAACCCAGGTGTCGGGGACGAAAATAATCGGCCCACAGATAAAATAGGCCCAAGGCAGACGGTACGGCCCAAAAGCCTAAAAAGAAGGACTGGGAGGTAGACGACGCCGGGTCTCACGACCCAAAGACGTATCCTGAGCTAGGCGACAGCCGGAGGAACAAAGGCCGGTCCCTGACCGACTGGTTTATGGAGAAGGAATTGACGTACGGGACGTTCTTTCGGCCCAACAATAGGCCCGAAATAGCCCATCTCTAAATGACTCACCCAATGAAGCCCAACTCACCAAATTACCCCCAGCCAGGCCGGGAGGGTCCAGGGTAATATCCATAAAGTTCTAAAAAATAAGAGCTGTTGGGACCATCATGAGTATGGAGAAGGACTAGAAAAACAATCTGCACAACAGGCTTACTACAGCCCGTCGGTATATGGACCAAATCGGCCCATAACGATACAATATCAGCCCATACGGTCTGCTCTTACCACAACCTGCTCCTAAGCCGAGAGTCGGGAGCCTCGGGGAACCAAGTTCCGCCTCGCCCGAGGGCATGGGTTCCCCGAAGGCAGTCCCTACCTCGCCCGAGCATCGTGGCTCTCGGGCGAAACTTCTCCGCCTCGCCCGAGGGTAGGAGAGTCCAGACCATTGGTTCTTCTTCTCTCTCTCTCTCTCTCTGGGTATGTAACCCTCGGGCGCACCTTGGGAAATCCAACTCGGTAGTGGGGAGCAGCCGCAATTAATGCCCCTGCTTCACAGGCAGCGATGACAGGGCAATCGATTGCCCTGTCGATTCACCTGCCCCGTTATCTCCTCGCATCCCCCGCTGATGGGACGTAAAGGGAGCGAGTACCTCACACGCCACCATGCACAGAGAAACACAACTGCACTGTTCATTTGCATAACAACTTCACCTCCTCGACACGAGTCCAAAGACCCTCGGGATATTGACACCACGCCACGACGCCAGCATGCAGACAAGCCAAGATTCGCGATGGGATCGAGGAGGATCCCCATTGGGCCTCGGGGAGACCCCCTTCGGGCGACGGACACGGACGCCAGGAGATACAGGACACGCGTCCCACGTTGGGGGCATTCCGCCGGGAACCCGAGGTCCGGGCTCGGGCATGATACGCCTACGGCCCCGGACGGTAGACACCTTAGCATTTGTACACGACACCTATTGTACACATTGTCTCTCCTTTACACTATAAAAGGGAGAGTAATGCCACAACAGGGGGGGGGACCCTTTTAGGTTTTCACACTTAGCCATCTTATCTCAGGATTGAAGTTCTCCTTCATTCGAAAAGCACTTGTAATCGCTTTAGTTCTTGTGCACGTTTGGTGCGAGGTATCTAAAGGTCACAACCGGCGGACGTGGGGCCCCATGGCTGAACCGGGATAAACTCTTCGTCTTCCAGCTCGCACACGCCATCGCGGGGAGCGCATGACAGCCTATAAATTATTGCCGGTACTTTGGGATACCCGGTTCTCAAAACACCGACACCAGGCAATCTCTAATGGTTTCCTTATAGATTGAAATACCTTTTATGTATTTCCTAAAAAGAGATTTCCTTATAAAGTTGGAATATTCCTTGCACACAAAAAAGTCCTAAGATAATCCTAACCAAACTCTTACTTTATTTGTTGCATTAATTACGAAGAAGAAGTCGCGGGAAGGTGGCGGGCGCGCGCCGCGCCTGGGCGCCGGCCGGGCGCTGGGCCTCTTGGGCCTGCCATCCTAGACCCTATCTCCTGGCATGTGACAACCCATATACTCTCCTCACATTATCTTGGACTACGTGAAATAGTCTAGCTATTTGCATGTAGCTAGTGACTACTCTCTTTGCTACTTTTGCTTGCCACGTCATATCTAGATAGCCAAATAGCCAACAGAGACGGAGGGTGTAGCTCTAAATATATGTGTCACGATGCATTGATCAGGCCATGTATATACTCTTAAAAATGATTTCTGATATAAAAAGTTAACCACCATAGGAGTAGAAAAACCTAGCTACATGTGCCAGTGTTGGCTATATCTTTTCTATCACCACCCTACAGCAAACAGTGAGAATTGCAATCAACATACTCACACAAATGCACCCGATCCACATGGTTTGGGAGGGATTAAGATGGAATTTAAACTAAATTACACCTCAATCCCTCCCAAACTAGGTGGATTGGTAAATTCCATCTCAATACGTCCCAAACAATGTGGATTGTGCATTTGTATGCAGCCAAACGAGCCACGCACAGATGCTTTTTACCTTACAAACTTGGCAAATCATCTCATTGAAATAGCAACTTTATTTTCTCTTTCTGTTTTTGTTAAAAATGCATTTTGTTACTTTAATTGAATAAATATAGTTTTGAATGCCTGTGAGGCAGGAGGGAAACTGAAAAGTCCAAGTATTACGTCCGAGACGAGTTTTTTACTTGGTATACTATCTGTAAATTTATAGTGGCCCATTTACTTGAAGTTGAGCTGGATCAAAATTAGAGTGGCCTATTTATTTTTTTTTTTCATTTAAAGATGGGCTTAGGCAAAATTAATTTCAAATTGTTGAAGAGGACTCATTTCTCTTTTTAATTTGTAGCTAAAACTTGTATCTAGTTTTTCTTCCTCATATTAACTCCAAATATGATGTTTTTTTTTTTTACAATTTTCCAAAATCACGTTCTATCAAGTTATTGTGCTCTTAGTACTATTATTTTGCTCTTCTTTTCTTTCAAACATTTTAAAATTTGAATTTACAAAATAGCAACATCAAACGTAAATTTGGAAGACTAAATAATTTCAGCTGAAAAATTCACAAACATAGAAGTTGTATAATTCATCAAGATCTATAATTTTTATTTTGGTTATTCATTCATTTGACAAAGTGATAGTAATATTGTTCATAAAAATCTACATATCTCTTGTATCATTTATGGAAGTACTAGCGAGATAAAAATTTGTGAACAATGTTACTACCACTACGTCGATGGCTTAAATGACATGCACACCTTGCTTACCACACCCTCCCGAGCGGATGACGGCGAGGAGGAATGAGGGGCAGGGGTGGCCCGTTGCCTTGAGCCTAGCCTCCGCCCATCGGCGGCAGCGGTGGTTCGCCCGCGGTAGAACCCTAGAAGAAGAAAAAGACTTTTTTTTATCCTAGAAGTAAGCGGGTGTACTCTAACTATACTAATTGTATTATCCATGCTAACTATATTACTCAAAAACGTTATCTTGTATTTCTAGAGTTACTATTTTTCTCTTGATAAAACAAAAGAACTATGAAAATGCAATTATCATCCAGTCCCGATCCCCATATTTGCGGAGGCAATGGAAGACGATTTTTGCTCATATGGCCCACTCGTCATAGACATAGAAATTGCCTCACGATGCCTCCGTCCTATTGCCTCCTACCTTCGTTACCGCCGGATTCAGCCATTGAGTTTTCCCCAAATTATTGAAAAATATTCATCTGTAATACATCTAGTATTTATATATATGATTTTTTATTTTTGACATGTCAAAAACCACCCGTGGTGACTTTATCTTAGACTTTTTAGGAACTCTTAGTTATGAATCATCGAAAAAAAACATGCGATAGCTGTTTAATGTTGATTGTTATTTGTATCCACCACGTGTCTAGAATTATTGGTGGAGTATACATTGTACGTCGCATAATATAGGCAAATAGAATGATTCATGAATGCAGCTGAATCCTGTCCAACCTCAAGCTGTGGCCTGTGGGAGATATGGTGTGGAGCAGGATACTATTAAGTTGACATATATTGTAATGATTTACTAGCTAGCTTATGTAAACTGCTCAATTCCTAGAGAATATTCCATCCGTTCCAAATTGTAGTTCACTTTAGCTTTTCTAGATTCATTTAATTTACTATTTATCTAGACATAGTGTATAATTAGGTGCATAGCAAAATCAATGTATCTAGAAAAGCCAAAGTGAACTACAATTTAGAACGGAGAAAGTAATATTTAATTTTCTGCCCCAATCTTACACACTTTAGCTAGCTTTGGTACGTCTCCTTTGCTGTGATCCAGCCGTCTAACTAACCAATTACAAAAAAAAAAAAAAGAGAACAGACAGACATTGATATGTTTGGTGACACAGTTTTATGAAGAACAGGTTACGGGGTTCCTTGTTTTAATTCGCTTGTTCACTACTAAAACATAATTGTACAAGACAATCTCTTTGATTGATAGAGACGGTCACATTTATAGACTTTCTACCTAAATGGTCCAGCGCGCGGCGCCCTCCACAAAAATACTGGCCTCTGGAATAGCTCATTCCAAACACAAAAAATGAAGTCGCTCTGGTTGTAGACTCGGAAGGACAATGGTTTTGTTTACTTTTGGAAAATGGCTCAGCATAGTGTGTCCAAGTTGTGTGGTGCTAAATAGGTTCTCTATTTTCATAATCTATACTTCCTAAATTGTATGTTGTTCCAAAATATTTGAGGGTCAAAGCATTTTAAGTTTGATCAAACTTATAATATAAGATAATAATATTTATATGCATGTAGAAATTACGTATCTATAAAGAACCTTTATTTTTGGTGAAGATCTCTATAGATCCACAATACCACTGTTGATCTGTAGTACCGGGTCCATCCAGACTCAGCAACACCGTTCATCCATAGTAACGGGTTTACTGTTGCACAATGGGTTCGTTATCTGGTCCCATAGACCCGATACAGTTTTATAACGGATTTGTTACTATTCAAAAACTCATCACTGTTCCATAACGGATCGGTTCCTATTCTTCGAACCCGTTTCCTCTTCCTTTCCCCCTTTTTCCGCACGATCTCTTCTCCATCCCACGCGAAGCATGGGGGCACGCTCTAGTTTGACATCAGAATTGTATAACTTATAGAAACGGCGAACCAACAAAAGATGTTTTGCTGCAAGAAGAAAACATTATTATGACGTTCTGATTGATTCCTAAAACTCACTGACAAGTGACATCCGTTTGTAACTCTCTGAAAAAGTTATTAGTAACATGTTATTGTCAAGCTTTATGGAAACATACTGTTGCTAGAGCTATTGCGGATATTCTGCTTAAATAATCCATGCTCTATGTTGACCAATATATATAAACACAGGGAGACTAGACACGAACCTGAGGAGTAAAGGAGATATTCTCATCAATGGCCAGAGACAGAAGCTCGCCTTCGGAACCTCAGTAAGATTTAATCTTGACCATTTAAAGCGGACATACGAAAAGCCTCACCGCAAATTTTGTCGAAGATTCATACATTATTTACTTCAATGATTTAAAAAGCACTTCCATCTTTCAGAATGCTTTATGTTTTACACATTCAATATTTAGGGCAGTCTCAATGGACAGTTTCTAGGAGCATGTGGATTTAATAAGTAGGTAGAGTAATTACCAAATAAATAAATGATTCTGCTTGCAGGCGTACGTGACGCAAGAGAACGTGCTGATGGCCACGCTCACGGTGCGTGAGGCTATCTACTACTCATCTCAAATCCAACTGCCAGACACCATGCCGCTTGCCAAGAAGCTCGCCCTCGCCAACGAAACTATCCAGAACATGGGACTCACCAACGCACTGGATACACGCATCGGCGGCCGCCAAACCAAAGGCATCAGTGGCGCGCAGCTTAAAAGCGGCTTAGCATTTGCCTGGAGATCCTAACACAGCCACGGTTGCTATTCCCGGACGAGCCCACTAGTGGGCTCGACAAAGCGCGCCTCCTTCCACGTGATGAACCTCATCACCGACCTCGCTGTCAAGGAGCGCATGACCATCGTCGCCGTTGTGCACCAGCCATGTTCTCGAGGTGTTCGAAGTTGTTCCATGGTCTCTGCTTGCTCGCCTCTGGACATACCATCTACTTTGGCCCAGCCGCCAATGCCACTGAGGTAACTATTGTCATCTTTCCTACAATGAGACAAACATTTATTCACTTAGTTTGCTAACAACTTCCATTTACAAATGCACTATATTTGTAGTTCTTCACATCAAATGGCTACCCTTGCCCACTAATGAGAAATCCCTCAGATCATTTCTTGAGGATAATCAACAGAGATTTTGAACAGGTAATGAGATTTATCCGATCAACCCTTTATATCCTACAATAGTTAATGAAAGCAAACAGGGAAAAACAACTAGATTAGATTCAAATACTTGCCAATGTAGGTTCTTATTGCAGCTATGTTGAGTAGATTACAAAGGTCAATTCATTTCATGGAAACATCCTTTTTAACAAAGTAATAACTTACAGGAAAATGAAGAAAGAACAAGATTCAAGCCATCTCGCAGCAGACGAAGCAATAACCATTTTGATGAATGCCTATAAATCCTCCAATATATCAGAAAAATGCCAAGAAGGAAATGCACGACATAAATGATATGGTTAGTATACTAACATCTTCTGACTATTGTGTAAGCTTGCATGGAGATGACATAAAGATATTGTTTGGCTTGATAAACTAGGGTGGATTGATGATCGAAGAAACCATGCCGTTTCATGACCAAGGTGTTTGTACTCACCAAAAGATCCTTTGTAAACATGTACGTAGACGCCGGATACTACTGGTTGAGACTTGGCATATATATTGCCATAGGTCTATGCCTTGGTACAATATATCAAACATTTGGCTATGGATATGATTCTATTCGTAAGTTCATTAGATTTTGTGTTATAATAATCTATGATATGAAGTAGGCTAGTTGTAAAAGTAGTTAATGTTATTGATCCTATTGTTTCGCCTAGATCATCAATGCTAATGTTCACCGGTAGCCTTCTAACCTTTATGGCAATTGGAGGATTCCCATCCTTTGTAGAGGAAATGAAGGTATCACCCTTTTTATTATATACATACAGTACTACTTTGGGAAAACTTAATGGGAAGACACTTATGATAATGAGACCAAGATGTGTTACAAGGAGATCTAGTAAAATAACCTTATCAACTACTTCCTCCAATGTTTTAGCATTTCTAGATTCATAATTTCTACTAAGCATATAACATATATCTAAAAGCTACAAATTTAGAAAAGCTAAAATGCCTTATAATTTAGAACGGATGGAGTAGAGTTCACTAAAATATTATTCTTGTCTCATTTTCTATCTCGTATTTTTAAACTTTTAATAACAATAGGTCAAACATGTCTATGTGTAACAAAAAAATGCAATGGAAAAACCGTTTATATCACAATGAGTTTATATTACAGTTTATATTAGGTGAAAATTTGATGAACAAATTTACAAATGTACACAACATAAATTGTGCTCCTCTAACTTGTAACTTTATTTGTGGTGCCTAGATATTCAAGAGAGAGAGGCTAAACGGACATTATGGTGTGTCAGCATTTGTGATCTCCAATTGGCTATCAGCCACACCATATCTTATCCTTATTGCTATACCGCCTGGTGCAACTGCTTACTATCTGTCTGGTCTAAAGAGAGGAGTAGACCATTTCGTATATTTTTCGCTTGTTCTTTGTTCATGCACGATGCTAGTTGAAGGCCTTATGATGATTGTAGCCGCTATATCGTGCATTTTCTAATGGGTATCATCACCGGTGCGGGAATACAAGGTGTCATGATGTTGAAGCGTGGATTTTTTCAAATGCCTAGTAAACTACCAAAGATAGTTTGAAGTACCCAATGTACTACATCTCTTTCCACAAGTATGCGCTCCGGGGTTTTTACAAGAATGAGTTCCCCGGGTTTGGTTCTCCAAAACAACCCAGAGTAGGAGATGAAACAATTTTGGTGAGCAAGTGATCCGTACCTTATTTGAAACCGAAATGGGCCACTCAAAATGGTTGGACTTTGCAGTGCTATGTGGAATGATTGTAGCATATAGGCTGCTCTTCATATTGATTATTACGGTTGTGGACAAGCTCAAGCCCATAATTAAGGGTGCAATATTTAGATGTCCTACTTAATGTATTTGTGGCATGCAAAACCCATGTACCTACCTTTAATATCTTTATGCAAGAAATGTTGTAAGTTTTTCTTGAAAACCCACATGAGAGATGTGATCCATTGTATTAAGAAGGAGAAAGATGGGCAAAGAATGTTGTAAGATGATAAAGAATGCTACCGAGGACAAAATAATTACAAGATTAACTCTACTTGTTTCATATCTATGATTGTGTAATGAAGGTAGCCATGCTAAAATAAAGCACTAGTGACAAATATATATGTTAAGAAGATGTCATGCATTTGTCTCTAATAGTAGTATTTTAGACGACATAACCATTTGTGTGTCAAGTAGTCATTCTTAGTTGTATATGTGCAATATATACCCCAAATTTTGAATCATCCTCAAATAAATACAACACAATCTTAATTTTTACAAGCTTTGTACAATTAGAAGAATTTTAGTGGTTAAACATCATCTAACTATAAGAGGAACAATTTGTGCAAGTGAAAAGTTTTAAAATGATGGCATGTTTTTTGTTGTATCAAACAATGAATTTGAAAATTCCCGTTAGAAAAAAGTTCAAAAGGGAAGAAACACAACACAAGAAAAACTAAATTCATTGTGTGCTATTGTTTTTGACAAAAACGTGGAGCTTTGCTCCCTAGGCGCATGTATTAAAACAAAAAAGGATAGAGTATAAAAGAGACAAATAAGAGCAATCTGCTTTAACAAGAGGCTCACCTAGTTACATAAAGTAGAGACGAGGAAAGAAAATTGTTACAAAGAGTCCACCCATAACGACATAATAACAAGCTATATAAGGCGCCCGACATTGGGCAAAGATAAAGCTTAACTTCACACGCAAAAAGATACTTCCAAATTGCAACCAAAGGCACTTTATTGTTGAACATAAAATCATTCCTCTCCTCCCTAATGCCCCAAGCAACATTCATAAAGATCTCCATGAGGAACAAGCCCAATGTTGCTTTCAAGGGCGCAATCATTTGGAATTAGCGCACCATTGAAGATTCAATACAAACCACTTATTCCTCGCTTGATGAACATTCAAAAAAATAGATGCATTATGGTCCCTTCAACCCCCCTCATGGCAGAGGACAAATATAACCCTCGTTGTAGAAACTTGTTTCTTCTTTGTACGACATTTCTTGTATTCAAACGATCATTGAGTAGAAGCCACATGAAGAATTTAATTCTTGGGATGCACTTTGTATTCCATAACCCGAGAATGTGGGATGGAGGATATATAGCAGGAAAATGATGATTATGGAATTTAGCCGATCTATAGGTTGAATTCCAAAAACTCGTATTGTCCATAAGACCAAGCTAGACGATCCCGAATTGTCCTTCCTCGCAAGAAACCATATTGATTTCTATGTATGGCCTTAAAAATTACTTTATGTAGTAATCTTCTATAGAGAATTTTAGCGATCAATTTCATTGAGATATTAAGAGGATAAATAGGTCTCAAGTCTATCACTCCCTCTCTCGACTAGCATTTTTTGGGCACCCGTGTTATAAAGGAAGAATCAATGCACTTTAAATTAGCTAGGGTGATTATGAAAATCTATCCACACATAGGTGCTAAATTGAAACTTAGGGTGCCAGAAACAGTCTTTTTAGGTTTCTTTGCACTCCATGAAGCCCATGTTAGTCTAAAAGTTTCAATCGAAATAATGTACTAATTGGTGTACAAACATGTAATTTTGTTTTGTTTCTAAAAGTATGTCCTACTAGTAGATGACTTTCAATGCAACCGAATACGCCCGTTTAAAAGAAAAAGGTAACTATAACACCCCTAGTGAGCATGCCCTAAAGCAAATGGGCGCCGTGGTGGTCGGATACATCGGAGGTTGTGGCTGGCGAGGGCAAACGTGTGGCCGCGGTGTAGACGTAGGTGGCCTCGCCCAATCACTACAAGAAATATGGCCTTCTAGGACGATCTCATTTTGTCATGTATAGCCTAAAACTGTCACAAAAAGCGGTTTAAGACGAAAAACCACCTGTCATGGCTTTTTGTCATATAACGACCATCACAGATTGTTATGGGCATGACGAAACTTCGTTTTAAGGCCACATAACATCCCAACATTAGGTGACGCTACCTCCACTCTCTTTGTCATACAATACTTGATTTTGTGATAGTGGGTCAACGCGTCAAATAATACATTCTATGTCATATATAGTGTGTTAACCATGGTTAAGAAGCCGTTTATGCTCGCTATTGTGACAATAAGAAGCAGTCATGTATATGTAGTTAACCATGGCTAGAAACTGCTATATATTGTGAGGCCTAGCATTTAGGGTACAGGCCCATATTAGGGGCTCAACCCAAATGAAACAATAATAATAAACCACATAACCAATTATATTATCATAATGACCATTCAAGAGTGCATGTTCCAGAATGCATGTTTCATACTAAAGTACAACAAAACACTAAAAGTAAATGATCCAGCCAACTAAACAAATTCTAGCATCTAGCGCCAAGTTCGACCAATAGCCAACACCAAGTTCCTCAGACCAAACAAGTTCCACCTGCCAAAGAATGGGTTCCAAGTTCCACCAAGAAACCTATTGAACAAAAAAAAAAAAAAAAAAAACAAAACAATGAAGTCAATGTACACAATAAAGTTTTCATAGCTATTCGATTAACAAAGGGGGCTACACAAGAAGTTTGTATCTTACACACATATGGTTCAAACGAGGGGTAGATGATGGGGTACATCCTTATCGAACTCAATTTGGTGTTGTCAAGATCCGCACATTAATAGAAATCATTAGTAACTAGATAGGAATAACATATTTTGTCAAAAGCGTGCACATTGCACGTACTACATTATGATCATCTTACCATGTCACTAGCTCTATTTGCTTATCATAGCCGAGCTTAGATCAATTTAAGTTGTTACATGTTGCGTGTTCATACACGTTTAGTCTTGACAGACCGGTACCGTGCGGCGATGTAGGTCTTTGGGTTACTCTAGAGCTAGTCATCCGGTGGACTAGAGATCGCTTTAATCTCGATAGGTTTTGCGTGTGAGTTCCTTCTTCATGGACCCGATTCAGCAAGCTTGTCGAATACGGTTATGCATTGACGTGTAGCTTGCATGTGTAGGTTTGACTACTGTTAACGTCTAGTCTTGCAGTATATCATGCGGTGGATTGCTGTTAGGATGAAAAGGGTTTAGGAGGATTAGTCGTGCGGTGGACTAATAGAAATAGATCCCTGTCTTTATCATTAGATCGGGCTTACATGTGTACTTTACTGTTTATGCATACACGCTTCAATGAGTAATGAGTATTTGTAGGTCTATTTAGATATATGCATGCTTTTAGCTTGTCATGGTTAGATTGTATCATGCTGTGGATTAGCTTGTGAGGGTTTAAGCTAGATAGGTTTAGGAAAACTAGACGTCGCGGCGGACTAGTTGGATGAGACCTATGCATGCGTTATTTAGATTATCTTTATATTTTAATTACCTATCTACCATGTTGTCAATTGATTCGATTTATGCCATGAGCTTTATGATATCATATCTTGATGATCGATTTACTTGTTCAAACATGTCTTTTTATGCCCGTTCGCAACTATGCTCTTCCATGTTTTGCACATGCTTGCCAAACGCGCGCGTTTATAAACTTGTGGGTAGATAGCTTCTATAGCTATATGTTGTCGTAAGTGGCTTCAGGACCGTACATTGTGGAACTGTCTTGGTCTCACCAGGCATGTTCCTGATCTCACGTTTATCTCCTTGTCAATTACAGGTCAAATTGACTGGCACGCCACCGGATCGATACGCCCGGGCTCCCAAGTTAAGCTAGCTACTCGGCTTGTCGTGTGTGTGTGGCACAGGAGACGGATTTTGTGTCAACGGACGTAGTGGAGACGACAGAGGCGACCGAGTCAGCCGCGCGGGGGGCGGCGAGATTCGGGATGCGATGGCGGTGACGGGGTTGCTTGGCTCACCGTAGGAGCGTGATTTGAGCCCGACGAGGCCTAGCCGAGACGAGCATGACAGAGGAGGTGGCGGCTTCCCCGGCCGCCGCGGCTGCCGAAGGTCGCCGCAATAAGCGTGGGACGTCCGATGTGTTGGGTTCGAACGTGTCGCCAGCCTAAGAAACCGTATGCAATAGATGGGGATTACATACGCGCTGCAGCCAATCCGCTCCCGACGCCACCGCTAAGAGCAAGTATTATGGCAGGTTGTAAGCCGGCTAAATGCTGATGTGGAGGAGAGAGAGGAGAAGCAGGTTGTAAGCTTACAGCCGGCTTGGGCAAAAGAACTAAGACAATATGTGAGATAGACAAGTAGGCCATATATTAATTAGAAAAAGCTATCTACTTCCCTCAAAAAAAAAGAAAAAGAAAAGGAAAAAGCTATCTACTGTATGGGTGGGCTGGGAGAAAGCTGTAAGGAACCTTACAGCCGGCTTGTTGGCTGTATTATAATACTTGCTCTAATGTGGATCAATCCATAGTATCCATAGGGGCCCGGCTCATGCGTGCGCCAGAACCTCCCGGAGCTGGCCATCCGGGAGCTGCACCGCCAGCACGGTGTCCTCTTCCCACGCCCTGCAATCTTCGTGCCCGGGGCAGGGCGTGACCCACCGCACGCTCGCCAGCCGGCCGCCGGCCATCGCACCCTTCCGCGTGCTCAACAACGGCCAGAGCACTGTCAGCTCCGGCGCAGTAGTGACCACCGGAAGATGAAAGCTAGCATGAGAAACCCAATCCGAGGCGGGATGTCGATGCCCTCCGTGTGCATCGTATTAATCGGTCTTTTATCCTGGCAGCTCTGCACCCATCTCTAGTGGCGTAAAGTCCAACCGCTAGTGGCAAAGGCCAGTGATAAAAGACTAATAACACCGCGCTAGTAGTATTTTTTTTTTTTGTCGGGTGTCCAATACCACAGGCGGTTAGATAACCGACAGTGCTAATGATATTTTTCTCGTCGGATATTAGTTCCACCGGTGGGGATGGTCACCATGCTGGCGCCCCCGCGTTGGTGGTGCTGGGCCTGGTCATCGACCCCGAGATGCCGACGACCCGGTGACCCATCACCCACCGCCGGTCGGTTCCCTCCGCCGCCACCGTCATCACCATCACCCCCCTGCCGGGCGCCGATGGCGGTGCTGGTCCCGGTCGTACTACCATCCACCGACCACCGGGTACTACGCCCCACCGCAGCCGTATGGGTACGCGCGCCGCATGCGCCCAGGTCCGGTGCGGCCCGGAGGCACGGCGGCTGCTAGGGCGCCCCGCCTCGCCCACGCCGGCGCTTTCGCATCAGGTTGGGGTTCGACCCACTCGATCCATTGGTTCGGGGTAGTTTTTATCCATTACTCCTCTGCCATGTTATGGATTGCATTAGGGGCCCATTTAATTCTATTTTTTGGCTCGGTTTGATGATCCTATGGATCGACCCACTCCACCCCATTTTGAATTTATGCAGTTGTTCAATTTCTGAATGTATGGGAACACGAGAAATCATTATTCAAACATGGAGCTAAAGCTACTGCGCAGACCATAACAATAAACACGAAAAAAATCAAATCGATCGCAGGGGGGTCAGAGTATTGCTCCTGAAGCTCTCTGAACAGCACAGGTAGCGGCCACAAACGCTGACACACATCTCTCCTCATGCCCAAAACTCAGCTGTGCTCTCTGTGCATCCGCGCTCAGACAAAATGTTGGTGAACCAAGAGGAATGAAATCAAAAATCACCTGGGAGACAGCACACGCCACCTTCATCAGCTAATAATCGACGAAGACGACAGGATATGTTCAGCCCTCAGGTGACGGCGATGCCAAAAACAATCTTAACCACACAAAAGTGAATGAAAACATGACACAATGTCATCCGGGAGTTATTTAGAAATTCCGTATTTATATTACATAATTAATTAGTACCATTCAAAAAATTGTTTTACATATGTTTTCATAATATAAACTTATTTACATTTTTTTAGGGAACATATAAACTTATTTAGATTTAGATATATGCAAATGTTGGACTGAGGCCGTAAGGAGCTGGCTCAGCCCACGCAAAAGAGCGCCCGCGGCCCGGCTGCTTCGTTCGTTTCCTCGCGACCAGGCTCGCGTGCCTCGGCATCCAATTTTTCTATTTCGCTTTTGTGTTTCTCTCACTGACCCAGGCAATTTTATACACATTCTCTAGCCGGTTAGGTCGAGTTGCAATAGCCAATATATGTCTTGCATACACATACAGGCTGTTGGGATACATCCTTAGACGTTGGATTTAGATCACCCGGCATCGAAACATACCCATAGACTATCTGGAGAGTGGAGAGAGCCTAGCAATCAAATAGGAGACAATTTAACTAGGAACACCAATCAATCACGCCCGTATTTTTACACTACTCCAAAATAGTATATCACTGCGGGCTTAAAACTCCTTTCACTGCTGGAAAATAAACCGGCAGTAGGAAAGTGGTAGTGGTGTACCCATTTTACTTCCAGGTTCACCCGACAGTGATAGGCTTAAAAAATACAAAAAATACAACAAGCATGCGTGCTTGCTGGAGCACGCTCGTTATTTCTGCCACGGCCCCACCATGCTCCAATACGACCACAGTTCATTGAAGAAACAGTTCATATATATCACATACAAACAGGGAAGGATTGAATACATCACAAATCTTAGATGAAAATAAAAGGAATTCAGAAAAAAATTCTATTCTTGCTTTATTTCCTCCTAATATGAGATTGATCTAGAAAATAAAAGGACTCTTAGCCTGCTATCAACCCCGCGGGGTTTTTATTTTTTTGCCACAGGATTGCCACTCTTATGGATACTCTTATTTATTTGCCACTCAAACCCTACATGTCAGTGACTCAGATGGTCCCACTTGTCATTGACACACAGCTGGTTGTCATCCGTAAGAGTGGTAAATAAATAAAAAATCCCAATCCCGTTGTTGCAATCTGCAGACATCAAAACTGAATTAAAAAAAATAAGTGGAGATTAGAAAACAACGGGAGCAAACGGATTAACAGCAGACTTCAGATCTGAGGAGAGCAAACCTTGTGAGAATAACATGCCTAAAATCTACCACTATGGATCCATCGTAGGCTTTATCTGCCTTGGATTTCGGTGCACTCCAACGGGTCTGAGAGAGTTGAACAAATCAAAGCAAGTAGGGAGACGGAATGAATAAATCAGATGTGAGCATTTGGCTACTTACTGTGGAGCCAGTCGCCGACTCCATGGATGCCACTCCCCGAGTCTAGTGCCGACGGAGGCGCGCGGGTCGCGCTTTGCGCTGGGAAAGGGCGGTCCGCTTCGCGTTGGGACGGAGTCGCGCCCACGCCGGACGGTCCGCTCGTGGCCGGATGGGGAAGGAGGGAGGGTCGACCGGTCCGCTGCTCCAGGAGGGGAAGGAGCGCCGCCATCGCTAATCGGGCACCTCCATTCCACCGCGCGCCGCCGCCGATGCCGCCGCGCAGCTTGAGGAATGGGAGGCCGGAGCTGCTCCCGCATGCGCCGCCGGGGAACAAGAAGCACCACCGACGGCGGGCACCCTGGTCACGCGTGGAGGGTCGCCGCCGGTGCCTGCTATGCAGCCGAGGAAGGGAGGCCGGACCTCCTCCCCGGCGGTGCCGCGGCCGCCGATGCGCCGCCGAGGGAGGGGGATGGAGAAAGGGCTAGCAGCGGTGAAAGGTCCTAAATGGCTAGAGGGGGGGGTGAATAGCCTAATAAAATTTCTACAAAATCACTAGAGCAACTTGTTAGTAAATAACAAAGCGTAAATGCGTTTTGCTCTTAGTTCTCACTTGTCGGCAAGCCTCCTATTGACAATTCTAGTTGCTATAGTCTCTAATTCACACACAAGGCCTAAGTCTCTACTTTACCACTAGGTGAACAAGCTAATTACTCTAGCAAGCTAAGCAAGACTACTCAAACTACACTAGCACAATATATATGAATATGATGCAAGAGTGTAGAGGTGATATACCACAATGTCGAGGCTAGTCAATCCAATCACCAAGGATGAAACAATGAGATAACCAAATTGAAGCCAATCACCAAGAGACAAGTGGGGACACGAGATTTAACCCGAAGTTAACTTGAGCACCCTCAAGCTAGTCTCCGTTCTGCCGACCTTCTCACGTGTGGGGCAAGGTGGAGCTCACTCCTAGCCAAGTACCTTTAGGCTCCTTGCACCCAATGCAAATGAGAGGTACCCAAGACACGAGCAATGTATTACTTGCACTTTGTCTTCCCGGCGAGGAGTGCGTAATCCTCTCACAAATCGCTGGAGGTGGCCAAGAACAATCACCAACTCTTGCCAACACCTCCACCAAACACCAAGCCGGCTAGGAGTGGTGCTCTCCAAGAGCAACAAGAAAACCACCGGCTCACAACGATCCCCAAGTGCCACTAGATGCAAAGATCAAAGCAAAGTGCACTTGAATCACCTCAACTCACTAGAATGATGCTCACAAGCAAGAGGAGTGAGGAGGAGGGAGTGTGCTCAGCTCTAGAGGTGTTAGGAATGATTTCAAATGTCTAAGAGACCTCACATACCCCCCTTTAGAAACGGATAAGTTGCAACACATGATGCTACTGTTGTTGGGCTCATTCTCTAAACACAGATAGTGTCTGGCCCACTACTCCACATTAGGCACCACGGTATTAAGTAGACGGAAAACTCCCGTCCATAGAGCGAAGAAGCGAAACTGCCGCCACCCTTCGTACGTGCCTCCCCTTTCCTTCCTCTAGTCTAAGATCTGAATTCCCCACCACCCACGAGGCCATGACCCACATCTGGATCTCCTCGGTCTTGAGTTGCTGGTGGCCGGAGGCGGCACTCGGATGTGTGGTGACACCTGGAACCACAACGATGTCAATTCATTGTCGGGGCTGTCTCCTCGAACTGCAGCGATGTGATTTCAGTGGTGGCGGCGACGTATCTTTTATCACGAATGGTTAGTTATCTGCCCTCATCCCCAATCCGTGTCATTGTGTTTCATTTGGTTCACCTAGATGGATAATATATAGTTTTGTGTATTACAAAGATTCATCTCCGATCTGTACGTATGTCTGATATTTGCCCAGGCCTCAGGCTAGCAGCCATCAATCCAGCATATCTGCAAGTACACTAGTCCCGATGTGATCTTCTACAAATACGCAGGTCCCAATCTGATCCCCTCAAAGCTTCGTGTCTTATGCAGTTATGGTAGATGCATCCTGTCGCATCCTTCTTGTTGGATCAGAAGGATCTGGTTAATGATGGTGCCCTCTATGCCATGATGTTCCGATCACAGAGTACTCCCTCAATTCACTAATTGTTGTTTCAATCCTTTCCCAAGTTAATTAGTTCATGAAATGTTGGAAACTGGTAATTGTGGTAACAGCCTCATATAATCACAGGGTTGGTGTCGCACGATTGAGCAGCAGATTAGAGAAGCACTGCCTAGTACAGTGGTATTTATATATCCTGTATAGATGGAGGCGATCGTTTGGTAGGTCTTGTATCTCAATTCGATATTTTTTTTCCTTCTCCCATTATCTTTTAGTACATGATTTTTTATCGAGTTTCTGATATATCTTGGTGAATACTGTGAATTTTATATACCATAAATGTGTGATATATGTAGGTACGAGCTTTGAAGAGATCAAAAAACAAATCATTATTAACAATCTAAGGTCTGGGAAGGTAAATACCACTTCAAGTATATATGTTTTGTTGTCTTTAATTTTATCATCAGTCCGTAACATTTTATCAGGTATTCTTTTTTGGCTATATTTAGGCATCATTACAAGGTCCAAAAATATGAACCATTATTATTGTTGCAGGTTCTCTTGTGACATCAGTTTGGACTAACATGGTGAGATGACATGCCAATTTAATGAGGTAGGACCTATTAATTTTTATTTGGGCACCATAAGTTTGAATTTATATTAGTGTGTTGCAGTCACCAGATTTTAGCTTCTGTCTTAAATTTGTGCTGTCATATTCAAGTAACACAACATTTTTATCTATAGGTCAAGAAGACAAATGGATGATCAGATCAGTGAAATGCTAGAATAAACAGAAGGAAGGAGAAAGGAGGGCTGGCATTCTAAGAGGGATCCTTATGTTTTATATTTAACTCCCGTAGGAGCTTGTACTCAGAACAAAAATTGTGTAACGAATATGATGATACCCAGTGTAATGAATATTTTTTTTATAATATATGGCCGAGTGTGCTTATTTTCTATATATCGGATGGTCTTAAATTGTTCATTAAATTGTACTAGCGTCATCCCTGTAGTTTCCTAAAAATAAATATTTGTGATGGTTTATTTTCTTGCAGCACATATAAGTGTTGCAACAAAGTAAAACAATGTGTTGCAGCAAACAATAGAAGTGGTTCGCCGATGGTTTGTACAAACACATATAAGTGTTGCCATAACCCATTATTATGCGTTGCAACTTTGCAACGGTTATTAGTATGTGTTACCAACAGATAATTAAGTGTTGCAATAAATCCTTGCAACGCCACTTTAAGCAACGCATATTGGATGCGTTGGTATAGACCTTACCAACACATCTATGCACTTTTAGCAACACATATTTGTGTTGCAGAAGGGGGTGTCATGTTGTAGCCGGCCAAACGTGTATATATAGCCCCCATCACGAAATGTGGCCGTTGGGGGGCAAAACACGCTCAAATCAGCCTGACCGGACGCGCCGACCGGACTCACCAGTGAGTCCGGTCGATGGGTCCGGTCACAACTGACAAGCCGAGTTGGCACGCTTCTGGGTGCGCCGGTCACAGATCCATGCGTCCGGTCGCACGTCCGATTGGTGCGTCCGGTCGCTCCTCGGCCGAAACCACGAAAACATGCTCTCTGCCGGACTCACTCACCGGTGCGTCCGGTCGATTTTTCGTGCTTCCGGTCAGTGAGTCCGGTCGCCATCTGAGCTACGAAAATCCGTCGTTGTGTTGCCGTTCCTTCGCCTTTGCTCCAAACCGACTTCTGTCACTTGATTTTTGTTGCCGACACGTCGAAGAACACCCCGACACCATGTGTTAGCATTTTGAAAACATTTTCCATCAAGTACGGAGTTAGCTCTCTAGGTTAGAATGCATGCAAATGATTTTAAACCTAGAGGCACATGAGGACCGATATGTACGATAGTTTTCCCCTCTTTATAGAACGGTTTATCGATCCTATAATCACTCACACCCTCTATGGTGTCTTGAGTGTAAAATCAAAATGGCCCTATGATATACCTTTGCCTTGAGCCCATTTTGATCCTCGAAACACGTCAAGTCGCGCACTTGATCATCAATTGGATCACCTTGACCCATCCACCATGACCACCATGCACCAACCTTGGCTTGACCAATCTCCAACTAAAACAAACACTTACCATAGAGAGATTAGTCCTAAGGATGTCAATAATTAGCCAAAACCAATCTAGAGATCTTCAAGTGGCCCGATTCGCCATGGAAGAAGCACCACCGCGAGAGGAGGGAGAAAAGATCCACTGCGCCGCCACGCCGTCAGAGGAGGGCAGGGAGCGCGCCGCGAGAGGACGGAGAATGGCCCGTACTACTGCTCTGGCCAAGACGAACGAAGAGATAAGAATGGGTGGGTGGGTGCATTAATGAGGAAGAGCGGACTTCAGTTGAAGTTAAGTAGTATCAATAAAATTTTCAGGTCCACATCCATGGAGGAGTGCCGGGTTTGGAAATAGAGCCAACAGTGATACGTATCACTATCGGCGTCTTATACCCACCGATAGTAATGTTAGATTTCAATTTCAGTGCCGGTTCTCAGAACTGACCATAAAGGGTCTTCACTGTCGGTTATCTCAATTCCAGCGGTGATGTCAATGGTAGTGATGTGCGAAATCTGTGATAGTGTTACCACCATGGCAAGTGATGTGGATACTTTTATGCACAACTAGCGATATGCAATGGCCTTCAAGAGATCGGCGTGATACCACGAACGCATCAACACACAAGTTGGCCGTTGCAGAATCACAACGCACGGACATATTTGACGGTAGTAATAATAGAGCAAATAATAGTACTTGATCTCATCGAAAGCTAGCTCATCGTTGCTAGTTTTTACACGTCGCGCTAATCTTCATCTGCACTTTCCGATGAGTTCTCTTCGGAAGGCAGCCCTCTCTACACTACTACGTACAATATATAATCTCTTGGAAAAAAAATCATCTACAGTACTCAATAACAAAAATGAAAGAGAAATGGAAAATACGCACGAATGTTTTCTTTCCCTGATCGATATATGGATATGGAATGGCCTCCGTGTCCTGTCACTGTTGTGGAATGAATCGCTGAAGATCGACGAGCATGACGGTGATGTCGTCCCGGCTCCCTCTGTTCCTTGCCAAGGCGACCAGCTCCTTGCACGATCCCACGGAGGAGGACGTTCCTGTACCTGCAGCCGCGGCGGAGACGACGACGTCGACGGCCTCCTGGCAGGACACCTTGTTCCAGAGGCCGTCGGACGCGACGACGAGGAAACGGCAGTCCGGGGTGAGGCGGCGGCGCGTGACCTCCGGCTCGCAGGTGACCCAGGCCTTCATGGACGCGTCGCCGAACGCGCGCGACACGGCCAGGCAGTCCTGCACGCGCCACACGCCGCTGCTGCCGCAGCTCACGTACCCTCCCTGCAAGAACGCCGACGTTGTGTGCATCAGTACAACTGGCTCGATCGATGACTGCAAATTAAGAGAAGCTTCTGCAACTGCAAGAATGATTAATTGTACGTGTGCTTGGTCCATCTCGATCGAGCGATGATCGTCACTTACCGAGCTCTCGATGCGGCGCCTCTCGTCCTCGCGGGCGGCGGTGTGGTCGCTCGTCAGCGCCGTCGCGACGCCGCTGCGGCTGCCGAGGACGGCGCGGCAGTCGCCTACGTTGGCGACGAAGAGCTCGCCGTCCTTTACCAGCGCCGTCGCCGCGCATGCGCCACCGCGCACTCCCTACAGCATGAAACAGGAGTATACCCAGATAAGTAATTATCAAATGGAAATTAATTACTTGGTAATAGTAATATAAATAATGGAGTTGCAGAGTCTTCAGTTACTTAAAACCCTCCGATAGCATGCAAGAGTTTAGCTAAGTCTTGGGAAAACCATGCATGTGCAAGCTAAGTTAAAATTTTGATCATGTGTGTGTGATATTCGCGTCACACTGCTTTCTTGCAATAATAATTTTTGGGAGTTGCTACATTTTGGGTGCTCAGATTTCCAAACAATAATTTTTGCAATAACAAAAAAAAAAGGCTTGTTGTCGAAAAAAAAAACAAAAAAAGGCACCTAAAATATACGGGAGGTGATAAACTAAACCATGATAGAAATTCAAGCAATTTGTGAATAATACGACTGTTCAACTCGATCCTCACGCGGGACAAAGAACCCTCACCAACTATTAACGTGTTGTACCTCACATGAACCGTACCGTACCGCCCGGAAATTCCCCATTTGAATCAAAGAGAATTGAGCTGAGTGAACGCGTAGGCTTGTGCCACCATACGGACGAGGGTGCACGGCAGCCAGGTGAGGTGACCTAGACCTAGTCAACAATGTGAACGTTTAGTACTACCAATGGCCGGCGGCCGCCCTCTGCAAGCCATGCATCATCCTAGCTCGCAGAAGCCACACGGCACTGGCACTGAAGCATGCACGCAGCTTGCCATGCCATACATTCATCAATCTCTATCACAATTCCCACACCATACCCCACTTGGCTTAAACCTAGCTAGTAGATTAGGCCAATTGTTTGTAGTACCTACGTGGCAACTACGAGAAGCGCGACGTAACGTAAACGGTCAATGTCCAGCTGAAAACAGCAACCAATGAACCAACACGCAACAAGGGCTTGACCCGTTCAAACCATGCATCCATGCACGCCAACGCCGCCAGCAGACCCGGTCAAACAAAAAACAATGGACGGATCGAGCCACTAGTTGCTGTCTAGATCTGCTGCTCTTGCATTGTAATTTGTAACAAGCTACTTAGTCTATAGGCTACACACGAGAATCTGATGCGTATATAGTATAGTAGGTGATATGTATATATGTATGTATATATAGATGATGCCTACCTGGGTCAAGAACTCCCGGTCCGTCGTCAGGTAGGCCGCTCTGATCGCCGCCACGACCGGGTCAACCTCTTGGTCCTGCTCGTCTTGCACAACAGCACTCGTCTTGGGCGGCGACGACGACGGCTCAGGCTGCTGGTGGTGGCTCGCTGCGGTCGTCGTCGACGTTGAGGCGGCAGCGAGTGCGGCGACGACGTTCTTGCCCAGCTTGTCGGCAACGAAATCCACGGCCGCACGGCCACCGTGCCCGTCGTACACACCGTAGAACGCCTGTGCAGGAAAAACAAGCACCAAAATTTAATGATAGGTACACAAACATCTTACATTCCTGTTGACGAAATAAAACAACGGATATAGTACAAGTTTTAAATACAATGCTCTCTTTTTTTTCTTTGAAATAAATGGGGCTCTTGCCGCCTTCTAGTTTGACCAAAAAGTCATGTGCCCTTAATTTCTCTAGCTAGAGAGAGAGAGAGAGAGAGAGAGAGAGAGAGTGAGTGAAAAATACATTTTAGGTTTTGGATGTTTCGCAGCTAAGCAATGGACTGGTTCTCGCTTCATCAATACTGTTTCTTAAATAACTATGGAGTACTTGCTAGGTGTGCACTGCTTTCGTGATATAAGAATAATACAAAGAGATATCGGTGTGAAGAGTAGCAATTTGATGCTGATTTGAACTTTTCTTGATAAACTTTTTTTTTGAAAAACAATATATTAAAAATATCACAACTTTCGCATCAACCAATGGATATAGCTGTTTCTTATTACAGACACCAACACTGCAATCCACAGAAACACAAACACTAAGTTCAGGTCAGAGAAACTATATAAAGGGAAAAGTTCACAAGGTTGTCTTCTTGATAACCTTATGAACCGTAGAGAATGCATGTATGTTTACTCTTGAAATTGATAAGCCTTTAACATATGTGTAGGTAATTGTATCCTATTAGTTAGACAAGCTAGTATGAATATTGATTTCTTCAGATTTAATTGATGGATTATTCTAAATTGGATCATGTATTCTAGTCCATGTGTGTATTTTTTTTTTCTATTTTACAATCGCAAAACAGTTTCGGGAAGATCAAAATTCACTTGAAGATCATAGTTCGTAAGCATTTAACTTTTGCTTTGAAAGAAATTAAGACGAGAACTCTACCCATTTAATTAGCAATGCATAATAATTTAGTGTACTTAGTTGAGCATAAACATCTACAATACCGATCTATTTGTACATACAAGAAAATAGTTGGAGGGAGTGGGTATTTTAGTGTGGAGGTGAAGTCGTTTTTCTATTTTTAGTAAAGGTGCCCCTTTTCCCACAGCTCTCCTGCGTGTTCAAGAAAAAAGTGGGTATTATTATTCATCATCGTCAAACTTATATTTGAATAACCATAGCTGTTCGATTTCATTCGATGGCCAATATCAATTGTTGTACCTCCCTCGCTTATTGCGAGATGTCTTCTTCCTCAATGCACCACCACATCGCAAAAACAAGAAATGCATTTTATTTGATGTTTCTTGACCAATGAAGTCTACTATGAGGGAGAGGTTCAAAAGGGATCTCGATCGATATCAGTGTTATTGATTGAATTTGTAGTCTTTACAAGATCACAAAAAGCACCACTTGGTATGAACATTTATCCATAAAATTGATGTGGATTTTTCGTAGCGTCTCATTGTTGACCATCATTCATTATATAATCCAGTTTCTTAGTTACCTGATTTTCATTTAGGGAACAATTACACCATTTAAAACACAAGTTATTAGGTTAGTATCCCATCCTCCTAACATTGTTGGTTGCATTGAGCTTGATAAGAAATTAATGAACAATCTGGTGGTGATGAAAATTGAAATGTTGAATGTGCATGCGTACCAATTGGGAGGGTCCTTGCTGGGTGATGACCCCATAGCCATCCTCCATGGCGTGGCGGACCCCTCTCCTGCTGGCAAGGCAGAACCCGTCGCCCTGCACTTCCATCTCGGTGGCCACCTCCGCATCCATGTCCGCCACCGCGCCGAACGGGTCGACCCCGGGAGCGCAGGCCACGGGCGCCGGTATGGCCAGCCTGGGCGGCCGTCTTCCCTCGCCGCCGCCTTGGAAGCCACCGCCACCGCCGTCTTGGTCGTCGTCTCCGCAGCAACTCTCTTGGCAGGTTGCTGCTGCGGCTTAAGCGCCACCGGAACAACGACGACGACCGCCGCCGGCGGTGTGTGCGCCGCCGCCGACGACGACGACAGCGGCGTTGTTGCCATCAGCAGGTCCTTGTTGGCGTCATCGAGGGCCATCAGATTCAGAGCCGCCCCTACCGGTGCGTGGTGGTGGTGCGCCGCCTTCTTGCCGCAGCAGGGGAGCTGCCGCCGCCGGCTGCTGATGATGATGCTGCCATGGCGCGGGGCCGACGATCGCCGAGGTCGACGACGACGTCGGCGAGCAGAGGGGCATGAGGAGCAGGAGACCGCTGCTGCGGATGATGAGCGCGTGCGCGAGGCGTGCCAAGGCGGCGACGGCGGAGCGCAGGAACCTGACGCCGTGGAGCATCTCGCTCCGGCCGATCTGATCCGGCTGCCGGCTCGGTCGGTCAACGGCGAGCAGGCGACGGACGTCGGCAGGAGGAGGCCGCTTGTTGTTGCTATTCCTGTGGGGACGGGCCGGGGGTGAAACAAAGAAAAAGCTGGCGGATAGAGATGTACGTGAACGGGGTTTGGTTGGTTTATATAGGAGGTGAGGTGAGGTGAGGTGATGGCGGGAAGGAAAAGAGCTCCCCTCCAGCCCAACCGGGAGAAGGGGTCGTTAGGTTGACCGGTCAAATTACAGCTTTTGTGCAAGGACCGGGATCGGGATCCGGATCGGCGCATGCAATCAATTTTGTTTTCTGCCGTATGAAGTGTTTGTATTCAAAATCAAAGGCGGTTCAGCTTTTCCGAGACAGACTTTTTGTGCTTTTTGTGCTAGCGGTATTTTTTCGGGATGGGTACTTGCGTGTGTCAAAACGATTATATCGATAAAATTGTTCTACTACTATGTAGAAAATGAATCATGAGAAGCTAGGTTTGGCATCTTTGTTCATTCCAAAGAATTTAGCATAACATTTGTGTGATGTGATTCTTCATAGAAATACCACCTTCGTCACAGTTTGTTTGTCGCTCAAGAAGCGAGTTTGTGAGAGGAGCACAGCTCCCGAAAGTGACAAACGTTACGGGTATACTCCCTATGTCCGGTAAAGCATGCAATTGTGGAACACAAAACGTGTCCGAGAAAGTAAACCTACACACTAGGCTCTAGGTGCTGTCGTGGTACCCGCTGAGGTAAAAATCATGTTAAACTCTCGTGAGTGGTGAATGCACAGCCGGCTGCCCTCATCCACTCGTTTACGACTGCAGCGTATAATAAAAAAAAAAAACTATATCCCGCGAGGTCGAGCTCGGATCTGCTATGTCTCGAGTATGGCGGCATGCACAAGACGTGGTGTCGAGGAGAGCGAGCCTCGATCTGCGTGCATAGTGCATTTCAAAGGATGGGAAAGTAGCGGTAAACACGTACTTTTGCTTGGTCTCGACTTTGCCTCAGATTGTATTTTTACCGAGCGGAGGGAGTATCATTTAGGGAATTTAGCATAACATTTGTGTGATGTGATTCTTTATAGAAATACCACCTTCGTCACAGTTTGTTTGTCGCTCAAGAAGCAAGTTTGTGAGAGGAGCATAGTTCCCGAAAGTGACAAATATTACGACTATACTCCATTTGTCCGATAAAGCATGCAATTGTAGGAACACGAACGTGTTTGAGAAAATAGACCTACACACTAGGCTCTAGGCGTTGTCGTGGTACCCGCTGAGGTAAAAATCATGACAAACTCTTGTGAGTCGTGAATGCACAGCCGGCTGCCCTCATTCACTGCGTCTGCGACTCCAGCGTATAAAAAAAAAAAACCTATATCCCGAGAGGTCGAGAGCTCGGACCTGCTATCTCCCGAGTATGGCGGCATGCACAAGACGAGGTGCCGAGGAGAGCGAGCCTCACTCCGCGTGCGTAGTGCATTTTGGAGGATGGGAAAGTAGGGGTAAACACGTACTTTTGCTTGGTCTCTAACTTCGCCTCAGATTGTATTTTTTACCGAAAGAAGGGAGTATCGTTTAGGGTGTGTTTAGTTGGTGAAATATTTTGCATTGGATTGTCACATCGGATTTTTGACCGGATGTCCGAAAGGATTTGGCTTTAAGGTGCTCTCTCGGTCCTAAAAGATAATGTATGAAGTTTTGGCTTTATCTAGATAGATAATCTACTGAAGTTTTAACTTTATCTACATGCTTTTAAATATTGTCTTGCCTAAATTAAACAACTTATGTAATTGGCATCCGGAATCAGTGTCTTTCGCACACGTCTTTTTGAACTATGGCTTACTAGAAAATTAAGCAAGTTAAAGAGCATCTCCAAGAGTTTCCAAAAACCCACTCCCAATCTTGATCTTCTAGCAAGATTGGGGAAAAAAATGTTCCCCAACAATGCCTTATCTTAGACTATCAACATTTCTCCAACTATGCCTTATATAAAACAGATAAGGCTTATTGATCTTAGACTCTCAATCTGTTTCAGTAATTATATGTTAGATTTGTTCCATTTATTTATTATACGATGGCATTTATGTTGTTTCCTTTGACCATTGGTCACAACGTATCACAACACTTAAATGTGAACTGGAGCCGTCTTGAAAGAGTAAAACCTCGTTTACGAGACGCAACGCCGGATGATGGATGCTGCCGTTCAGATGTGAAAATTCAGGCCGCTGGCCGGCGCAAAATTGAAAAAAAGCTCCTGCAGATCGAAGCAGCAGCAGAACCATTCAAATTCATTCGGCAACGCAACGCCCTGTGGTTTGGACTATCAGGAGTATGGCCGGCAAGCAATTGCCTGCGTCGCCGCGCCGGCAGCGGCAGGTCAGGTCGGCCGAGCAGGCAGAAAAGGTCGCCTGGCTCACTGGCTGCCCTCGGTTGACCCGGATGGCGTGTGCGTGTCCCAGCTGGAGCTGCCGTGGCATGGCATGGCACGACTGGCTGGCACCGTGTGCAGATGAGATGATGTGGCCTGGCGCCTGGCGGACCGACCGTCTCTGGTACGGTGAGGCCGTGACATGGCGTGTGAGCTGGAGCGTTGCCGTTGCGTATCCATGTGTGTGTGGCGGAGCGTGCGGCGGGAGCACGTCGACGACGTCGTATCGGTCAGGATGTTCGTACGCTGCTGATCGACACTGTGGCTAGTGGCTGCTGGAGTGGAGTCCTGCTCCAATCTTTGGGGGTCCAAAATTCCATTCCTTCTCGAAGACGCTAGCTAGTTTTTTTAATAAAAAACAACTATTGAATAGTACAACTAAAATTCTATCTTGATAAAAAACTACTTTAAATTTAACTAAGTTTCCATTCTCAGTGGTTGTTGAGCTGGTGGTTCCTGCAGCTTATTTGTTGTGAGAAAAAAAAACATTACATCATGGCTGATAAGACGAGATATAAGTTCGGTGTCTTTTTTTGTTTTGTTGTGTTTCTTCCTTGTGTCATTTGGATTTATACAGCGAGTCTCTTGAGTTGTTTGGTCGTTTTGTTTTGTTTTCGGCTTTTCAGGGAGTTTCTTTCCACGTCTTTTCCTTGCCTTTGAGTTTTGTTTTCTTTTCCTATGTCCCTTTCAGTGAGTAGTATACTTCGTTTGTTTGGTACGATTTTTTTTGCCCCTGCATGTTCCTCCACTCAGATGATCTTTTATTTTTCTCGTAAACAGGGAAGAAATATTAAAATCGACATTATGTGTCTTTGAATGCATTATTAATCTATCTCTAAGAAACAAATATTTTCACTATCAAGTTACTGATGCAGTTTTGATTAAAAATATGATAATACGAAATTATGCAGTTTTTTATTTTCACATGCTTGCGGATATTTAACTTTATCGTGGATACCGAATTGGATTCGATAGTGATCCATGGATATGGAGTTATGGACTAGTCCTTAACTGTCGACAGCTATCTCTTTGTCGATAATCGGAGTCACAAAACATGCATGCATGGATAATATGAAATTTAAATTATGATATATTTACAAGTAAACATGTGTTTTACTTAAAGATTGTAAATTTAATTGAGTGAAACACATTGTGAGTGCTTTTTATTTTACATTCTCATCTAGGTCTGAACTCTTAAAGTGACTATCGCCCGATTAGGCGATTAGGGTGCTAGGTGCTTCAACTTTTCAAATGGTTCATTCTAACTTTCTAAGTATGAACTACGACGACCTATAGCAAACTTAGAATGAACAACTTAAAAGTTAAAGGACCTAGAGGACTGCATTGAGAGTTCATGCCTGGTTCATGGCCCCGGATGAAAATAAAATTTTAAAAGCCCATGATAGATTTCAATGTTTTCAATTAGACACATGCTTAATAGAACATTGCCATACATTATAGAAGTTATAGTCATAATCAAATAAAGTTTAGCTTCAAAATTTTATTGACAAAGTTCTAAAACATAATACACAGGTTTGTGTTTGATCCTTATTTTTCATGTTACATTATTAATATAAAATTTGCTCTCTCATTGTGAGGCGGTTTTGCTAAAGAATCGACCCATCGAAGGTCTCGATAAAGTTTTCTATACACTATCAAAACAGGAGAGATAGCAAGATACGTCTCGAAGGCTCGGTCTAATCTTTTTAGACTTTGAGAATCCAGATTTTAAAAAAAAAAAAACTAGCTAGAAATCTGGTTCATACTAGGCTAGGGTAATACTGATTTCTAAAATCCCTATCTAATTAAATGACATCTTAAAAGTTGAAGGGTGGATATGACAATAACTCTAAGGCCCCGTTTTTTGGATGTAGATATTGAAGCCAGGAATTCGGAATTGGTATTGGGTGACCTCAATACCTCTGTTTTGATGTTCTCATTATTGAATTGGAAATCTCCTCCAATGCCAAGAAGTATTGGGCCTTCACCGAACCCCCTCGCTCAATTCAGATCCCTTCCCTCCGTATTCATTGGAATTGCCTCGCTTTGGTCGTCTCTCGTCTCGCGACTCTTCTCGTGCCTCCCTATCGCAACTCCACCGTGCCGACACCCCCCTCCCCTACTCCGTCCGTCGGCGACCCCGCACCACCCCATACTCCCTCCGTCGGTGAGGCACACCCTACCATGCCCCCGCCATCAAGGAGGTCACTCCGCCCGCCCATGGCTTCTATCCAGATCCGCCCAAGCGGTGCCAGACCATGGCTGCCCCATCGAGGCGGGCCGCTCAGCCCATGGCCGCCCAGCGTCAAAGGGGGCCGCTGCTCGCCCACGATCGCCGCTTCGAGGGGGGCCGCCGCCCCGCCCATGGCCACCACGTCGAGGGGGCTAGAGCCTCCTAGCCATGACGCCCCCAGCCCGTATGAAGAGTTGGAGAAGAAGAGGGTCAATTCCAACTAGCAATTTCATGGGAATCCAAACAATAGTTTTGGTATTGCAACCTAATATCAATACTACTCGATTTGGGATTGAAGCCAATTCAATGCTAAGGTCTTCAATATCAACGTCCAAACGGAGCCTAAGAATTTATGGGTTTAGGGCATGTTTGGTAGGACTTTTGCCTCTGCTTTCACACAACCTGTCAACTTTCCTCTTGAACAAGCCTTGACAAAATAGCTACATATTCTCTCTGTCTCCAAAAAAGAGTTATATTAGTCGAAAAAAACAGAGTTACATTTTTTTACTTTTAAACATCGTGTTTGACCATTTCATCTTATTAAATAAATTATGTAAACTATAAAATAAATAAAATAGTATTAAAGTATCCCTAATGATAAAAGAAGTTATAAAAAATTAGATGATATTTATAGAAAAAAATGAATAAGATAGATGGTTAAACACGTTAAACAAGATGTTTGAAAAGTCCAAAACGACACTCTTTTTAGGACCGAGAGAGTACTTAAAAACGCTTTTATTGAGAAACGGCGGGGAATTCCTAGCTATGGTTTTTTCATTAAATGAAAGAATGATAATAGAAAAATACACGGAGAAGAAAAAAAAAAAAAAAAAAGAGAAGAAGGTAGCGTAGGATCGCCGCGCCCACCGTTGATCTCCCTCTTGATGAGCGATTGCCGCCACGAGGAGTGATCGCCGAGTGGAGATTCCTTCTTTGTAGAAGCCGGTGTAGCCATGCTTTGCCCCCGTGCCCTTTAAATCGTCGCAGGTGGTCATCGGGTGCCATGATTCATGGCTTAGCCAACATAGTGCCTTGTACCTTAGGTGTAGTGGAGCATGGCGGTTGATCCAATCGTTTGGAGAATCGGGGTAGATGGCGTTCACCCCGCCCCCTTTATTCGCCCATGGTCAAGGATGGAAGTCAAGCGGAGGACAAGTTAGGCGGAACTGTGGCTTATACACCAGGTGCTGTGGAGCAAAATCACCGTCATGCCATGCAATCGTAGGGATCGGTCGATGTTGTGATGGCATGGCCAAAGGCGTGCTTGGTCCGCCATCGCACCTTGAAAAATGGTCGCTCACCCCGTTCGCCGCGGTGAGGACCGGATTAGGCAAAGACAGCCACAACCATCCCGTGTCCCTGTTCAAGCATGGCCCGGATAGAGGCGACACAACGGAAGTTGTACTATGAATGCGTTCATGGCACACACGGTCTAGGTGAATACACCCTTTCTCTAGGAGAGGGTAGTCATGGCTAGGTCTTGGGCCTTAGTGAAACCGACTCTGGATGTGGGTGATATTAGGGGTGATGTCACGGCGTCGGGCTTAATTGGGAATGCGTTTGAGGGTTCCCTTGTGCCTAGGAGTAGTGTCCCGAGATCCCCCGGGGTCGTGAATCGTGACTTGGCTTACGTCCGAGGCCTTCGAGGGTTCGGGCGGAGGAGTGTTGACGGGCTAAGATGGGCCTCAACACTTGGTTCGCCTTAGGCCTTAGTGGTCATATGTGTCCAGTTGGCCCCTTGTGGGGTATCCTATTTATATATACCTAACAAGAGCCTTGATGTAAAGTTGGGAGCAGCTACTTCCGCCACTCCTATTCTTTGTCGTAAAATCTAGTCGCAAAAAGCAAAGATCCCGACAATGACCCATTCGAGGAGGAGAAATTCATATCTCCATTCATTTCACATGCTTGTGAAATAGAACATGCACCTTTACCCTCGCTCAAACAAAAACCATGTCCCTCGGGCCATCAAAACATTGTTCCCCATAATGGCCAAGAATCAACGTTGATCCTACATAAAAACTCCCATGCCATGGACATGCACAAAGCAACAACTCTCGAGACCAAGCATGAATTGGCTAACGAGCATGTCAAGTTTCGTTTGAGACTTCTCATGTTTCATGCTCGCTTTTGGGGCCTCTAGGTTTGGTTTTTCTTCTAATCGCTTGCTTCTACTAGGAATACAACCACCTCTTGATCGCGTCGTTCACAAACTTTTTAACGTAACGGTTGTGGATGCATACAATTATCATAAACACCGGAAATCCTGTAGTCATATGGTGGTGCTAACCTTGTAGCTTAAGCATAATGGTAATTTCTTAAGTTGTGAAACTGAGAACTTGACCACCAATAGGTGCAAGATGTTTCCCCATTGTCAAGCTCAAGACCATAACTTAAGCATTGCCAGGAGATACCCCAAATTTTAAGAAACATTCTTTTTTTAAATAAAAAGGAAGGGCATGTTGCCAAAGTTAGTAGTATGCACCTTCTTGTCGCTAACCGTTAATTTCAGGTTAAGAACAAGAAGAACAAAGGGGTATATGATACTCGAGAACATGGGAGCTGCATCAACTAGAAGCCTTGTTGTTTTTTTTTTTTTTTTTGTTTTTGGATGATGAAACATACTCAAAAGGACAACCAAACTCTACATTGGACTTTTACACATAATAAGCAAACGCTTTAGTGATTCTGATTGACCACTTCAAATGTTCTCTACTAGAGTGTGAATTTTAAACATGTCTATGAGAATCTAAATCCCTATCAAACGGTCCCTTATTCTCATTCGATAGATGAAACATACTTTTATTTACTAAAGTACTCGGGCCTTGTTTAGATGGCTAAAATTTCTAACCCAACTTTCAAGTTTTTTCACTATCGATCTCTCCATCACATGACAATAAATACACCAAAACACATATGTTCCGTGTATGAAATGTAGGTAAAAATAATAACTAATTACACAGTTTAGAGTATATTGCGAGACGATTCTTTTGAGCCTAGTTATCCCGTGGTAGGATAATATTTTACCACAAACAAACGAAACGTGCTACAATGTACTACGGGGAGTTCGAGCAGTGTGTTTTTTACAAATTTTTCTCGACATCTAAACAAGGCCTATTCAAAGATATATATATATATGTTGCTATTTTTTTTCTACCAATCTACTTAGGCCAGTCTCAATGGGGGTTTCATAGATGTTTCATGCACATTAAATAGGGCGCCACATCAGCAAAAGTCTACTTTTGCATGAAACTCGAGGAGAGAGAAGGAGAAAGTTTCATCTTGGTGAAACTCTCTGGCACGAATACCAACTATCTCTCGAGTCATGAAATTAAATGCCTATGAAACCACAAGATGAAACTCTCCATTGAGAGTAGGGATTTCATCCAAGTTTCATTTCATTTTTATATGACATGACAGTCTTGAAAACAACACAATGAAACTCACCATTGAGACTGGCCTTAAGCAACAATATTGCACTTCTTTCCCTAAAAACCCTACAACATATGGGACCGGGAGAGCAGTGCATTTCATACTGTTCCTTTTGTCTCGTCTAGGGGCCGTGCGTGCGTGCACGGAGTTGAAGGTTTTGAAGTCCACCATCGGCACGCCCTTGGGTCCGTCCGATCCGATCTGTGTCCACCGTCCATGTTCCCCAAACCCCCAGACACAAGCAAAGCTCCACCACTCCGCCACGTCACGTCCCTCCCTCTGCCTCTGCCTCTGCCCCGGCCGCTCCGCTGTGAGCAAGGAAGAGACTGACACCCTCCCCGATTCGTCGAATCCGCCATTAACTCCTCACCCACCCAGCCTCTCCTACCCCAACCCCAACCCCAACCCACTGCACTACGCCTCCCTGTCTGCACTGCCCCCTATAAAACCAAGCCCACGAACCCCGCCGGAGCACCATCCCTTCACTTCACCACAGGCCGGCACAGGTAGTAGTGTGGCCCTCCCTCTTCCATTCCTTTTCCATGGCTGTCTCTTCTTGCTCTTCGATGCCCTCATTAATGGCCTCGATCCTGTTCTTTTGTTTGCTTCCTTTCCTGGTGCTCGCAGGTTCGGCGGGAGGGAGATCGACCGACGCCGATGGAGCGGTTCGGCGTGCCACTAGGCACGCAGCTGTGTCTCGACGGCACCACCCACGCCGTCGCCGTCAACGGCGACCTTCCGCCGGGTTTCCGTTTCCACCCAACAGACGAGGAGCTGATCACCTACTACCTCCTCCGCAAAGCCATAGACAGTACCTTCAGCGGCGGGCGCGCCATCTCCGAGATCGACCTGAACAAGTGCGAGCCGTGGGAGCTCCCCGACAAGGCGAAGATGGGCGAGAAGGAGTGGTACTTCTACAGCCTCCGCGACCGCAAGTACCCGACGGGACTCCGCACCAACCGCGCCACCGTCGCCGGGTACTGGAAGGCCACCGGCAAGGACCGCGAGATCCGCGTCGCGCCGCGGTCCGGTGGCGCGCTCGTCGGGATGAAGAAGACACTCGTCTTCTACCGTGGCCGCGCGCCCAAAGGAATCAAGACGTGCTGGGTCATGCATGAGTATCGACTTGAGGGGAATTATGCGTACCATTTCCTCCCCAACTCATCGGCAAGGGTTAGTATTGTATTTGTCTAAACACATTGCCTAATCTCGCATTTGTTTTAAATTTCACCTGCCTTTCATATACTATTGAATTGATTTATCATCTTAACTGTAGTAAGTATGTTGTTTGAGCGAGCATTTTAATTTATATTAGATTAGGGTAAAAAATGTTACTGGTAGTAGATGTGTTTATGCTCTGTGGAATTGGAAGTTCATTGGGCATGCATCTGAAACTCTGGAAAAGATTTAAAAGTTTATGTACACTACGCACTGCAGAAAACTACAAATACTCCTACGTGTAGTAGTGGTAGTAGTACAGCACTAGAGACACGAAGTAATGATGATGGGAGGGCAAAAGGGTGGTGAGGAGGCTCACTTGAAGCATGGCGCATGGCTACTCGTAGAGTAGGACAGGACAGGAGTAGCTAGCACAGTGTGGTACAGTGCACAGGAGCAGGGCTGGTTTTCCATCAGAGCATGCATCAGTTGAGTGCATGCGTGTAGGATACGTACTGCTGCTGCAGCTGGCTGTGGCTTGCTTCTGAAGCTCGCTCTGGCTCGCTCTGCTGCTACATTACGTGCGTCGATATGGCAATGGCACAGGGATTCGAATCTTTTCTTGGCCAGTGCCGATGATGATGCGATCGAGCGTATCCGCAAAGTTTAAAATGCACAGCTTGTTAATTTGTTTTTTACTAGTACTGAACTTTGATCGATTTCATGCTAAAATCCCTAAAATCTACTACTATCCATGTTTGCTATACGAGTATCTCGTGTCAAGTGTCACTAGATTTGGCAAAGTGTGTGTATTTATTTTCATTTTGGCATGTATATAAATTCTACTCTTGAATTCTAGTACTTTATTAATTATTTTTATTATCAGCAAAGTATTAGTTTTCATGTTAAAATGTCATTTTCTATGCACAAGTACATGCATGTTACAATGGCATTTTCTATGCACAAGTACTTTCTTTATTAGTCAGCAAAAAAATACTTCTGTTTTTTGTTAATTATGCACAGTAAAAGAAGACACCTGAACTGTAGCCTTGTTTCTTTAGAGAAAATAATAACACAATGTAGTACGTACTACCTTTTTCAGGATGAGTGGGTGATCGCGAGGGTGTTCCAGAAGCCCGGCGAGGTCCCCAGGGCCGCAAGCACCACCACCGCCTCGGCGGCCTGAGCAGCGCCGGCGAGTCCTGCTTCTCGGACTCCACCTCAGCCTCCATCGGCAACGGCGGTGGCGGCGGCGCGTCGGCGTCGTCCGCGCCTCGCCCGCTGCTCACGGTCACCGACACCTCCCCGCTGTCACTGGCATTGGCCGCGGCGGCGGCCGCCGCCGACGGCGACAGCACCAGCTCCTACTCCGCCAACAACAACGGCGGCAACAACAACAACCTGGTCACTGGGCGTCAGCTCGTGCCCTGCTTCTCCACTAGCACCACCACCGGCGCCGGCGCCGGTACTGGCCTCGATGCCGCCGCGCTCGGCATCGGTCAGCCGTACAACGCGGCCTCACTGCCGCTGACCCTGCCGCTGGCCTTCGAGCCGCCGCCGGCGCCGACTCCGGCGGCCTTCTTCCCGAACCTGCGTTCGTCCCTCTCCCCTGCAGGACAACAACAACCTCCAGCTGCCACTGTTCCTCTCCGCAGGCGGCCATGGTCTGTCCGGGACGTCGATGATGGGCAGCGGGGCAGCTCTCCAGTGGCCCTTCGCCGGCGCCATGGAGGTCAAGGTCGAGGGCCGGTCCGCGCCGCCGCAGATGGCTGTCGGACCTGGTCAGCTCGATGGCGCCTTCGGCTGGGGCTTCGTCTAGCTGCATGTGATGCATCCATGCACACACACACCGCTACATGGATAGGGCTATGGTCTATGGATGGATATGCCCAGGCCCCACACGTCCACGTCGGTTGTGTGTGTTAATGCTAATTTATCTAGCCTCCTATCGTAGTAACCCAATCAATTATCAGTCGATTAGAAGTGAGTTCTGCAGGCATCGTACGTCGTTAAGCTTGGTTAACTTGTTGCTAGTAGTAAGTGTACTGTTAGGGTCATCGTCGTCGTTCTAATGTCGTGTAAACTGTGTGGTTTCCTCTCACTGCATTGGAGTAGCAGGATGTGACTGAGCGACCGACCGACCGGCCGGACATATGGATTGGTAAATCAGTCATCAGTAGGAGTGTTATCAAAAAAAAAAAAAGTCATCAGCAGGAGTATGTAAGCAGTGAAGTGAAGTGTTCTGGTACTAAGACTATCTGCAGCGGGTACTGGGAGGGGCACGCTACCGCTCCCCTCCAGTACCAAATTCGCTGCAGCGGGGGACGGATAGCCACGCTACGCGCTCGGAGCTTGTTGGTTTCCGGTATTCCTAGAGACACTCGCGGACGTTCGCTACAGGGTGTTGGGGCCCGCTGTGGCAGGAGAGAGAGACCGAGAGAGAGGAGAGAAAAGGTGGAGAGGGCGTGCATGCATATCTAGCAGCGGGTCCCACAAGTTCAATAAACAAAAAAATACTATAACTCATAAACCTAAAAACCAAATTAAATTTCGATTACACTATTAAATTTGTTTCAATTAATCCTTCAAAACTAGATCTTATATGAATATATTTGGATAAAATTATAAATGGACTCCAATCGATGATAGTTGGTATAGAGTAAAGATATAAAAAAAGAGATGGGTCGCGGAGAAAAGATTGTAAATGGGAAATCTTGATGACAGGATGTATAAAAAAGGTAAAATGTAAACATGAGTGCGAATAGTCTCCAAGATTTGTTCGTGGATTTAGATGTGTCATGTGTGTACTCATAGTTTGTGCAGTGGAATCGACCGGAGCTGCAATGAGAGCACTGGAGGTTCTGACGGCGTGCTTGTGCTTTGGCTGCTGGTGCTCGAGAGAGTCCACACGGGCGTTTTCCGGCGGGCACGGCGCCTCGATCAGCTTTTTGCATGCATGCGTCCATCTATCCATCCGTCATTCCAAACGTCACTTCCCCAAAGGCCATGCCCATACGCCCATGCCGCCTCCGAGCTCTCTCTCTCTTCGTGCAGAGTAGTGTGGCCTGTGGCAGCGGCAGCAGCAGCTTGGAGAGTGGGAGTAGTAGTACTATTTTCAATATTTTATGTGATGGAACGATGGCGACGGTGACGCGATTGGGACGTCTCCTCTCCTGCTGGATAGGCCGACCGACGCGTGACGGAGGATACAGCCGCTCGACGAGCTCCATCCATCCGATGTTACATCACCCAACAGGTCGCCGCTGGCTGCAGGAACTCACACCTGACCTCCTCGTGCTCCAAAACACACTCAAGATCTCTATCCATCAGGGAAGATCGATGATTTTACTAGCTTTTGCAGCAGAGTTTTGGACATGCATGAAAGCACCCGTGCTCTCACTATGCATGACATGCATGTGTGGCCGCTGATTTTACATGTGTGCTCTCTCCGGTAGGAGTACGTTCCTTAATTTGTTCCAATGGTGATGCACCCGTTGCTCCGAAAGATTTCCAAGTGTGTTAGAAGCAACCCTAAGCTCAACCGTAGGGCTTTGCCATGGCTCAAGCTTTGATGAATTAGCATAATGACTTTATATATGATTTCGACTTCTTGCTGCGGTTGACACGAGAAAATAGTGATTTTGTTTCTAGTTCATAGGTACTCCATCCATCCTAAAAAGTGATGTTTTTGACTTATCGTGTTTGACTGCTTCCTCTTATTCAAAAAAATTTATGTAAGCTAAAGTTAGTATTAAACTATATCTAATGATAAATAAGTCATAATAAAATAGATAAAAAAAAATAAGACATATAATCAAATAAGATCTCTGTAAAGTCTAAAATAACGTTTTTTTTCGGGATGGAGGGAGCATGCAACAAGAGTTGTAGGTGAAGTTCGAGATCATACATATCCTACGAGGCTTGCCAAACACAATTTCTCGTACAAGCTGCATGAACTAGGACCATGTATCATTGGTTTCTCCCTTTCCCAATGCAAATGCTAGTGGAGATCTTGTTCGATTGAACTTATCAGACATTATACAATGTTTTTCTCACAACAAAATAACATCGGTCAGCTTATCAACCGCTAAAACCATTAGCCAACACATGGGGACATCCACAAGTACAAGTAAGTGATAACACTGGAAAGACTGTTCGGTCTACACAAAGGACCAACACATTCGAGACACATGTGTTTTCTCACCGATGGCCGAAAGAAAGTACTTGCCTCCTCTTAATGGGAACCATTTCAGGCCGGTCTGGTAAGAAGCCATTGCACACAATATTCTCAGCACCCTGTTGTATGCTTTCTTCTAACTACATCTCCACATCTCGAATGCTATAGTTGCTTTAGCACGTCACACCTAAATGGCTAGAGGGGTGGGGTGTTTGAATAGCGTAATACAAATTCTAGAAATGCACTAGAGAGCAATTTGCTGGACAATAGATGGCGGTTAAGCAATTTGCTCTAGCTCAACTTTTATCACTAACAAGTCACCTACACAATGCCAGTCTCTACAACAATGCTCTCTCTCTCTCTCTCTCTCTCTCTCTCTCTCTCTCTCTTGTTTATGCATGTGACATAGTCTCTATAATCTCTATGAAAAAAAAGTACACAAACCGATTAAGCTATGTTTAAAAACTCGAAAGTTAATTAGTATGAAAGCTACAAACCAAGCATGCCCGTGAATACCCGTTAGTTCACAGCTATTATGAAGGATATTGTTTATTAATTTGGCCCTGATAGCATCTAATCTCCTTACTTGCATGGCTTGACTTGTAAGAATACGTTTTTAAAAAACTAAGCAGTTCAAGGAACAAGGATCCCATATGCAGCGGTGGACTTGTTCCATGCGTCCCTTTCGTAGGATTCAATCACCAGGTACTGATAATAATGCAAATAATGCAAATGCACCTGTAACAGCAGGTAATTAAAATACTCACTTTTGCCCAGTATTTGTCTTCTACCGAGCAGAGCGCACAACACATGTGCATCAATCATTGCCGCAGAAGGGTTCACAGTTCCATTTTTACATGCCGGACCCTCTTCGTTTTTCAAACATACTCAGTTTTAAAAACACAATCTAAGACCAACAAAACAAGCCAATACTACTCCGAATCAGCTAAGTGTAACACATGCATAGGCACGAGTGTCAAAGTGTTATCACACCGTTAATATACAACATGTAATAATTCAAATATTTGCTTAGAAAATACTCAAACTCCATGCCACCAACACATATTAGCACCGGAGCATACTCAAGAATCTTCTCCATCTGATAAGCACTTAATTGGGGCCGATGTTCGCTTTGAACTTATCAGCCACGGTACATTGTTTTTCTCTCATAATAAAAACAGCATCAGCCCACAATTATCACCGCAGAAACGACCGAAACCGAACAAGCTTATTAATTTATTTTTGATGAAATAGAAAAAGGGTCTCCATGATTGGACAATGTTTACCACAAACAAACGAAACGTGCTACAGGAGTTCAAACAGTGCTTCGGGTAAGTTTTTTGCCCAACTAAACAATGCATAGGCACGAGTGTCAAAGTGTTATCACACCGTTAATATACATGTAATAATTCAAATATTTGCTTAAAATATACTCAAACTCCATGCCAACACATATTAGCACCGGAGCATACTCAAGTGTCTTCCACCTGATAAGTACTTAATTGGGGCCGATGTTCATTTGAACTTATCAACCATGGTACATTTTTTTTTTTGTCACATAATAAAACAGCATCAGCCAACAATTATCAGCTTCAGAAACGAGCAACCGAACAACTATGATTAATTTATTTTTGGTAAAATAGAAAAAAGGGTCTCCACGTAGCTAGTTTTGTATGAACTCCCCTAAATCTCCCTCTGTACTCACAATCATGTGTGAGCATTCTGCGTTTGCTATTTGTCTGGGCACCTCCTCTGCCATGGTTTCACGCAGTTGCTCCCCATCCTCCCAACCGGTTTTGCTCCTCCCACTGGTTTTTGAGTTTTAGGAAGCTATAATTATTCCAAGTGGAGAAAGATAAAAAATAGATCTCTGTATTCAGTTTATTCACTTGGCACAATCATGGGTTTACCAAATAGTTTTTAAGAAGCTTTCAGAGATGCTCTTACAATATACTCAGCTCTAGCTAGGTGTGAGAGCAAACTTTTTTGCTAAGAAAATGTTGCATAATTTAATAAATATTCATGCAACTGCTGAATTGGTTCATCAGTACTCAGTCCATGAGCAACGAACAACAACAGCAGCAAAGTTTAAACACGACAGAAACTGGGTCATGCATGCCTAATAAAATTGGACCAGGCCAACCAATGATTTGTTGTAGCATGCATACTTAAGCCAGTACAATGGAACAATTATCTGACATTAAGAAAACAAGTATCTGACAGCAACACTAAGCTATAGTCCTTCTTGAGCGAGTAAACCAAGTGTGGCATTAAGAAACAATTTTGAGGTGACAACAAGAACACCCTGAGCAGAACAAGTCCAGTGTAACCAACACATCAATCTACACCTACAAATGGCTCCACATAAGCCAGTACAAAAACCGCTGTCCTTAAATGTTTTTTAGACGATATATATAGACAATACATGAATCTTGAGAGGGAATGTTTCAGAAAGGTTCATTCAGCAAATTAACCAGATTATTGATTAAAGTAATGAAATACACTGGATCAAAGGAAGTAACAAGACAACAAGAAAAACAAAAGAGCACACAAGCAAAGTCTTATTCATGCATCCATGTAGTACTAGTTCACCAATATACTGGATCAAAGAAGAAGCAAGACAACAAGAAAAAAACAAAAGATTCACCAATAAGAGCTAGGTCAATCCCTGAATAGATTTGAAGAGTTCAGTGACCTGGTGACAAGGCCTACTACTAGCAGCAGCATACAAAGAAGTTTAAATAAAATAACTGACAATATGACTTCATCAAAACCATACAGGGTGCAACACAACAAGAGCAGAAGAGCAGGTTATTAATTAGGAAAAGATAGTATCTTGCTTGAGCCACCCTCCTACCTGAAGAATGAATCAAAACTGTGTAATTTGTAATCCGTCGCTATTAGAGGGACTTAATCTAGATAGTGTGAGTTAGCAGAACTATTGCAACATAAAAAACAATTGGATATGCAAAACGGATCGAAGAACAAGTCTCTGTGATTTGGTAGTTCCGTTTTATAGCTCTCACACTACACGTCCTTAGACAATTCACTAATTTAGAACACTTCAGATAATGAATTGATGGCATACGAAACTCTATACTAGAAGACTACTTCATGCACTGCTTCGCCTTCCAGAGGCTGTAGAGTCCAAGTTAAGTTTTAAACCACATAATAACCTCCGTGCCAGCTTCAGGAGAACGATCAGCCAAGCCTGGTGCTCTCTTTACTCCCTCCATCCACGAATAAATACACCTTTTTGACATTTATAATTATTGTTTGACCATTCGTTTTAACTTTTTATACAAATAATAAAATAAATGAATTATTATAAAAATATCTCAAATGATTAAATAAGTCATAATAAAATAAATAATATTTATTATTGTTTTAAATAAGACGAACGGTCAAATAAGAAGCGTCAAAGTTAAAAAGGTGCGCTTTATTTGTCGAGTATTATAAATTCTGATATCTTATATTCATGTAGATCAAGTCACTTATGCGTGCAAAAGATTAGGGGCCTAAAAAACAGTCGCAAAAAAAAAAGAAGAAGATTGGGGCCTAAGTATATATAATATAATACAATATATATAATTAACAAAAATCCTAATTCAAGCTTTCAATTCCTTTTGTGCCCCCGTTCGTTTCTCCCGGATTGACTCTCAGGAAAGGTTCCAACAGGAATTGCTAGTCAGATTATAAAAGTTTTTCAGTACCCGGAATGATTCTAGGCCGATTTTATTTTACTCTACCCGAACGAGGGAGCGCAAGAGAAAAAGCTGCGCGCCACATAACTTTTGAATTAAAGTCTGAATTTGAACAAGAGAGATTTTAACAAGGAATATAGCAAACGCCCATTGGCCATAAGCCCACTACAGCCCACCCCAAAGGGCACCAGGCAGCGTTGTTGTATCCGATCCGGTGCCTGGGCCGGGCTGTAATCGAGGTCCAAAGTTATATAACGTCAAGTCCTCAAGCTAGGGAAAAAGAAAAAAAGGCCCAGCGCTACTTTTTCTTTTCTCCCGGACAAGTTCTTGTGACCTCCTCTAATTATTGGTATGGTTTTATTTATCCTTTAGAACTAGAAGAAAACCACACTTTTTTCGCTCATGCAACCACTGAAGCTGGTTGTTCTTGCTCCTTAGGTGGTCTACTAATATCTACATATATATTTAAATATATATATATATATATATAACTAAATCTTAAAATCTGATGTAATCTTATAAATTTATTTTGAAATTATTTAAATCATATATAATCCCCTTTTGTGATCCATTTGCTATTAGAGCACTCACAATGCAGACTCTATCATAATTTCTATCCTCATTTATTACCCCTCTATTTATTGCTTTTTGCTGATGTGGCACTTTGTATTTATTGAAGAGAGAGCAAAAACACAAGAAACCAAGTCTAACTAAGAAACCAAGTCTTCACGCCAACCAAGACAATTTGTGAGTGACAAGTGGGCCATTTAACATCATAATAAAAGAATTACATTGTAGAAGATAACTTCTTGACACAATGTCCAAGACAATAGAAACCATGATAGTTTCTAGCATTGTGAGTGCCCTTAGAGGTCTCCTTATATGTTATAATTAGTATACCTACCTTGATGACCCAAATTACATGGAAGTTCAAGTGACTTTAGTGACAACGTGTCATGTAACCACCTCATAATTAATGATGATATTTAATATTGAGGAGAGGGCAAATAGTCATTTTAAAACTAATAGTGAACCTAGAAGAAAATAAATGTGGAAATCAAAAAGCATCTGATCCCTAAGTGGATATTTATGTTTATACTATTTTGATTACTCCAAATTTCTAATCTATTTGGCAAAGATTTGTTGTCGTGAAACTAGTAGAAAATAAATGTGGAAATTGAAGATCTCCCAACAGAGATGAAGAAGGTGACTACAAGTCTAGAACCAATGTTTCACCAGTACATCCACATAATGCTTTCAGCAGTGTTTAAGTTCTGAAACTGAAATGTCATCTCAAATAGCTTCCGGTCAGTAGATCTAACCACCATTACAGAATAGTAGCTGAAATTTCTGAAAATATCTTGAGGGAAGATGACAGTCAATTCTGATGCCACTGTATATTTCAGGGGCAGCAAAGCTTAAATGCTTTCGGTTTCTGAAGAGATGAATTGCAGAGTTGTTACAAGTTCTGCTCTCCATAGCCAAGCTGGACATCTGTTAGATAGTCAAGGAAATGGCGTACCTCACAATAGCAGCATATCAATTGAGAAAATACAATAGCCATTCTTCTTACTTCAGACAAAGCACTTCATCTATTAATTTTGAATCCTGCATCAAATCACTTCATTATACTTCTTACTTCAGACAAAGCATTTGCTATCCTCTCATCTATGTTTTCACTTTTGAGTCACTACATAGAAGAATTAGACCAGCTAATATTCATCAGATAGCTAAGAGCAAAATAAGGTAGTATTTTTTAACCCATGATTTTGTTCAAAAAGCATGTAAGATTTCCAAAAGGGCATACAGATAACTCTCCTCATCACACAGAAGCTGGTAGCAATGGTTCAAGAATTGAACATGGAGCCCATGGGTGGTGCCACTGAACCATGCAACTGATAACAGTACTGGCTTGCTGCAGAGATAAACAAATGCTGTCTCAGAAAAAAAAAAGAGACGAATACAAATGCAAATATTATATGAACTGGAACCACAGGCTCGCAGCTTTCTGTATAGAGAGAATGCCCATCATTCTTTCCTTCCAAATGTATGAACATGCAGTTAATTTCTAATGTCAGCAGGCAAACAAAAGTAAAGTTCAAATGGGTCTCAGAAAGATTGTGTTCAAATAAATACTAGAACCTTAAAACCTTAAAACTTCCAACAAGTACGCAGTGATGGAATAAAACAGGCACTCTGATCTGATAGTCATCAGACAAGACACTGAAAAAGTTCACTTTATTCATTACTAGCTGCATCCAAGTTCATTGGGAATATCTGATCAATCCTTACAGCATACTTGAAGAAATGAATTACTATCAGATCAATCCTTATAGCTACATTCAGACTAAAGCAAGGACTAGCAAATCACACAGAAGAGGTCAGATTATCTTAAGCTCAGTCATTGAAAATGTCGACGCATGAATTTATCAGCTTTTACTCAGTTTCAGAACATATAATATTTTAGACAACACATATGTTCTTGTAATAACAAAATATATTTCAGTACAAAAAAATAATCTTAAATAATCAGCACACTATTCACAAATCTGAAGCAAATGATATATTCATGCATATGATACCGTTAATGGTATAAATCTGCCTAGATGTAGGACGCAAATGAGATACTCTAGTTCCACTTCCAGATCCACTATCATCATTCACCAACTTTCTGACCATGTTCACTACTAAACTCTCCGTAGCAAAAAGAGTTCTTATGGGCATCACCACATCAGATGATCAGAAGATCCCTCTCTAACACAAAGAAGCATGCTTCATATCATGAAGTAACACTTGATTAACATGAGAACAAAACCTTTTTCACCCTCACAAAAATTCAGTCAATGGAAATGACTGATTTATTGGTCCACGGAAAAGTTTAATAGATTGGAGCTCCACACCGTTCTGAACCAGAAATGGGTATAAAAGAAGATTTATGATGCTCATAGTAATGGGAACAAGAACAGTCTGAACTCAGCCAACATACATTTGTTAATATCACGCTAGGATCACATGCTTTCCTAAAGGACAAACCAGCTGATAATAGATACTGTTTGAACACTAGAATTGTTGACATAAGATGTTTTTTTAGATTCAGGATTGATTGAAACAATGAAGGATAGCTAGGAGATTTTTTTAAGAAAGGAGATAAAGTACAGACCCTCCCCAAAAAAAGTAGTTAGTTCCTCTTTTTTCTTGAACACGCAGGAGATCTTCTATCATTATATTAAGAATAATGAAAAAAGGTGGCCTTACAGCACCGCAAACAAAACCCACACCCACACACTCAAATTTAGTACAAAACCTCTCACTAGCAGATTAAAAAACTTGACCCTTGACCAAAACAAAAACTAAGAGTTCCCTCGTTGGTAGTAGGCACTGGTGCCAGGAGATGTGAAACTCCACGAGCACCAGCCAAACTCCAAAGGTGCAACTCATCTCTCAGAGAAACCAAAACATCCTCAAGTTTAGGATTGATTCCACCATAACGGCCAAGCCCCAAGGATAACGATGGTGTTAAACCCTTTTCTTGCCTGACCATCAATTTTATTGGTTGTACTCGCCCACTAGCTGTCAAATGAGGTATCTGTCGGACGGGGGAACATACCATGCAGACCAACCTTTTGCAGAACTCTACACCATACTGGGCGATAGTTTCCTCATCTTGATCACAAAGCGGGCAGCGTTCAGGATGAGGCAGCCCTCTTCTAGTGAGGCAGTCTGCTGTCAAGCACCTGTGTGTGCCACTAACCATATAAAAAACTTGCATTTACCTGGTGCCCAGCCTTTTCAAATTCTCTCCCATGGACCAAACTGCATGGCCCCAATGAAGAACCCCACGTATCCAGATTTCACAGAGTATGTTCCTGAGGTAGAGAACCGCCAAATATGAGAGTCATCCACATCAGGTTGTAATGTTACCGCTGATATCAAATCCCATAAGTTGAGGTATTCTGACATTACAATTACTGTAGTTGCCCCCTGAATATCCTGAACCCAACTTAACTCATCAAGAGCTTCATGAACTGTCCTCTTTTATTTCAGACATCAATATCATTATTAGCAAAACTTTAAGATAAAAGAGTAAAATATAATGAGTATCAATAATGTAAGTGTAACACTCCTTCAGTTCTTCTAATCAGCTTATATCTGCCGAAGAACAGGTCAGCTGACCCCACTGAACTTGTAGTAAATTCCATATAATAGAAGATCATTGTTGAGGTATCAATGACCCCCCATCCACTTGTGGAGCTAACCCCAATTCCCTGATTCCCCAACTCCCTGCCTGGAAATATTAAGCAGGATCCTAGTTACAGATGGACATCTTGAAATTAGCTGATTATATTCTTCTACACAAAATCCTACCTGAATGACAACATCTAGGATAGACTGACAGATTTTTTACCTGAATGACTTCTTCCTCACGTTTTTTTTTTTCAAATTTGAGGAATTTCTAATCTTCTGTAGTTTTCTTTCAGTCTTCAGATTCAGAAAAATGCATCTCGTTTACATGACAGCATTCAAGTGAAGATAGAGTTTTTGTTTCATGACATTGGAAATTTCAATGTAATATAAGGTTGGGTTTCCAATCCTAAAACGTTTTTTTTCAGGATGAAGAACATTTCTGTAAATTTCAAAGCCACTAACTAGTCCAATATTGCAAACAGAAGTACTCTTACACCTGACATATTACTATTGAAGGAAAATAAGCACAGAAAGAGTCAAGATCAAGACATAGGGAAGACAAACAAAGAATTAAGCATGTAGCTGATCCAATTTTGAGTATGGCAGAGGAGGGGGCTTCCTACTTGCTATTGGTCTTTAGCTCGTGCTTGCTGATTCCCACTCTCACCAAAGGTGCAGGCAATGTCCTATGACTTGTCTGATCATGAAAAAGAAGAGAACCAGTTCCAGTAATGCCACAATATCCTAAGATATATGCTCCATGTTTGACAGTTTGCCTACTTGTTAGAACTTTTTGTTCAAGGTTCTAGTTTAGAAAATAACTTTCGAGGACAAAATAAAATTTGTTGATACAGGTATATAACACCAACTTTATGAGGTCATTTTTCATCGAAAGGAAAAATGTTGATGTTGGTTCAAAAGCCGTGAAAACAAGCATCTTATTTGCAAGACAACAAATATGTAGTAATTGAATCAAACAAGCATTGTGACGGTCTTTGAGACACAACAACCAATACATGCTTAAAAACAAATGGAAAAACAAGATTAGTTATTTAATAACTTACACAGCAATGCCGAATTGGTTAACACAAGGTGAGAACTGAGTAACGATTGCAGCTGCTCCGAAGAAATTGAACCTACAGAAACAGCAGCTTATGGCAGGAATGGATTTGGGGTTATGTGGAGTATGTAAGACTATCACTCAGGTAAGACTAGTGCTGTTACAATCAGCAACAATATATCACAATGTGTTCAAATAACACGAGAATAGAATCACCAGTATCCCAGTGGCAAGATATGACCGATAACTGAGTAACAACAGTGTGTAGCACTGGCATTCTGGCAATGTGCAGAATCAAACCAGTACTAGCAAATAAAGTTATGTGTTATTAGTTACACCAGGAAGGATGATGACTCCAACTCTGCTACTCAGGTTACTGGAGTCATCTTCTCAGCTAGCTCTCTCGCACACACAGGGAGAGATGATGGCAAAGCGGACACAGACAGCCTTTTTGGTTGCTTGCTTCGCTTCCTTCACTAGTTGTCCACCGCCGTGGCATCCTCCTCCTCGGACTCGCTGTCAGTGACCTCAGTTTCGTCCTCCGCATAGTCACGGAGCTTGGCATCGACAAAGGTTGTGAGCGGATAAATCTGACGGAATCCCTGGAACGCTTTGCGAGCTGAGCAGGAGTGAGGTCTTCGACGCTCCTGAAGGGCCTAGCCACCATGAGATCGATGAGCGCCTTGGGCACCCTCTTCTTGAGCACCCTCTTCCTCTTCTTCACGGGCCTGGCCTCCTCCTCCGCCGCTGCCTTGGCCTTCATCTCCCGCCATTGATCCATCCACATCTCACTGCCTCCCGGGACACAGTTGAAATGCAGGAGACTTACAGCAGCCAACGCCTCCTTCTTCGCCTTGAGGATGTCCGACGACGAGGACGACTTTGGCTTCTTCGTCTTGAGCATCCCGTGCCTCTCTGACGAGCCCTCCTGCAACTTCCTGGCGCCCATCGCAGCAGGCGTGATCTCCCTCTACCTCTCGAAACACAACAGAGCAGAAACTAGATCTCGATGAGGATGGCGTGGCGGCGGCTACAGACTGCAAGCAAGGGAGCGGCGCCCGATTCCTCCTGTTTTATTGCCCCGCGCCGCTGCCTGCGGAGATGCCGGGAAGGATACGGGAAAAGGAAAACGGTGTCGGATTCGACTTACTCTCGCGCCATGCCGTGCGCCTCTCCCGGCCCGTTTCTCCACTGGCATTTCTAGTCAATCCATTATTTTGATTAATAATAATAATAATAATAATAATAATAATAATATTTTGAGATTAATAATAATAATATTACTATTGTCGTCGTTAAGAACTTTTTGAGCTTATTATTATTATAACTAGTCAATAGAGAGGCGTAAGTGAGATCTAACCCGCATATATGTATTAGGCAAAATTTGCCACGTCGTAGATGGCTTTTAGCACACTAAAAAAATTAGTCTTTGCCGAAAGACACTAAAATTTGCTGGTCCTTTGCCACAAAGACACTAAACAGGATGGAATGGATGGTCTCCTTGACTCCGTCACCTACAGTACATAACGGGCCCACTGTCATCCTCCCAACCTTATCTTCTTCTCGAGCTCGCCGAGTCTTTGCCGTCGGGCCGGCCGCCCAGCGCGGCCGAAAGCTCGGACGGCGGCGAGCGCACAGCCGGGCCGAGGCCATCACGCCGCCAGTGCCAAGCGCAAAGGCTCTGGCGCGGGCCTTTATAGATGTCCAACGGGCCGGCGGCGCCGCGGGCGGGCCAAAGCCAGGGCCGGCGCCGCCGCTCGGGTCGCGATCGGGCCACGGGCCGCCGCCGCCTGCCTTTCCCGTGCGGGCCGCCCCTCGGCCCATGGCCCGGTCCATGGGCCATTTTACCGGGCCACGGGCCGGGCGGCGGGCCACATTTCATCGGCCGGGCCACCGCCCGCCGCTGCCGCCGCGCGCCGCTGGTCGTCGCCGTGCTGCCGCTGCTGCGCTGCCGCCGCCGCCGCCGCCGCTGCGCCGTGCTGCCCGCCTCGTGCTGTGCTGGCCGCTGCCGCTGCGCCGCTCTGTGCTTGGCGTTGCTGCAGCGCTGGCCGCCGCGCACAAGCGCCGCCGCGCTGACCACGCGCTGGTGCCGCCGCCGCCGCCGCCGCTGCGCTGCTCGTGCGCCGCGCGCGCTGCCGCTGCACTGGTGCGCCGCGCGCTGGGAGAGGACGGCGTCGGGAGCGACGAACGAACCAGTACTGGCTAAGATTCATGCAGTGCTTCCCTTGTTAGCTTTGGCAGCAGGCAGGCCGGCTGCGCTCGGCACCATCACGTTATCAACTTTGGCACCAGGCCCACCAACGCTGGTATTCCTAGGCAAAGGAAGTTAGCAGGCCGGCCTTTTCTCAAAAAAAAAAAGTTAGCAGGCCGGCTGACAGGCTGCCACCGGGCCGCCTCTTTGACCGGGCCGTGCGGCACCGTGCCACGGGCCGAGGCAGCAGGCCCATGGCCCGGTCCGGCTATCGGGCCGTGCCGCCCGTGGCCCGTATGCACCGGACCGGGCCGTGCCAGGTACCGGGCCAAATGACCGGGCCTCGGACCGGGCCACGTGCCGCGGGCCGGATGGACAACTAACTGGCCTTGCCTGCGCGCGCGAGCTACAGCTCTGCCTCTTCCTGGCCGGCGCGGGCAGGTGCAGAAGCCCGCCGCGGCCTTGCCTGCGCTTGCGAGCAGCAGCTCCTTCGCGGCCTCGGCGGCGCGTGCGAGCTGTAGCTCTGCCGCTTCTTGGCCGGCGCGAGCGAGTGCAGAAGCTCCGTCGCGGCCTTGCCTGCGCGCGCGAGCCGCAGCTCCGTCGCGGCCTCGGCGGCGGCGCGCGAGCTGCAGCTTCCTGGCCGGCGCGAGCGGGTGCAGAAGCTCCGTTGCGGCTGTCGCGTCGCGCGCGAGAGCTGTAGCTGGCGTACAGAGTCACCTCCGCACGATGCGAGCTTGCCATGGCCGTGGTCGTCTGCCACAGCGAGCCTGGCACAGGTGAGTGCTGGAGGTTGACCACGTGACCGTTGTGTTTGGAGAGATGAAGCTTCTGGTTTCTTTTGATGGAGGGAAACGGCGGTGTGGTGTGGCAAAGGACCAACAAATTTTAGTGTCTCTCGGTAAAGACCAATTTTTTTAGTGTGTTACGACAAAAGCCATCTTCGAAGAGTGTGCTGTGACAAATTTTGCCTATGTATTAGATCGACTACCGCGTTCGGATACTTTATAACTGTTCCTTGGTGATTTTCTAATTGTATATCTACGAGATTTTATTGTACCACTAAATAATAAAAGCTGGCTTTGCATTTGGCATTTAGGGGTAATTCAACTGCCAAGACAACCATTATTCCTATATCGTATTTAGCACTATTAAAAAAAATTACAAGACACTTCATTTTTATTAACCGTGGCGGTTTTTCTAAAAAAATGTCATGGTTAATTAAGGCCGGCTAGCTCTCCCACACAAATAGGGAGAGCTAGATTTGGACGAGGATGGCGGCAAAAGTGAAACCTAACAGAGGGTAGCAAGGGGAGCGGCACGCCGGTTTTATCGCCCGACGCCGCCTAGGTGGGGAGACGAAGCCAGGAAGGAGTAGGAGACGGAAAGAGGACAAAGAGAAGTCAGGTTTCGATTTACGATCGCGGCGCCACACATGACTTAAACGTGGGGCCTATATACGTTTCTAACTCCACAAAGTATATTTGTAAGAGGTGTGTCAAATATCATCAGTTAATCATAAACTATATTTTTGTATTAAATTTATTTATTTAAAGGCGTAAATGTGGATTTATGTTTTATAAATCTAATTAAATTTAGATTTTCTTTACTTCTTTTACATTTACAAGGGGATATCCAAATATCTTCTAGGATATTCTTATTTATGTTTTATTCTATTTTTTTATTGTCCAGATGTTGCTAAGATTCGTACCGACACAATTTGTGTTGTCTTTCTGCTAGATTTGTTTTTTAGAAGTGGAGATAACTCTCTACAAAATTATGCATGAATCATAAAGCATGTTAGGGCTCTGTTTGAATTGAAGGATTCATACAAGAATTTCACGGGAATAGGAATCGCAGGAAAGGAATGGAGGCATGCCGTTTGGAACGAAGGAACGTAACCTTTCATTCCATAGGAAAGACATCGATACATACACAAAACACGGGAACTGAAAAATCCACTCCGACCCAAGGGAACGGAGGGAACACAACGCTCGCTCTCTCAGACTCCCCCGCTAGTCTGCCTTTTTCCATCCCGCCATGGCCTAAAGAATGAATAAACACGTACGTACTTGTCTTGCTTTGCTAGTCTCCAAAGTATGCAGCAGCATGCTTGTATAGCGACGAGAAGCAAGCAACGACTAATGGCTAGCTAGAATGCATGTCAGACCAGGAAAGAAAGCAAACTAAGAATAACTACTTTGTTCATTGAACATTGTGGAAATTTGAATTTATTTCCTGCAATCCAAATGGTCCAAATTTTTCATTCCTGTGGTTTACAATCCTATAGTTTTTCACTTTTCACTTTCCTTTGTTCCTACGTTTCCTATCATTCGTCTATTTTACATTCATAAGTTCCAAACAGGCCCTAAGAATTGATGATCATTTTATTTTTTTTAGCGGGTCCTATTTGGACCTCGCCCAGCCCAACTCAGCATATACCAGGCGCAAGTAGGAGCGTCGAACTCCCGATCCATTTTGCAATAGCAAAAGTACTCCCTCCGTTCCAAAATAAATGACGTTTTAGGTTTTCGTGTCACAATTTTGACTCGATTTGTATAAAATATGTATAATATTTATATTTTAAATAATTTTATTAAAAACTAGACTTAAAGATCTTTCCAATGATACTAATTACTTAGCATAAATATTTATATATTTTAATATATAATTGCCGGCACTTGTTTCTCGAAGCCAAAAAGCGTTGTTTATTTAGGGACGGAGGGAATACACACTTAGTGGCTGCGTGCATCGTTTCATTGCCTCGTCTCATCCAGGACGAAGAAACCTGGGTGTGTTTAGAAGGGTGACCCGTGGGGGCATTTGTGCTCTCAGGGTCTATTTTGCTGTCTGGCTTCACTTTTCTCTCCCTCTCCGCCTGTCCTCCCGGAGCCAAAACCACCCCTCCGCCATGCTCAACTCGTACGTCAGATTCTCGCGTACGAGTGGAGCGCGGCTGCACGTGGCGCGAAGGGGGCGATTAGGGCCACCGGCGGGTTGCTCTGGCATAAGGGCACCTTAAGAAACTGAATAAGGGTTCAGCATAAGGGCACTGTTCCAACATGTTAATGAAATCCATAATTTGAGATTAGCTTGTCTGCCAATTAGTGGAGGATTGTTTGGAAATGCTCTGTTTCTGTTCAAAAACCGGTAAGAGCCAATAAAATATGAAAGATGCATTATTTTATTTTGACGGCATGTTAACATAAAAAAGGTCAGATCCCTGCAGCGCAAGGTCCCATGTTCATACAGAAAGGATAGTAGTTTCTTATTTGTTTCCATTGGGATAAAAGAGATGTGGTACTTGGGTAGCATCTTCTGCTGACCTTAGAACTAAATTAATAAGTCAACCATTGTGCAGCTATATTATCCTCAATAAACATTTTATCATCTACTACACCTATATAGAGAACCCCTATTAGGGAGTTGAACCCCTACTAGGGAGTTCTCTTGCAATGCAAGCATGCTACATCAGCAGCCCCACTAAGACCATGACGTCTATTATTGCGGACCCCATTGTTTGAACTAACTAAAAAATATTATAACTCACAAACCAAAATTCCAAATTAAATTCTGATTACACCATTGAATTTCTTTTAATAAATCCTTCAAAACAAGATCTCATATGTATATATTTTGATAAAATTACAGGTGGACCCTACTGATGGTAGTTGGTATATAAAGTAAAGTAAAAAATAAATAAAAAGAATTAAAAAAAAAGGAAAAAAAAAAGAAAGAAAAAGAATAAGAGGGTGTGATAGTAATATTCTAACTCATAGATTTCTCCTTCATACCCGCTGTAACGCTAAAGGGATATGACGCGCGTGAAGGACTAAGTTCAATGGATTAATTCATCTACCAAAGATTTCATCAAATAAATTATTATATATATTTTATTACATTACGAGAAGTTCTCACCCGTCCAACATATCTAAATATTCTTATTTGATATTGGTTCAGCTTTTTGGAGTTTAAATATAAGATTAAATAATGTTTATGCCAATGAATATATACTGTTTCATACATTTAAGTTCTTCATTACTAACTATGTTTCTAACCTACACAAAGTAATTCTCCTCAATAGCTAATTGTGATCGATTTCTTAGTGATTACAATGCAATCCTTTAACAATACCCCTTCCTACCCCAAGAAGAACGCGTGTGGGGAATCCCTCTAGTTCTTTATATGACAATTGTCCCGCTAGATAACACATGGGAACTTACCAAGTTAGTATTTCATAACATTACCTCGTTATGATCGGCGTACAATATTCTAGAAGGAGGCCCATTAGAGCAACTTCAACAGTTCCCCATTTGTTATTTGGCAATTGTTCTTGTTTGCCAACTCCCAAATCCAAATGCCAAATCAAAAAAGAGCTCATCTCCAACAGTTTGGCATAATTCACTTGCCAAATTTAGATCTAACTTACATCAGGAACCCTGAGAGAGAAACAAAATTATGTTTATGTCCTTCCATCTCTTAAAAACTTACGTCAGGAACCCTGAGGCAGAAACAAAATTATGTTTATGCCCTTCCACCTCTTGTAATACGCACGGATGCGCCGCGAATGCCAAATATCGTAGAGCGTGCATTTTTTGCGCGCACGCAGGGGCCTAATTTGCCAAGGCTCACTAATTTGTCAACTCCAAATGCCAAAACTGTTGGAGAGAGTTTTTGGAGCTTTTTGGCAGAATTTTCGAGAATGCCAACTCCAAATGCCAAATGGAGTTGCTCTTAGTGCATAAGTCCCAAATTATCTTTGTTATTTATCTATGTTAGAGTAGGAATGGTACCATATTTTCTAGCCATAAGAGGTGTTAGTCCTATGTACCATTTATAATCAGCTCATGAGACACAACACAAGACAAGCAAGAACAATAATATTTGCTCAGCTTTCCTCAGGGAGCCGGGAGACTTTCCAGCAACCCTAACTGTACCTCTTCTCGTTCCTGCGCGTAGCACACGGCGCCCAGGAGTTGAACCTCTCGATTCAAACCTCGTCGCCCCTCCAATCCCCACTCGTATAACTGCTACTACATTGGAGAGTCTAAACCTAATCCTCCCGGTGCGCCTTGATCCGAATGGGAGGTTGATCATTTTATGGGACCCCTCTCAATCCGCCTTTGGGTGGTCTCGTGTTTGTTATATGGGATAGCTCCCTCCCACCTTTAGCAAGCGATGCGGAACTAAACTCTTCATCATATCTAGTTATTTGCACATGGGCTAATATGGGTCAAATTCCAGACTGGGCAATAATCCATGGTATAGCTCCATCTCGTCCATCCATCTGATCCGACGTTGAGCAACGGTGTAGGTCAAACCTAGCAGGTGGTGGTGAACCGACGTACGAAGGAGGCAGTGATTGGGTTTGGTGGCAGGCCGGTCGGTCTATGGGTTGGGCCAGTCAGCCCACTTCATGGACGCTCATGCCCAACATTGTCGAGTTGCCTTCTGGTACCCTCTAGATCCTTCTAATATTGGTGCCCGTGTGGAATTAATATCTTTTTATTCTAAACTCCGATTATAGCAAATAATATGTATGTTTCGATTGTCTTGACAAGCTCTTCGTAATGGTGCACTCCTTACTGTGAAAAATTGAATATCCTACAAGACAAGTGAAAGCACTAAAACTTGTGGAATTCATTAGTTTAAACCCATATACCTATGTTTAGTGATTGAAGTAATATGCAGGTTATGTTGATAGTTTATGATTGATGTTAACTACCGTCAATCGTGAGGCATACCTTAGTGGGGATGGTGGAAGAATGAGGTACAAGTACGCCCGCTAGGGGACTCATGTTCATAATGTGATTGCATTATGGTTTCATTTGTGACACACTTGTAATTATGTGTGGTGGTGGTGTCTTCGTGTGTGTTATCCTTGTGGTAGAAAAATATCCTTTCCTGGTTCAATTTCTATTCCAAACTACTCAAAGAATAGGGTGCAAATGTTTCCAAAAGTTACATTACTTGTTTTGTTCTGAATAAGTAGAAGGTGCAATTGTACCAATAAGCAACGGCTATTCAGTTACTTCATAAATAATCTGTATTCCATAGAAGGCATGTATGTGTCAAATAGAGACAACGTTGACTATGGATTCATCCTGCCCTACCTCATTGGTACTTCATCTCTTGTTCTTGTTCTTTATCATGAAAAATATTTTTCTTTGATTCGAAGAAGGATTGTATTTATGTATCCAGCCTGGAAGCACCCTTCTCTCCCCATGGTGTTTTCGCATGTGTCACTCGATTGATGCATGTGTCACTCAGATGGAAGCCATCGGATTGAGTTTGGATGGCTGAGATGGAAGGAATGTCACGGCTTGACATGCTATAGCAATGTCACCGAATCTGAGTCCTGTATTTAGTGGTAAATTCTGTAAGGAAGCGTGACCTTTTAACTTTTCTTACATGAAGTAAGAAACATATTGACAACCACTACACAAAAAAGACATGCACTTTGAGATTTACTTTTTAAGAGATGATAAGTTGTCTTTAGTTTACAAAGCATAGGTGGTCACCATGAAAGTTGTTGATTTTTTTATTTGATACGGTAGGTGGAGCCAGCCCAAGGAACCCACACGACACTGTAGTGTGTGAACGGTGTCGAATCTAATTATATTAGATTGATTTGGTTAGGGTATTCCTTAGAAGCCAGGTCAGCCATCTCTATAAAAGAGAGGACCCCAAATTGATTGTACTCAAGCAAGAAGAACCTTTAGATAGTCCCTGGTGAATGACGGCTATCTGGGGTTTCTCTACTAATTCATCTATCTGTAGCCAATCCATATCAGTATCTTGCATTATGTAGTCTCTATAGAATACATAGCCGAAATACAAATGTAAAGGAATCACATCATTGCTACAATAACCATGAATACAACACAAAGGAGTTAATGTAGGAGCAATGCATGCATCAGCTATGGATAAATGAAAACAATACCGGAAAACACAAAGGCACACATTTCATTGTTGATCTTATCTTTTGCAGTCACATGAGGTGTAAAGGTATGTTTTAAAAGGTTATCTTTTATACATTTAAATCACAACCATACATCCAACGTATTAGTTCCAATAAAAGAAGAAAGTTTTCAATATTTCTAAATAAGCCATCATTCCTAAACCCACCCTAAATTTGCTCTACCCTAGAGATAATCTTTACAATGTCCACCCAAACTTATGCACCAAGAAATATTACATCCTAAAAACATACACACAGGATCTTCTCTAAGACATTATCTCTCCTTACTCAACCATATTCAATGGCCAAAACTTTCAATGGATTCCACCTCAAAGGCCAATCTCCCCCCTCCCGCTGCCCTACCACGCGCATATGCAGGGCCGTGACGACACAGTTTCCCTGTGCGCATCACTTCATCTCGAAGTCGCGGCGCTACGTGTCCTTTCTTCCGGTAGCACGAAGCCTCTAACCTTTTCCATCCATCTCTCTCATTCGTATATAAAGCAGGGAAGTAGGTCAGCCGCGAGCATGGAGCCATTGCGAGTGGAGGCCATCGCCAGCCTTGTCCTCATGGCCGCTGACTCCAGCTGGTGGTGAGGAGAGGCTAAGTTGGGCTTTACGCGGAGGCCACCTGTCGGGGATGCTGGAGGGGATTAGAGGCCACAGTTGGTCATGGCGCGAAGTCACCAGCCGCCTAGCCACCGGCGTTGAGGCCATGCTAGGCTGACGGTCTTGGGAGCCTTGAGGGGCTTGCTTGCCGGCTATAGGTGGCCTCATTAGCTGTGGATCGATCCCATCTCCTGGCCCCAGCGAAGATCCGACCCGCGGGGCCGAGCGTAGGGCCTGTATGGGGCCATCGGCTGCCATACGAGGCAGCAGGGCTAGAACGAGAGTGAGGAGCCAGTGTGCAGCTCCTTTCCTGGAGGTCTCTCTCTCCTCCCATAGGCATAGTGCTACAGCGACACGATGCCCTGGAGTGACACGACGTTCGGCTGGTGGCGATGGGCGTCTCTGTTGTTGCACACATCATACGAGGCCGGGGTGCGCATGATGGTGACCAAAGAGGGGATGATGACCTACCTTGAGCAGGAGATGGGATCGCTGGTGTCGGTGACTGTCATTGTGTTCCGAGATGGCGGCAACGTGGTGATGCAGGTGAAGATGGCCGCCAAGGGCAGGTACAAGGGGTGTTAAAGGGCCCTCTATTTTATCCTAGCAGATTTAAGGATCAGGTCGGATTAAGATCCAACTTAGCCCTTTTCCATTATTAGTTCAAATTAAATAATTTACATATACCTAAATATTATCATAGCATTAGCACCGGTAGTATACTAGTTAAGACACAGACTTACATCTCGAATTATTGGAGAAGATATACAACGAATGATACAAAAAGTGCACCTTTACATCTCAAATCGCTAGAAAATATAAAACCAATGACAGAAAAGTGTACCTTTACACCACAAACAGACATTTGTGACAGTTTCGAGTAAGAACGTGATACTTTAAGGAGTGTTAATTTGTAGCTTGCACGAAAATCGGCTTCACCTCAAACCATGTACTCAACATGCACCTCATCGAGATCACAAAAAACATACACCTCTCCCGCTCTCCCGGTCCATAGCAGGAATCCAGGTAGTAACACACCCTCACCCACTTAATCATGTGAGTTGTCATTCAAAGTGTACAAGTAACATCTACAAGTACCAGAAAGTAATCCAGTAGTACAAGTAATATCGAGAAGTAACAGAAAGTTGCTGGTTATACGCCTTTAACAAAGTAACTGTCAATAGATAACAAAGAGAATATGGTTAATGACAAACAACCTCTAGGATATAAAGCAAGGAGCATGGATGTACTCAACCTTGAACTCATGCGTGAAAGCAGGGACAAATAAGTGGCAAAGATGCCTATATATTAAAAAATCAAAGCAAGAAGAGAAAGAAATCAATCAAGAAGCAACAACCTCATAATTTTTAGCGTGTCTTTATTTTCTATCAACAAAAAGGTGATCCTTTGGTTTCCTATAAATACCACTGTACATATGGTACCATCCTCATAAACAACCAATTTAAGATCTACAATTCAAGACGGTTTCGGGGACGCTCAAGCCATCCACGTCTCCCGGAAATCAAGCTGCCGTTGGATTTCTCTGTCGATCCCTTCATCACTACGCGTGTCCTCGCTCCTTACTATCACTGTTCCGTATGCTAGCTTGACGTCCTTGGCTCCCGTCTTTCTCCCAACCGAGCTGGGAGTCTCATCTAAGTATTACATTAAGTGCTTTCAGATCGAGTTCTAATCTAGTAAGGTATGACATCTATCTTGCTATTCTTGAATTCTTGTTTCTTCTATCTTATATCTTGAAGATCTACAATTCAGGATGGTTTCGGGGACGCTCATCCACGTCTCCCCGAAATCAAGCTGCCATTGGATTTCTCCATCGATCCTTGCATCCCTACGCGTGTCCTCGTACCTTACTCGGGGACGCTCAAGCCATCCACGTCTCCCGGAAATCAAGCTGCCGTTGGATTTCTCTGTCGATCCCTTCATCACTACGCGTGTCCTCGCTCCTTACTATCACTGTTCCGCATGCTAGCTTGACGTCCTTGGCTCCCGTCTTTCTCCCAACCGAGCTGGGAGTCTCATCTAAGTATTACATTAAGTGCTTTCAGATCGAGTTCTAATCTAGTAAGGTATGACATCTATCTTGCTATTCTTGAATTCTTGTTTCTTCTATCTTATATCTTGAAGATCTACAATTCAGGACGGTTTCGGGGACGCTCGTCCACGTCTCGCCGAAATCAAGCTGCCGTTGGATTTCTCCATCGATCCTTGCATCCCTACGCGTGTCCTCGTACCTCACTCACACTGTTCCTCGTGCTTGATGTCCTTGGCTCCCGTCCTTTCTACCAACTGAGTTGGGAAATCAAAGTATTCCATTCAGTGCTTTCGGATCGAGTTCTAATCTAGTAAGGTACAACATCTATCTCGTTATTCTTGAAGTCGTGTTTCTTGTATCTTATATCCTACACTTTGCGAAATTATCTTATTTTTCAATTACAGTAGAATAATAAAAGTTGTTCATTAAATTAATTGTAATTTCTGCATCACAGCATTAATTGTAAGAAATAACTATATAATTGTTTCATACTAGGTGCATCTATCACAGCCGCAGAAGAAAGAAATGGACCATCCTATTAACATTTCTGCATCAAAAAAGATGTCCATGCCCTCATCTGAGCAACAAGCGATGGATGAATTTTGGAGGAAGAAACAAGAAGAAATTGAGGCAATTGAGGACTTCAGCAAGCGTGCAATTCCCATGACCTGTCTAAAAAAGCTCATATGTGACGAGAAGGGTAAAATGATGATGACATTCGACACACCATCCTTTCTCACAAAGGCATGTGAGATATTTGTGCAGGAACTTTCACTCCGCTCTTGGATGTGTGCCAATTCCCACCACCGTGAAATCATACTAGACTCTGATATTGCCGAGGCTATTGCCTCCTGGAGTCTTATGATTTTCTTAAAGATATTCTATGCAAGCATCAGGAAGAACACAACTCTGCCCATCATCCAAAGTCTACTAAGAAGCGTAATCACAATAGGTTGACAGAGCAACCACAGACATCCAATCATCCTCATTCTAATAAGTATCCGATGCCACAATTTATTCCTCAGTCTGCAAGGTATCCCCCTTTGCTCTTCCTCCTCCTTTGCCACCAACAAATGATTACCATGTGCCACTACCCTTGCAGTTCCTACCACAAGAAGCATTCCCTTTTATGGCAACCACAATCACACAGACACCAGTTCTGCATCATTTACCTAATGTCCCAAATGAGGGCTACATGAGCAGCACAACTCCTACGATGGATACATATTATGTTGATAGTGCTAGCAACAGTAATGTTGTCTCTCAAGATGGAGCTGTGACATTCCATTACCCTTTTGTTCCTCCAATTGCATGGAGATTACCATCTGTTCCACTAGTGGCTAATAGTAATGTCCCTATTTCTACTGGAATCACTGAGCTGAATCATACACAACAGTTGCTTGCACATACTGGAAATAGCACACATGCTTCTCACTTTGCCAATGTCAACAATGGCATTGATCCCAAAGCTACTATCAGTGTTGACGATGGAAAACTGCAAGAACAACCAGAAATAAGCACTAGTATTGTTGCCCAGAATGGGAGTAATAACGGACATATCAATTGGGATGAAACTGGTATGGCTGGCGATTCCCTACTGATGCAGTTTTGGGAGGACGTCATGATGGATGAAGTCCGATCACCTTTGCCAGCCACTACCTCCACTGTTGGTATTGTTCCTGTTCCTTGTGATAAGCCAGACCTTGAGGAATTTGATCCCGACTCATATCTTGTTGACGACATCATCTCCGACGAAAGTACCAGCAAGGAGGCATAATTAGAAGGATTATGGTCATGGGAAGGAAGCAATAATAGAGATGTATATAAGGACAAGTGTTTTGTACCAGGCTTATTTCTATATGTATATAAGGGAAGTTAAATAATGTATATCTATTCTTGACTGAAATCATTTCTCTATATATTTCCTTGTTGTGCCCAAGTGAAGCGTTTCTTCACTGCAGATTTATGAAGAACATTATTCTAAGGAAGCCTTAAACATTGTTTTTCTAACGGCCATGTCCATAAACTCCCCACACAACATGCAAACCGTCCTCTCTCTGGTCAACTGCAATCTGCCACTCCAAACATATAAGCCCCTTCAAAACCACGCATAGTGATGAACCCTGTGTGCGCGCAGTTCTGCTGCTGCCTTTGAAGGCTGAGCCCAAGTGTTCCTGTCTGAGCTTCATCCAGACTTCAATAATGCATCAATGCAGTGCAGAGCTCTGCTGCCTGCGCAAACCATGGAAGCTCATGTTTGTCCTCTCCCTACTCGTTTACCTCAGTGCCCACAAAGCGCCTCTGCCTTTGATTGATCCTATCGATCTGACTTCTGCTCTCCCTCTCACAACTAGGATCAGAATGCATGACTTTGTTGGAAGAAGATAGCATTCATACATCTAGGTTTATATACAAAATGTTAGGTCTATATGATTTTCAGTGCTTAACTCACATTTGTAAGATACTTTCCAGGACTTTATATTACCCTTTGTTCACCCATGACATATGTATCATTTTTGTTGTACACAAAGCCATAGTCCTTTCAGAGTTTTGTTATTCATTTTCCTTCACTGAGATTGTTTTCATTCCTTCAGTTTGCAATGGCAACTAAAAGGTGGAGTATTTGTTTTGAAGTATAGGATATTAGTTTTACTGAAATGTCTGGTTGGCAAACTGTCAATAGCTAGAGGTGATCTCAATTTATTGCATGGGACTTTACTGATTTGAGTTGTACTGCATAACTCATTCCATTGTATCACTTCATGGTAGGTCGATAGACCAGTTGCCTGTGTCAAGTTATTTGTACATATAGTTGGATTGTAGGTTGATAGACAGCTTAGAGCATCCTGGGTCTCATTCTTCTTTCCTTCTTTCTTCTTGTTGTAATAGTTGTGTGTAATAAAGCTTCCTTCATCTAAAAAAATAGTTATTGGAGAGGCTCTCCACTAAAGACCATAGCTGGAGATTTCAAACACTATTTTCTAAAAAAAGTATGTCGCCCATCCTGGTCTATGCATTGTTCACACAAAAGAAAAGCAACAATTAAAACCTCAAAACGTTATCGTAAGCAAAGAGTATGAAGTACCAGAGCCATCGTAGAAGTAGAATCAGTAAAGACAGTAGCAACCACAACAATAGCCCCAGATTTGAATTACAGGGAGTGAAGCAAGCTAAGCTATGCTTCAATGATTATTGATTGCTTCCTTCATATATAGTCTCTTCACTGCATTCTTTTCCATACATGAAGTAATAACCACCTATATAAGTTGATATTCAGTCATTAGATAATAAATAGGTAGTAAAAATAAGCAATGAAAATAGAAGGTAAACACTACAGATAGGAATTTCCTCACGGGTCCACTCTACTTCAAATTTCATTGCCTACAAAGAAGCCTACTTCTTGTTGTTCTGTTTTTCTTGCCCCGCCCCCCGCGAAAATATTTTATGGTAGTATTACGTACGGATGCAAAACTGATAGTACCTTCCCAAGATATTTGTTTATCCTTCAGAAAGAGAAACCAAGCTTAGATAACATTCTAAAACATAGGTAAATCACAGCCTTTTAAGTTTTTAACCTCTCTACATATGGCATAGAACAATGGAAAATTGAAAAACTCAGCATTCGCATGTAAAGCAACTCTGTATGCAGATCAGAGAAATGCATATACCATCAAAAATCTGACACTGGACAATCTTGGCAGCCACTATGTGCACCTTGGGAATTGTGGAGATCTTTCTCCATTCAGGGCTGTCCTTCACTCTAATCTGGGTCACCAACTCTGGACAGCAGCCTATGACATGGAGCCATTGCAGGGAGGAGGGCATGTCTGGAAGTGATGTAAGTTTCCCAGCTCCTGACAACAGCAAGAAGTTGAGTGCTCTCAGGTCTCACATACTTAGTGGCAGAGGCTCGAATGAACTGGCACATAACACCTTCAGTGACTGGAGTTCTTTCTGGTTCTGCAGAAGCTATTGCTCTGGCAAGCTCTCCAGCTGAGTCCCACCTCCAATAACCAATCCTTTGGTGTGGCAAAGACTACTGAGAGGTTCAATGTTCAATACACATGCGAGATCAACTTCAAGGTAATCTATCTGCAAGGAGCTGCCAGGCAACACCAGATTCTCCTCTTCTATAACATCAACATCATAATCTTTTTAGCCAGAACAGAATCAGGATCTAATCTTCAGCTCAACAAGGGAACGAAGGGAACTGAGTCCACCAAATGATGAGAGATCCTCACACCCAATTATCTCCAAGAACTTTAGTGACTTGAGGCTCTTGAACACATCAGCTGACGGAAGGGATAGAAGGCCGGGGCAGTTTTCTAGTACCAGCTCAGAAAGGTTAACGAGACCATGTAGTGACTTAATCAGCAAATGCACTAGATCACCACACTGCTTGATTATAAGCTTTTTTTTTAGTGATGGCGACAGGTTCTTGCCTTCAGTTTCGTTGATGCCTTCAGCATCGGGCAATTTCTGATACTAAGCTCCCTAAGACTAATCATTTCATCAAATAGGGGTGCAGGCTCCAGTTCTTTACAGTCACTGATGTTGAGGACATGGATCGTTCTGATGTAGTGTTTTTGCAACAGAAGGCTTCCTTTAGGCAAGGTCAAACTTTCGCATTCTTCAACACTGATAAACTGCAATTTAGATGGCCTGGTTTCGATACTCTCACCATGTAGGTTTCCTATCCTTGGGAATTCGGTCAACCCGACCTTACATATTTCCATATGAACCAAGCTGGGTGGTAGGATAGGTAACTGCTTCAGTTCTTTGCAACGTCTTACAATCAATGTGTAAGATGTGGAGGAAGGTATGAACCAATACAATTACTGTCGGAGAGGTGAGATGGCTGAAATTTTCAAGTTTATAATGAGAGCATGTGGCTCAAGGTGATCAAGAATCAAGTCATCTTTCGCATTTTCTGCATCAGTACGGGCTGAACACGTGAGAGCTAGAGAGTTGAGATATGGTTTTTCTTTTAACTTGGCATTATCAGCTTCTTCAAGACTTTCAACATTCTCAATGCTGGAAACCTCTAGTTCTCGTAGGGCCTTCAGGTTCCTGATAGCACTTATTTTATTACCTTTACTTCCTTGTACCCGGTAGGTGTGCAGCTCCTGAAGTGAAGTGAGTCTTCCAACTGGAAACTCGCCAATTCTGCGCGACCCATAATTTACATATCGCAGATGATCAATGTTTCCTAAATACATCACGTGCCTCAGTTCATCCCCACAATCATTCAAGCAATCAACTAGCTGTAAGTGATAAAGTTTAACAAGCCCACACATACCCTCAAGCCAAGTTTCAAATAGCGGGCTATTGAAAATAGCAGCACCTTTTTTTTTTCAGCAGCTATAAAGATATAGCGCCGTAATAGCGGCACTATGATAGATAGTGTTTTTAAAAAAAAAAAAACCATGAGAACACTGTTAATTTGATTCTAAAAACATGGTAAACATGAAATTTAATGAACATAAATATGTTTTTAAGGTTACACAAGTCTAGATAAATATGTTTCATACTAAATTAGTAGCAAATGTTAACTGATAAGTAGGAAATATTAATTTAACTGTCACTGTTCTAGTGTAATTTTAAGGACACAAGTGGAATGTAGTCTGAGATAGCGGAAACAACAGCAGAAAAATCGTCATAGCGGCGCAACAGCAGTACATAGCAGTGAAAATTGTCATATCGAAAAAATAGGAATAGCTTAACGCCAAGCCTCTTGGAAAGCTATATGTCGGAGACCGGCTAGATTGGGCGGAATTGACACGTCGGCGGCTGCTTCGGGCGGCGGCGATGGCTTAGACGGAGGTGATGACGGCGATTGGCGCAGGTGGCGTAGATTGATGACGCAGGCTGATGAAGAACGGAGAGGTAGAAGATGACGGCGATGACGTACAACAGCTCCGGGCGATGACGAGGGGGGATGGCGAGGGCGGCGGCGGCGTGACCAGCGGGCGGTGGTGTTGGGGCGGCGCACGTGCGCGAGGGAGAAAAGAGAGAGATTTGGAGAGCTGGTTAGTTTTTGGGTGTTACCCCTTTAATTCTTTTTCTCATTAATTCCAAATGATTACAGCTCCTTTGTATTTATAGTCCGGGGAAGACTTGCATGCTAAGCAATCTCTAGGAGATTTCCTTATAGATTGGAATACCTCTCTTACAAGCAACCTATTTATTCCCTATTTTCTTCCTATCTTTATTCCCTAAATATCTATTACTTAATGACGAAGCTGATGACGCGATGACGACGGAAGGCGGCGGCGGCCGGCCAGGCCTGGCCGCAAGACACGCGCACCCCCTTGGGGGGCTTTGTGTGCTATGCATGGCCCATGGGCCCCACCTTGATTTGGGTCATGACACTATAGCAGTGCTATAGCCTGCTATTTAAAACTTGGCCCTCAAGTGATATCCTATGCAGATAAACATACCGCAGGTGCTTTAATTCAGCAAGTTTAGGAAGATGGAATGTGTTCTCCAAATTTGATCGCAGTAGACGCAAGGATTTTGAATTTTGTATAGCATTCTCAACCATGCCTAACAAATCTTTGTCAATCAAACCTGGACCATCAATAATAGTGGTGCGCAGATTCTTAAAATGTGTGAGTTTCTTGACCTCTTCAGTAGAAAATTTGTCAATGCAAGCAATACGCAAGTGTCGAATATTTTCACTCTCATTTTCCAACATGATAGGATCAACTAATGTTGTGTATTCTCCTGAAGAAACATATTTTGCCAGTTCATGTATCAGGTCATGCGTGACGTAATATTCTTCTCTTCTCTGACTATACTGAACTACTTTGAATTTCTTTTCAAAGAATGACTTCCTAGTTAATTCAGCCAAGATCTGATACCCAATATCTTCAATCCTTCTTTGTTTGTTCCCATGTTGTGATATCAATCCTGAGACCATCCACATCAACACTAAATCTTTCTTTTTTAAATTCATAGTTCTGTGGAAATATATAACCCCTATAAAGATAACCCTCACTAGGGGATTTCTCTTCTTTGTGGTTAAGCCACGTCAAAGCCTCATTCATTCGCTGCTCTAAAGGTCCGCAGGAACGCAACACCTCAGCCTCTCCCTCTTCTACTTTCCTGAAACGCATGGTGTCAAACGACATGCATTGCAATCGCAGCACCTCAAGCCTCTCCCTCTTCCGCTTTCTTGAAACGCATGGTGTGAAACGACATGCATTGCAATCGGCTATTTTGCAGTCAGGCATGCATCGATCCCATGACCCCTCAATTCTATGTTCCATCCACTTCCAATTCCCCGGCTCACAGCTATATAAAGGTACTCCTTCGTCCTGTCCATGTATATAGCTCTAGGCCCCCACGCATGAAGATCAAGCAGCAAGCATGTCGGGTGCAAGCGGATGGCAACATACCATGTAGATCCCCTGCTGTGGAGTGTCTTCTCGGCGCATACAAGTCGAGGATGGCCACGCATTGGGATGTGGCGCTGCTGCGTGCTAGCTTTTTCGCCCACGGGCGAGGATGAGAAGCACCAAGTCTACACCGTCGACATTTGGTGGCATCCGTTCGAACGAACCCATGTTTTGTTTGATGAAGTTGGAGATCTAAGATTAGAATGATGCATTTTCTTTAGTTTATTATCAAAATTAGTTTTACATTCCTCTTAACACGATTGAAATTATTCTTGCATGGCGCTAAACATCGCGCGGAAAATTCACCTAGTATACAAATCTGGACCTGTGCTGGTAAGCAGTAGTAGCTTAATCTCAAAGTTTCCATTACATCATCTTCACTTCCATTAAAACTAGTTGAATTCCAGCGTTGGAGGGTAGGAAAGGGTGTATTATTAAAGGATTGAATTGTTGTACTGTGTAATCTCAAAAAAAAAAAAAAAGAATTGTAATCGCTAAGAAATCTGATCACAATTAGTTATTGAGCAGAATTACTTTGTGCAGGTTAGAAACAAAGTTAGTTACGAAGAACTTAAATGTATGAAAGTAGTACATACTCATTGGCATAAAGATTATTTAGTCTTATGTTTAAACTCCAAGCTGAACCAATATCGAATAGAAATATTTAGATATGTTAGACGGGTGACAACTTCGGTAATGTAATAAAACATACATAATAATTTATTTGAAGAAATCCTTGGTAGATGATTTAATCCCTTGATGTCGGGTTCAGCTAGATTGGGCGAGGCGACACGTGAATTGGGGAAGATTGGATGGAGAGGGGGAGGAGGAGGGGAACGGCGGCGGCCTTGACGGGCGCGGTGGCCGGGGGCGGGGGGAGCGGGTGGGCGCGCGGTGGAGGCGGGGGCGGCGGGGGGGGGGGGGGCGCGCGAGGGAGGAGAGAGGGGGGGAGATTGGGATAAATTTTCTTTATTTGCTTGTTGCCCCGAAAGATTACAAACCCCTTACTTATATAGCCCCGGCTATTGGGACTTGTATCTCAAGCAATCTCTCTAAAGGTTTCCTTATAGATTGGAATACCTTTTACAAGCATGTCCTATTTATTTATTTCCTAATAAGGGTCTCCCTTATAGATGAGATAGCCCCTTGCACACCAAAACACCTAAAGATAATCCTAGATATTTTCCTCCTTTATCTCGAATTAGTTGCCGAAGAATCCGCGGAAGGGAGGGGACGGGGTGGGGGCGCACGCGAGCCCGGGGGACGGCGCCGGCGCCCCTTAGGCCGTCGGGCCTGTCCTCCTGGGCCCTATTTCTGGGTCGTGACATCTCCCCCCTTCTCAGGCCAGGCGCGTCCTCGCTACTTGGATGAAAGTCCATTCGGTGACACTGGGTGGAGATCGGCCGCCCCCCGAACGATGAGCTCAACTCGTAGCATGAGTCGCCCCGCATCGGGTTCGAGGATCATGTTCTCCCTGGTTCGCTTGGGATCGAACTCCAGGAGATAGTGAAGGTTGCCGATGTAGCCGTGGTAGATGTAGCGGTGAACTGCACGCCCCCCGCTGTGAAGCCGCCTCGACGACGGGCCACCGCAGGGAGCTCCCTTGGAATGCCCACATCAAGGTGCTGATGCACCATGTCGCGGGGAGGGCTCTCCAGGAACAAGAAACGCTCATTGGGTGAAGCGTTGACGAAGAGCGGCAGGAGGCGCCAGATAGTGATTTCGCGGCGAGTAGGAGGAGTGGCGCCCAAGTTCAACATCGCATCGTACATGAAGGAACCGACGCCGAACGTAGAGGGCGAAAGCCGGTGGACACCCCTCTCGCATCATAGCCGATGTGGACGTTGTCGACCGTGAGGAAGAGGCGATCCATGCCTCGAGGAAGACGACCGGCTGGGCCGACATGGTGGCGCCAGGCTACATACCGCCTAACAGGATGGCGGTTGGTGCAGCTGAAGTTGGCTCCGTCGTGTAGGCGCCCAAGGCGAGGAAGTTCGTCCGACGAACTCCGCCCTGGTGCAAGGCCTCCAGCAGGTCTGGAAGCAGTGGAGAGGAAGCCGGGAGGTAGAATCGGCCGTCGAAAAGCAGGAGGCCGTCCTCAAGCGTCCATGCTGGAGCGGCGTCGCCTGTGGTGACGTCGAGGGCGATGTGGCGTAGGTGCTGATCCTCTAGTGTAGCCGGACGTGGCGGGACGAAGACTCCGGCGGACGCGTGTCGAGAGGTCCAAGGCGCGTCGCATGCCTCGAACGCTTCCCTGCCGAAGTCGTGGGCGTCCGGATGCCGTCGAAGATGCGACCTGGCAGGCGGGGACCGGGCGCCTACCGAGGGGAGGTGGAGGCGATGTGAACGTGCTTTCGGCGGCGACCGTCGCGTAGTATTGAAGCTCGTGGGTCGCGAAATCCCACGTCACGCGTCCCAGGCCTGCCAAGCAAGGCATGCCAAGGATGACATCGACGTCGTCGCCCAGTGGCATGACGTAGGCATCGATGTCGAAGGTGCTGGCGTCGAGGCGAGGTGCGTCGAAGGTGGCAGCCCGGCATGTAGAGGTGGCGCCGTGCGGTGGTGATCGCGACACGCGACCGGCCGAGTCCGAAGCCCGCCGTGGTCACCACGCGGTCGATGTAGTTGTGCGTTGCTCCCGAAGTCGACGATGATGTTGACGTCCGTGCCCGAGATCATACCGACAAGGTAGAGGGAATGAGCACCACGTACCGGGGAGTCGGGGTCCCCGACGAGGACCTTCAGATCAGCTGACTCCTCCTTGACATCCGCTAGTGGGGCGTCGGTGTAGTCGTTGAAGATTGTGATGTCAAAGAGGTGCTTGCACTTGTGACCCCGGGAGAACGGCTCGTCACAGTTGAAGCAGAGGCCAGCCTTGTGTCGCTCCGTCATCTCCTCTCGTGTCAGCCGCTTGAACGGCCGTGTCGGTGCGGCCGAAGAGGAGGGCGCCCGGGGGGGTCGGCCGGGGCCACGGGTGCCGGGCGCCCTAGCCTTCGCCGCGGCCGGGCTTGCCGGTGTTGTAGAGGATGACGAGGCGCCGCCGTGACGCCTGGGGCGAGACATGGCAGCCTCCATGTCCTTGGGATTTTGCATCTCGACGTCCGTCTTTAGCGGTTCGCCCAAGCTTCTTTGTGTAGATGTTTACCTCGCCGCTTGTCGCCGAGGTGGCTTTGCCCGTGACACGTGTGCGAGGCGCTCCGTGTACTCATCGACGGTGCCTGTCTTCCTTAGTGATGCCAGCTCACCTAACGGATTCCGCCGTTCAGCTGGGCCAAAGCGCTCGTTGGCGTATTGGCGAAGCTTGCCCAATCGCCACCGGTTTCTCCCGGGACAGCCTCATGTACCATTCTTTGTGCTCCTCCTATGAGATGATAGGAGGCGTACCGGACTGCTCATTCTTGCTGGTGTACCTTGTCCCCTGAAGAATTGTTCGCAGCGGTTGATCCATGGGAGGGGATCCTCCTTGCCATCGTAGGTTGGAAAGGACGGCTTGTGCGAGACGAGGAGCCGAGCCGAGAAGGTGTCGACCGGAGGTGGAAGGGGGGGGCGCAGGCGCATGCGCCCGATGGTGGCGCTGGCATGGCGCGGCCTTCGGCCTTAAAGTAGCCCTTCATCGGGTTCTCGGATCGCTGCTATGATTGATTGTCCGGTTACGCTTGCCATCATCCCGCTTCTTGATGAAGTCGCGAGCTGTTGTCTCGAACATCGCCTTCATCTCGATCTCGGCGTCATGGAGTTCCGATGGTGTTTGAGCGTTGCTGGATCGTCGCCGAGAGGATAGAGAGCTTATCATCGATCTTGTCCATCCCGGTGTTGATCTTGGCGAACTTCGTCTCCCAAGTTCTTCAGCAGGCTTCTTAGATTCGGCGTCCATGGTGGTGGGTGGATCGTAGTGGTCTCCGGATACCAGGTTGCCGAGTTCGGCTAGATTGGGCCGGAGCCGACACGTGAATTGGGGAAGATTGGATGGAGAGGGAGGGAGGAGGGAACGGCGGCGTGCGGCGGAGGCTGCCGCGCTGCGGCGGCGGCGCGGGGCGCGGACGGGCGGGGGCGGCGCGTGGGCGCAGCGGTGGAGTGGCGGGCGGGGGGGCGGGGCGGGGGCGCCACATGAGGGAGGAGAGGGGGGCAGGAGATTGGGATAAATTTTCTTTATTTGCTTGTTGCCCCGAAAGATTACGGACCCTTACTTATATAGCCCGGCTATTGGGACTTGTATCTCAAGCAATCTCTCTAAAGGTTTCCTTATAGATTGGAATACCTTTTACAAGCATGTCCTATTTATTTATTTCCTAATAAAGGTCTCCCTTATAGATGAGATAGCCCCTTGCACACCAAAACACCTAAAGATAATCCTAGATATTTTCCTCCTTTATCTTGAATTAGTTGCCGAAGAATCCGCGGAAGGGAGGGGAGGGGGGGCGGGCCGGGCCCCCTTGGGGTCGGGCCTGTCCTCCCGTGCCCTATTTCCCGGGTCGTGACACTTGAACTTGCCCCTTCATGCGTCATATCCGTGGGTATGAAGAAGAAATCTATGAGTTAGAATATTAATATCACCCTCCTATTCTTTTTCTTTCCTTTTTAGCCCTTTTAATCATTCTCTTTTTTTTTTTTTTACTTAACTTTATACCAACTATCATAAGTGGGGCCTATCTATAATTTTATCGAAATATATCCATATGAGATCATGTTTTGAAGGATTTATTAAAAGAAATTCAATGGTGTAACCGAATTTAATTTGGTTTTTTGGTTTGTGAGTTATAACATTTTTTAATTAGTTCAAACAGTGAGGCCGCCACTTTGGATGTCATGGTAGTAGGGCTGCTGAGGTGACATGCTTGCACGAGGAGAGAACTCCCCGGGGGTTCTCTACATAGGTGTAGTAGATGCACGAGGCCTTCTTGTAAGAAATCAGTCCAGCTGTCAGGATCCATATTGCACTGCAAATAACCACTAACAACCTTTGTTACCAAGGGACATTCTCTTAGTTGTTTTGCAAGTTGTTCACCTATGAGTTTTAAATTTTCACAATAATATAATAAGAGATAAGATAATAATATTTCACTATTAGGAATTTTGTTATCTCAGATCTGCCTCATGTGAGCATGTGGGCTGGCCGGCAGCCGGCTGGAGGACGTGTTGTCGTTGTCCCAAATTGCCACGCCCTTATGGCTGGAGCCCTTGTCACCGGAGCTGGCGCTGCCTATTATATTTTCCCAGAGGTGAACTACAGCGCCCGCTCAGACCGTAACCCCACGCCGTCATCTTCCCCCCCCATTGTTAACCCTAGGTCCCAAATTTTAGATCGTTTTGGGTCACCAATCGTCGAATCCTGAATCTTCACTGATCGATTCAAATCGAAAAATACAACAACCGTGAGGTATAATGAAGGGGAGAGGGGAAGATAGGAGCGCGGCCTCATACCAATGACCTTGGGCCTTACCATGATCTCCGACGAGCACCGCCGGCGACGACGGCACGACGAAGAGGACGGAGGGAGTGGCAGGGGAGAGGGAGAGCGAGAGAGCGAGTGGGGAGAACGGCGGCTCGAGAGAGGGGGAGGAGTGAACAGTCCCCTGAAACCCTAGCCAGGCGGTAAGGCGAGGCTTTTATGCGGCGACCAGACGAGGCTAAACGGGCCCACCCATACGCCCAAGCGCGCAGCCTGGCTCTAGAAGAAACACGGACCCCGTGATTCAATCTGGGCCTGGCTACGATGGTACAGTTGGCTTCCTAGAGCCTGGATCCAAGGCCAGGCAACCGAACAACCAAATGTTGCCCAGCCTGGCTTAGGAAGCCAACCAAACACACCCTATAATTTGGGTGGAAATAGGCTAGGAAGGATAATACGTTGGTTATGTTTGGGTGATAAGTATAGTGGTGTGGTTTGGATGACATCGCCCAACAAGTGATGAGACCCGTGCTCGAGCTTGTACCCATGCTCGAGTTCGTATAGTGTTGGTCTTGTGTGATATGACCCATGTTCAGTTCCTATAACTGTCTTTTGCATTGTTTTGGGTTTAAATAGCATAGTAGTCTGGGTTGGTCTGGTTAGAACAATCCAGTTAGTGGACTGGCTTGGTTTTTAAAGTTGAACTTATAATTTGGTTTGGGGTGGGTTCAAATCGGATTTTGCTCCATTCCTGGGTTGAGCTACAGATATCGATCGCTCCACAATGTTGACTGACCTCGCTTCGTCAACGGTTTATGTTTTTCGTACTATAATTACTTTTTTTGACCGAAGTCAGCAAGGGAAATCCTGGCCTATTTTTTTAATTTTTTAATAATACAAACCTGTTTAAATTTGCTCCCACTCCAGGAGTCGAACCTAGGTCTGCTGGGTGCTACTCAGGCGCTCTAACCACTAGGCTAGAGACCCTTTCACTGTACTATTATTACTTGTCTCTTAGTTCTTAGTGTAAATGGGGACTTATATTAGCACAAGAATACGGTAAGAAATGATGACTATCAACTAGAGATTTCTAGGGCGTTTGCAATGGTATTAGATCTAAGGCGTTTGCAATGGTATTAGATCTCTACATCAGCGGGCTACGTTGCTAATCATAGTGTTTGCTAGCCACGAGGACCACCAAATGTATATATCAAATATGCATATAATCATAGTGTTTGTTGGGACAACACATAAAAGTGACTCCTTGAGAAAAGAGGCTAAAAGAAACTTACTTTCTTTTGTTCATTTGAGCCTCACTTTGCGCGTCTTCATGGCATATTCCTTCTCAATGTAGATTACCAAAAAATCTCTCAAAAATGCATCTTCCATTTTATTTCGAACCCTTGTCTTGCAAGCCTTCATTACAGAAAATAGTCTGATGTTGCAGTTCAAACCGGAAGAGTAAGGACACGTCGAATTAACCTAGAAATTAAAAGGAAAGTGAGAATGTATCTTGTTATTTCTAAACCAACAAAAGGATAAATAGTAAGAAAGTGGTCAACGGACACCAAGTGGTGGTGGCCACACCATGGCAGCGCTCTCTAAAATTCATTTTTCACAACATTTTATCCTTGGGAAAAATAAGACGGTGCCGCCGGACAGAGTGTGGTGGTGCCCACTTTTCCTAAAACCTGAATTCTACCACTTCAAGGCTACAAAGCTATTCGCTAGCTTTCTAAATATTCTTAGATCATTGTAAATGGAGTTCAGAGCTAGGAGTTAGGGCCAAAATACGAACGGGTGCTGCTACTGTTTTTGGCCAGCCCAAGAGTGGCGGTGCACACGTTTTGGCCAACTGACAGGGCAATGCCACCCTCTATAATGGCTGCGAGTTGCACTACTACAAAAGCCAACATTAGGGGCGGCTCGTAATGGACTTTAGGGGCGGTTTTTCCAACCGCCCCTAAACAAGCGCCCCTAATGTTCATCCACATTAGGAGCCGCCCCTAATGTGAATCCCAGATTTCGCATTTTCAAAATTCAAAAAAAAAAAAAACAATTTTTTTCAATCGGCAAGACCCCATCGGCCGCCCACCCACATCCCCTACACATGGTGATTTTTTTAGGCTTTTTGCAAGTGTTGCGGCCGCCAAGATTCGAACCCACGACCTCAAACTCGCACGCAACCCTCCCCTCCACCGTGCTACACACTTGTATGTGTCCATATCCCATTCAGCGTCCTCATATATTATACAAATCCAGTGTAAATTGACTATTTGAGGCCCTAAACGGATTCGAACTAAAAAAGCGGTCAACTACAAAGTTTCATAACTTTTCGAGATCTACATTTCATATTTAGGAAGTTTTTCCGTCCGAGGTCATTTACGAAATTTGAATTTCAAATTTGAGACATTTGAACACAACTTTTGCATGACTAGATGATTTCGAACTAAAAAGTGGTCAACTACAAAGTTTCATAAATTTTTGAGATCTACATTTCATATTTAGGAAGTTTTTCCGTCCGAGGTCGTTCATTGAAATTTGAATTTCAAATTTGAGACATTTGAACACGACTTTTGCATGACTAGATGATTTCGAACTAAAAAGTGGTCAACTACAAAGTTTCATAACTTTTCGAGATCTACATTTCATATTTAGGAAGTTTTTTCCGTCCGAGGTCGTTCTGAAATTTTAATTTTTAGTGCCTCATTTTAAAATTCGGCAACCCACTTTGTAGGGGCGCCTCAATATAGAGCCGCCCCTATTGTGGACCACATTAGGGGCGGTGGTGATTGAACCGCCCCGATAATGAAAAGGGCGTCAATAGCCGGGATTTTCGTGATACATTAGGGGCGGCTCATATAACGCGCTTTTTTCTTCTTCTTTTACGTCATCTTTGCAAGAGTGCTAACACCACCAAGTGTTTACCATCTTGCACATATGTGTTAGCTTTCCACAAACATTTTAAAAATATTTTCACTTTCTTTTTCCACGCCAATGATTCTAGCAACATGTTAGATCACTCAAGTGGTACTAGATCACCGATATGCAAAAAAAATTTGCCCACTCAAGTGGCGAGGCATGCATGCTCGTGCTAATGGACCTCTGGCCTTAGGGGCTAAGGTCCCATGTATATTTCTTGTGATGATGATGTGCACAATTCTATGATCGATCATGCTATCGTGGACGGCAATGTATAAGGAAAATGGACTTCGCCCATTTTAATTAGGATTTTGGTGTTTAATGATCAACATGACCAAATGAGACTAATATATTTTTCGAGTGTTTGATGATCAACATGACCAAATGGGACTAATATATTTTGAGTGTTTATTTTATAGTCACATAGGGTGCAAACACGACTTGACGAAGGCATTTGCGAGATCAACGATTAAGAAAGAAGTTAGGAGAACAAACGAAGAAAGAAGTTAGGAGAAAAGTTCAAGCGTGAAGAGAGGAAGCGAGCCGGGCGCAAACAAACGCAAAGAAACAACAAAAGGGAATCGACCCGACGTTGTTAGAGAAGCTGACCGGACCCTGCATAGGACGCTGCCATGCGTGTCAGGTCCAGCCTACAGTTGTGCTCGCGTGACAAGGAGAGGTGATCGGACGCTGTTGTCCATGAGTACCGGACGCCTCCGGCCGTGTCAGGCCCTGACTAGCGTAGCTCACACGATAGAAACATGCAGACCGGACGCCTACATTGAAGTGACCGGGCACTACCCCGTCCTGAGTCTGGTCAGGACCTAGAGAGGTCCTAGAGAGGCAAATTAACGACCGGACACATCCGGTGGTAAATGACCTAATGCCATCAGTGCAAAAAGGTGATGCACCAGCCTTCCAACAGTCGAATTGATCCTTAACGGTCATTTGGACTAGACGCGTCAAGTGCAAGGGATTTCATCGCCTGGTCAGTATTCAGCAAGGTCTATTTTATAGTCACATAGGGTGCAAACACGTCTATTTGACCCCAATCAACCAATCATTTGGAGTGTGTGGGTGCAAGGAATCATATCTACGGTGTTGTTGCACCATTTTAGTGTCATCCACGTGTATAGTGCTTAGTGATTCATTTAGTAATTAGCATAGGTACTTTGTAAAATGCTTAGGTTAGTTAGACCACCGCTTATACGCTTGCTCTAAGGCTTAGGATTAGTGTTTAGTGAGATTTATGAATCTCTCAAGAGTTGTACATCAAAGGCGCTCAAAGTCTTGCGAGACCACACCAACCGCTGTTTGTGGTGTGGCCGCCACCATGTACCAAAGGGAACAAGGCCCGCGGGCGATTGTCGAAGCTTAATAGTGAAGACGCAAGGGAGCATCCGGGAGAGGATTCTTTGGAAGGCACATCGGAGACCCACTTGCGTGTGGGGAAGGCCCGAGGCTATCCATGGAGTTACATAACCGGGAGCTTGGCCCTTGCGAGGGATTCCTTGCAAGGGGCTCCAACAAGGATTTGGGGAGCTTCGATACCTCAAAAAAATATCGTAGTCGCCAATGGGAGTTTGCATCTCTATCTCACTTTACCTTCTCGCATTTATATTTGTTATCCTAGTTGTGTGCTTTACCTTTCCTAGCTTAGTTGATAGGATTGGAACTAGGTTGCAAAACTCTTGTGCGGTAGAGATAGCAACACACCTAGCAAAACCGTAGTTGCACATGGATAGTTTACATTCTTGCAATAGGTTTTGATTAGGTGAAGTTAGAGGCCATAATTAGAAGTAGAATTTTAAGATGTCTAATTCAACCCCCCTTTCTTAGGCATCACGATTCCCTTTAGAGAGCGTGGACATAAACCAATGGAGCCGATCGAGAAGCAAAGGTAAGCCGAGCGATTGAGCGGAGCCAAACGATGCGAGCCGTTAGTCGTTGGACGATAGCACAAGAAATAGGGCAACAATGCGAATGAGCATGTGGTCTCGTGGTAGGGCTTCACCCTAGGTGTTCGGGTTACCCAATTAATTTGGGTTGACTAGATCGGGTTTTCACAAATTCGGGTAATGCAAATTGTTACCGATAACAACTCACCGGGCACCAAAAACCGAGAACCGAAAAACCGAACCGAGGAATACCAAAACCGAACCGAAAAATACGAAACCAAAAAATTGGTTCCTGTTCAGTTCATAGTTCTCGTGAACCGAATTTACCGAGGTATATTCGAGTTCGTACCTCGGTAAACCAAAGTACCGAACCGGTACCGAATTCTTGAAATGTGTTGAGTGTGAGTGTTGTTATATTGTTAATTGTACTAATGTAGACTATTATATTATGTATTTGTAGTATTCTACTCTTAAACTTCTATATGTATGTATTTGACACCATAATTATCTATGAAATCATGTTTAAATTAGTTTTTGAACATGCAATTACATGCCTCTTTGATTACTTGTATTTTTCGGTAAATACCGAAACCGAACCGAAAGTACCGAAACCGAATTCCCCGGTTTCGATTTTTTGAAGGAACCGATCGGGTACCCGTGTTTCGGGGAACCGAATTTACCGAGGAACCGGTACCGAACCGATCGGTTTCGTAATACCAATGCCGGGCTGAATAACAACCCCGAAAAATCACAACCCGCAATTTGGGTATGGGTATGGGTATGGGTTCGGTATTCCCAATATACCCAAAATTCACAAACGGTGGCGATTGTTCTTCGAGCTTCAAATCACAGGGTGTGGGTGTCCCTCTCCGGTCGGTGTGGTGCTAGCCAGGCCCCGACGGGGCGGCGACGATGATGTTGAGCTCGCTTGGTGGGCGTGTAGGGACGTTGAGAGAGAAAGAGCGGTCGACGGCGTAGAGGTGGAGGTGGGGGTCGGCAATGGATGGATGGAGTAGCGGCAATAGATGGAGGTGGGACATTGCTTGGCTCCCATCGCACTCGCAACGGCAAAGGCCTCGACCTAGCGTGCGCGCGTGCCCCTTCGTTCTGGAGTAGGCCATCGAAAGCCGCCGGGTCCATCACTACCGCGGCTCGCCCGCGCCGTGGAGTCCGGATGAGTGGCGGTGGTTTTCATCGGTGAGCACAGGCGAGGGTCAAAGTAGGCCTTGTTGCTTTGTTGAGCCATGGAGGGATAGAGGAGCCGAGGTCGCTCACGGACTTGACCTCGACGTGAAGCGCCAGGAATACAACGCTAGAGGTCAGGTAATTCAGGTACTGGGTGTTGCTACCCAGATTACCCAAAATAAATTCGGGTAATAGGATTCACTATCAGAACTACACTTCGGGTATTGTAGCTAGGTTAGGGTATTTCGGGTCCGGGTCTAGGTATTTTTGGTTTTGAGTAACGGTAGCGGATAATATGCCCATGGAACGCTACTCAAACCCTGGTGTCTCACCTATTTTTGTTTTTTTTTTTCTAGAAAATTTAGGTTACACACATGCATGCATATTCGGTGGTATTGTGTGTTTCCGGTACAATGTAGGCTAGAGAGCCACCCAATCTCTTTGAGTTTGTATGCTTGTGTTGTGAGTGTGAAGCGTGTGAGTTGTGTTTGTCATTTTAAAATAAAGGATAGTATATATCCGGCACCATCTATCAACCGATAGAATCAAACCAATTATTACAAAAGGTACCCCGTGAGGCAAGCACACGAGATGTAAAAAGTACCAATTTAATAGAGGATACATGGATAACAAATGAATGGAGAGTTTTGACTAAGAAAAGCCAATAAATTTTATTGATAACCATCCATTCAAACTGAAGAAATGCAACGCCGACATCTCAAGGTGTTGCCCAGCTGAGACCAAGTGACCCAGATCTCATCACGCCGGCTTTGCCCACTATCGAAGCATGTGAGTTCCCCTAAATAGTACCTACAAATAAGATTTTGGTCTAGATTTGTTGAAAACCACCTTGTTTCTTGTTATCCAAATTGTCCAACAAAGTGTCGATGCCTTTGTCAAGAACAATGTGTTTTGTTTCTTTATTGCCCTTCTTTGACCACCCATTAAAAAAAGTCATCCATACTCTATGGAGGTGTTAATCCAAACAATAAATGTATCGCTCGCCACAAAAAACTTGGCATAAGCATAGTCCGTAAAAAAGGTGTTGGATAGTTTCGGATGGTGACAGAAAGCAGTACTTCGTGTCTCCGTTCAAGTTACGTCTAACTAGGTTGTCCTTAGTTAAAGTCACCCCTTCTTAAGGTACCACAAAAAAATATTTTTATTTTTGTAGGAACCTTAATTTGCTAAATATCTTGTGACACTCAGCATACATGAATTTGACAGAGAAAGTTCCCGATGAATGTAATGCCCACACAAAAACATCACTTCCTTCATGTAAGTTCCCATCCTGTAAAGAAAAACAATTTTGTCAATCCCTTAGGTTTGTGCCCCTAAATTACGCCCGAATGAGATATTTAGAGGGATGAGCTAAGGATTTGTGCCACAGAGTCATGTTTAATTTCTTCTTACGATATTGAACATCAATGGAAATCTATCTTTTAGATGTTTGCTTCCCAACCAAGTGTCGAACCAGAATCGGATTTGCGACCTGTCTTTCACATTGAAGGAACCAAAACCCATGAAGGTGTCTTTTACATTCATCAAACTTTCCAAGAAATGAGAATCTGTTGGTTTTTAACACAATTGCCGAAAGTGTCTTATCTTTTATGTATTTACTAGAAACATGCCCGTCGTTGTAAACGGAAATAAAGTTATCAAAAATTTATAGTAAATGATGAAAAAGAGAAGGGTAATTTTAGCTTAATTTTTTTATCAATCTCAATCTAACTATCGATCAATGGAGATTTTCTTCTATGTAGACTTGGACCTGTTTGCATTTTTTAATCTCCACCTATAGTACTTTGTTTTATTTCGGTTCATGCAAACGTGTCCACGATCCATTTGTCTTTTTCCCTGGCCTCATCAATGCCTGCTCCTTTTTTCTAATGCCAATACTCAATTGTGTTCTAATTCGTGCTCCATTACAATTGGGTCGACGAATCTTTTTAAGCATAGTTAACCTATGATAGGACAATAATTACCAAATATACAAATAAAAAAGTACTACAATGTTTTTTTCATTTTACTTTTCATCATCTAAACACAACCAGAATTGGAATGACATTCCCGGAACACCGCTATGAAACGTAGCTACAAAAATTTATCGTTATTCTAATGTTAAACTTAAATAATTTTGTAAACCAAAAATAAAACATACTAAAGATCGTATTCGTCATATCAATTACCACTTACAATTGACCAAACCATTCGTAATGGTACTGTCTCAGCGGCTGTGTAGAAGGTCCAAATGTTGAATCTTAGTTTTTATCATGTTCGTTATTTTTTTGGCTATTCCTGGACTGCAGGCCCATTTACGATAGTAGCTCGCTCCATTCGTCGAAGCCTTGGACTTGAAGGCTCCCAGAGTAGCGCCGCCGCAGTCCAATATCCGATTCGATGTGGAGAGGTCTCGCCGCGAGCTCGATACCAGCGCCAACACCGCCGTTCGACGTGGGGAGGTCGCGCCGCCACCGCCGTCCTATGTGGAGAAGCCGTGCTTAGCTGCCGTTGTCCGTTGTGGAGAGGCGGTGCCGCTCCACCCAGTGCCAACGCCGTCATCCGACGTGGGGAGGCCACGCCCCGGCGCCGCCGTCTGGCACTACTACTGGTACGCCGTTCCTTATCTCCTCTCGACCCTGTAGGACGACCCCGTTCGCGACCCATGCACATTTCTGCCACCGTAGTTTCGTGTTACGGAACGAAAGTTCATCTTTAACTGGCTTTATAATTGGCTCGAGTACTTGATTTGTAATGATTTTGGACTCCTTTTGGCGGACAGAAATAGACACGTGAGGTGAACTGGACTCCGTTTTATTATCTGATAATGGAAATGGGTTACCCGTTTGGAAAAAAAAAACTAGACTCCGTTTGGCGGACCGAAAAGGTAGAAAGAAAAAGGCAAAAAAAGATGAAAAAAAAGGTGGTACTGAAATTTCTTCGCTTTATTAAGCAGAGATTCGTCAAAACCTCCCGTCACATGCTGTCCTCATTTAACACTGGGTTGTGTTTGTCATGTACCCAATAATAAGAAAAGAAACATGACAGCAAATCGCAAGTCTTCACCGGAGCTCTTTTGCATACCGCCTCCACGGAATTTTTCAATGGTTACGTAACTGCTACCATCATGTGCACCACTTTCATGTATCCACTACGCGATAAATTAAGTATCCATCCACGATGGTTACATATACAGTAACCCGCCAGTGTATATCCAGCCGTGTGAGACAGACCACAAGGAAGAGCTGGCAAGTTGAGACTTGCACCACCAACCTAGCTCTTTTGGGAGTTGTAAAAAAAAACCCTAGCTCTTTTGCATAGTATAATATTTAAGGTAAAGGATTTCCGCTAAACATGGTAGCTTTTTACACAAGTTTAGTTGGTGAAAGTGAATCTAAAAAGTGCTACAGTACATGTCACATCAAATTTTTTGACATAAATGAAGCATAAGTAAATTAAAAAACTAATTCCATATTTTGGCTGAAAAGACGAGATGGATCTTTTGAGCCTAATTAGTCTATGATAGGACAATAATTACCAAATACAAACGAAAAATGCTACAATAGCCGAACCCAATATATTTCACCCACTAAACACCCACATAATAAGATAATAACATTTCACTATTTAGGAATTTTGTGTGTGAGCTTGTGGACCGGCTGGAGGACGTGTTGTCGGCTTCTGGCAACTTGCACGCCTTTATGGCTGGAGCCCTTGTCAGCGGAGCTGGCGCTGCCTATATTATTTCCCAATGGTGTATCTAGCAGTAAAGGTGTGAGAAGGTCGTCAATTAGGACGTCCATAATGGTAATAGCTAGTGCTAACTATTTAGTCGGTTGATGTGGAGGCAAGAGATAAAAGAAAAAATACTATTTTATATTATTGGACCTACATGCTCATCTCACATGTTCTTAGACTACATGAAATAGTTTAGCTATTTGCACGTAGCTAGTAACTACTCTCTCTCCTACTTTTCTCCTGCCACGTCACATCTAGATAGTCAAATAGCTAACCATTGAGACGTTCTTGATGTTTTATGTTTTCCTAAATTATTAGGTATTACCTTTGTTTTTAGCAGATCCTAAACTATTACCTGTCTCGTTCTTAGTGTGGACGGAGATTTACATTAGTATAAGAATACATAAATGATGATGTCGGCTGCATATATCGATGGCTTCAGTGTTGACTGACCTCGCTTCGTAATGGTTTATGTTTTTCGTATATATTATTATTACCGGTCTCGTTCTTGGTGCGGACGGGGATTTATATTAGCACAAGAATACTATAAGAAATGATACTGTCGCTTAAAATCTTCAGAGCGTTCGATATTTGCTACATAGTCAGTTGACATAGAGATAAGAGACATAATAAAGCCTATTTTATATATTTTTATCTTCTATATTTTATCTCTATTGTTCTTAGACTACGTGAATTTTTTTCTTCGAAATCACGCATGTGCATGTATTGCTTTAAGGGAAAAAAGGAGTTCGTTACGGCGGCCGTTCATTATTAGGCGAGATGCCTTGGAGCTGGGCGAAGCAAGCACACAACATAGATCACGGCTCTTAACGGTGGAGCTTAGAAAGTAGTACTAAGCGAGGAAACATCGAGCGGCAGAGCGACTATGACGCCACGCGATTGCTCGTCAAAGGTCCTCGTGGCGGGGCACTGGCTGCGCCGGTTGGCGGCGGCTGCGTGCAACCTCTTACGTAGAGAAGCGTGACAACTCCGGCTGAGTCCTTCACGGAACCTGGTGGCGATCTCGAGTACGGAATAGACACGCCGTGGTCAGGACGCCCTTCGAGCCTGTTTAGCAAAACACGTCTCGCCTGCTTCTCCGGATTAGGATCGCGGAGGACCGACTTGGTGCGTAGGTGGTCCAAAGGGTCACGCCCCCGGTCGTCGACGACCCTTGAAGACCGGAGGAGGGGTGGACCCATTGCCGGAGGCTCCACCAACGGAAGCGTCAGGGAGTCGATGAAAGCATCCATCGAGGACGTGGTAGGCGCAACAAAGGCAGGTGCAGGGGGCGTCGGTGGGGCGGGCGGGGTTGGGGCGCGGCGTGCGAAGCCGCCCGGCACATCGGCAACGCCCTTGTCCTCTCCCGCCGCGGACGTCGGAGCGAGAGGGAGGAGCTTCCGCGCTCTGCGCCTAGTGGAAGGGGTCACATCCACGAACGTTTCTTGGAACCTCGCCGGCGCTAACGGCGGACGCGGCTCTCACAGGGTTGGGCGCCACGTGCACCGGTCGCGTGGCCCACTTGTTCAGCAAGACACGCCGCGCCTGCTTTTGCAGCCGAGGGGCGCGGAAGGCAGATTTGGCAGCCAACCGGTCGCAGGTGGGAACCCGGTCGTCGTCGGCGACCTTGACCGCACTGCGCAAGCGGCGCCATGGCGAGGCTCCTTTGAAGAGTACGGTCCCGGCTCGCTGGGGCGCGGGGAGGCGGAGGGTGCGGGCGCCGGCGCCGGGGTAGCCGTAGTGTAGCCGTAGTGTCTAGCGGAGCAGACGTAGAACCACCCCCGCCACCTCCGACACCACTGCCTCCGAGAAGCTAGCCAAGCGAGGCGGTGAAGGGGTAGATGCCAGTGCCTTCTGGGCCTCGCGCACCTCCGACATGTCATGGCTGGGGCTGGTTCCCGCCCAAGCCTCCGCGAAGTTGAGCACGAGCATGAGCGGAGGCGATGGAGGCTCCGGCTGCACCTCCCGGGGAAGGCGGAGCTGTGGGCTGGCACGCAACGCGGGAGGCCACGAGATCCTCAAGCATTGGGTCCATCCGGATGGGGGCCTCCGGTGCCATGCATGGCCCAATCTCTAGCGGGTCTGGAGAGGCAATGGAGGTGACTAGGGTGGCACCAGCCATGACGAGTTTCCAATTCGGGTCTCCAACACCCGCCTGAGGTGGAGGAGGCCACACGAAGCCTCTGCCAGAAGGCGCCCACTCCAGCGAAGGCGCAGTCGACGATGCCCCCCGCGGTAGCAGAGGGTCTACCTGCGGTGGCGGCAGTGGTGCCGGTGAAGGGGTCAGTGGAAGAACAGCACCCCGCGTCCGCCTGCTGTAGTTGCGGGCCTGATGGCCCACACCTCTACAGAGGAGACAGCGTGACGGTAGGTGACAGGCCGCAGCGACCTGGTCCCTCGCTGGCGATTGAAACACCGGCCGCCTACGAGATAGGCTTCGGGGCAGGCGGCGAGAGACGAGGTTGGCCGTCGTATACCGGGGTTGCGCGGATCTTGCGGCGTGCTCGGAGTGGTGGAGGACACGCTGCCAGCCCGCAGCATCAGGCAAGGTTGCTCGGCGGCAAGGCCCCAGGCGTTGGTAGGCGGGGACTCGGCGAGGCGTAGGTGAGCAGGGATGCGCACTGGCACCCTTGCAGCAGCCACCGACAATAGCCCGCCATGGCCCCCCCGAGGTTCGCCGCCCGGGGCGGCGTCGCATCCCGCGGCGCTGCTTGGCCAGTGGTAGGCACGGCGTCGTCGTCTGGCCCGGCTTGTGCCGGCTTCGGCGCCCGCTGGCGGAGTCGGGGGTCTGGCGCCGCCGCGGTACGTCGGATGCCGGAGATGGCGGCTGGAGAGGCCTTGGCGAGCCACGGGAAGCGGTGTTGGTACGTCGCCTCGCCCCATCGGCGTCGTCGTCTTTGTCATCCCAGTCGGTGACGACGATCTCAGCCCACCACATCTCCTTCCATCTTCCCAAGAATGGGGTCGGTGAAAGCAGCGGGGCCGACAAAGTCGGAGGGTGGCGACAATGAAGTCGGAGCGAAAGCCACCGCGAGGATAACCGTCGTACCCACCATCGACGGCGACGGCGATCGGCCGCGGCGGATGGCGGCGCGTGGCGAATCAGCAAAGCGGCGAGGCCAACGGAGGAAGGGCGCCGCACCCGACGACGGCGGTCGGTCAACGGCGCGATGAGGGAGGCGAGTCGGCGTCCACAATCTCGATCCTCGACATCCCGCGGCGGGGGCAGCACCAGCCAGCGGTCTGGCGAGGGCGAGGAGCGACGGGCGTGGTGTGGTGCGGATGGCGGCGTTGTCGGTGAGGAGGAGGTCGGGGCTAGGCACGCCACTCCTTGACCACGACCCCACCGCGGAAAGCGGGGAGCGTTGCCCACAGCCATCCCAAGCGCGACCCGGCGGCCGGTCGGGGCGGAGGGGGAGGGCCCGGGGGGGTGGGGCGGCGGGCCAGGGCGCACAAGACGCCCACCGCAGCCACCTCCTGACCCTATTGGCGGCGGCAGATCGGCGAAGCACCGTCCGGCGTCCCGTAGCTTGGAGGCCGAAGAAGAGGTGGGGGCAGCCGGATCCTGGGGGCGGCGGGGCAGGGGCGGCCGGATCCGGTGTGGCCCGGCCGGGGTGGCCCCCGCGGGGCGATGGGGAGCCGGCGGGCGGCGGCGGCGAGTCCAGCTCCTCGCGACGGGCCGCATCCCAGCGGGGAGGCTCTGGGAGAGGGGGGGTGCGGGAGGGGTGCCGTGGATGGGGAGGAGGCGGGAGGCCGGCGGTTGGCGCGATGGCCTCCGCCACGGACCACGGGCGAGCAACGGTCGAGAGCGTTTCGGTTCAGTGAACACAGGTTACGCCTAGACTACGTGAAATAGATTAATTATTTGCTCGTCACTAATGACTAATCTCTCTCCCATTTTCCCCTTGCCACATTAAATTGAGCTAGGGAAAAGTGAGAGATAGATTAGTCAGTAGCAACGAGCAAATCGCTGATTTATTTTAGGTAGCCTAAAAATATGAGAGAAAGCATTTTACTTCAATAAAATAAAATATATGAAATAATCTTTGTTTTATCCCTACCTCCCCATCAGTTTGCACTACGAAGGAGACAGCTTATAATAGTACGACAAACATAAACCATTGACGAAGCGAGGTCAGTCAACAATATATGGAGCCATCGATATCTGTAGCCAACATCATCTCTGTATTCTTGTGCTAATATAAATCCCTCTCTACACTAAGGCCGTCCACAATGGTAGTGCTAGCTACGTAGTCTGCTGATGTGGAGGTAAAAAATAAAACCAAATACTATTTTATATTATTGGACCCACATGCTTCTCTCACGTGTTTTTAAGTTACGTGAAATAGTCTAACTATTTGCTGTGACTATTTTCTCTCTTACTTTTTTTTTTGCAACGTCACAACTAACTAGTTAAATAGCTAACCATTATGGACGGCCTAAGAACGATGGTTACATATACAATAACCCTCTAGTGTATATATATCCATCTATATGCCGTGTGAGACTCAGACCACAAGGAAGAGCTAGCAAGTTGAGACTTGAGAGCCACGACACCACCAAGCTAGCTTGCATTGGAGGGCCGGGTGGATGATGGACTTCTCCAGTGTTGCGCTGTGGTGGGAGGAGTGGCAGCTCCGCCTCCTCGTCCTCGGCAGCCTCTTGCTGCAGTACTTCCTTGCGTTCGCTGCAATCCACCGTAGGCGTTCCATCCCATCGTCCTTGAGACTCTTGATCTGGGTAGCTTTCCTTGGCAGCGATGCTGTGGCGATCTCCGCCCTCGCCACCGCGCTCCTCACTCGGCAGAAGACGACGACGACGACAGGCGGGGACGACGACCTCAGTCATGTCGTCCTCGCTGTGCCGATGAGCCCAACAGCTGGTGGGAAGAACGGCGGCCTCCAAATCTTCTGGGCGCCTATCCTGCTCCTCCACCTCGCCGGCCCGGACTCCATCACCGCCTACAACATCGAGGACAACGAGCTGTGGAAGCGGCACATCATGACCGTGATTTACAAGGTGACGGGAGCCATCTATGTGTTTTACCAGTCTTGGTCGGGCGAGAGCAAGCTTCTGACTGCGGCCGTGCTTCTCTTCGTTGCCGGGACCCTGAAATGCATCGAGAAGCCGATGGCTCTCAAATGCGCTAGCATTAACACCCTGGTATCTTCATCTCCCTACAAGTATGACAATGTACCAGTTGATGTCGACACCAAGATATCTCTTGAAGACTATGTAGGAGAAGCCAAGGTTTATTTCGCGACCGTACAGGTCGGCGATCTTACCATCGCCGAGCTGGAAGAAGCTGCGAACAAGCAACTCCGGGTTATCCCGCACTGGCTATTCGTAGACCTTGCATCCACCTTATGCCACCGTCTCAAAGTCGTGCATATGTTCTTGGTTTTTGACGACAACGCCGCCGACAACCTGCTGCAGTCTGGGCTCTGCGGCGCCTTCGTCCGTCTCTACACCAAGCACAGCATGCTTCTCAGTTTCCTCTGGATAAAGAGCCGTACAATGGGTCTCATAACTGCTTATGCCTACCTCAACAGGGTGTTAGCGGTGTGCCTGACCATCTCTGCCGCCGCGCTCTTCCACCAGAGCCGTAAACAAGGCTACGACGACAGCGACGTCAAGGTGACGTATGTCTTGCTATGGGGCGCCGCCGCACTGGAGGTGCACGCCCTTTTCAGCAACAAGTATGACTTCTTCACATGGACCAACAGGGTTGCCCAGTACAACCTCATAGCATCCTTCGCTCGTGGCAGAAATCCCAGCAAGCTGCTCAAGCTGGCGGGGTTCTTTGGATGCAAGGACTTGGTGGACCAGCACTGGTACGTGGACCATTGCTCGTCGTCCTTCCCCATCACAGAGCTTGTCATTCAGCAGGTCAAAGCTGGGTGGAGGGACTACATACAAGGCGTCTCCACCTACTGGGTATTCAACGACCGCAGAGGCCAGGTGACCCTCCAGCAGGAGGGATGCAGCGACGAGCTGTGTAGCACCTTGGAGGTACCGTTCGACGAGAGCATCCTGGTCTGGCACATCGCTACCGATATATGCTACTACCATCAGGTCCAGTTCCAGGTCCAGGTCCATGGCATGGGTGCCTCCTCCAGTGATGAAGCAGCAGCTGGTCATCGTCATCGCCATGCCGCCACTCGCTGCAAAGAGATCTCCAACTATCTGGTGTACCTATTGGTGACCAACCCGGAAATGCTAATGGCAGGCACCAGAGTGAATATCTTCTCCGAGGCATGCGGGGAGCTTCAGGACATGTTCAAGGATGACATGCTACCGCCTGGTGAAGTAGGAGACCTGGCAGAGGAGATACACTCGAGGGCTCAGCAAGCCATGAATGGCGCCGGTGCTACTGAAACAACAAAAGCATTCGTTCTCCGCGCATCCAATCTTGCAAGTCAGCTTCTGGCCATGGATGCTGACAAGAGGTGGAAGGTGATGCAAGGTGTGTGGGTGGAGATGCTCTGCTTCTCCGCGAGCAGGTGCAGGGGGTACCTGCACGCCAAGAGCCTAGGCACGGGCGGGGAGTACCTCTCCTACGTCTGGCTCCTCCTGTGGTACATGGGCCTGGAGAGCGTGGCAGAGAGGCAGCAGAGATCGGATTTCAGGAAGCAAGGTGCTCTGTCGTCCTCGCAAAGCTTGATCTGAGTAATGTCTGACAAGAAATATATGAAGTTGATTCGACGAGAGCATCGGTTTGGCTTGTTGTGCTTGCCTTGTTACTTTCTCTTTTGTATGGTTTGGTTTGACTTGATTTGTTAGTTTCCGTGTTACCACTTTACTTCTGTATCGTTGCACTTGCAGCTGCTCTTGCTTTGCAGCGCTGTAATAAAAGCTTCATGTGTGATTGTGTGTGTGTTTGCTTACTGTTCAATGAAATGCCGTGTGTTTAGGCTTTCAAAAAAAAAATGCCATGTGATTACTGTAGAATGACAGAGAGAATAGAGGAAAACACCACACCCAAATGTGGGGGGTTGCTGTATAAATTTATAGAGCCAAATCAGTGGTTTTCCTAGCAATTACAGAGAGGAGAACTTTGGCGGCCAGAGCAGTCAAGTCTCAGGCTGCAATTGCTTTCCTAGCAATTACATAGAGGAGACCTTGACTGCTGTAGCAGTCAAGTCTCAAGCTGTTGGTTGTTTCCTAATAATGTCTATCACCCGCCCGCAGTCGAAGCGTCAGGATTTAGGATTCCGGATGCAGAGACTGGACCGAAAATCCTCAAACAACGGAGTTGGCAGACCCTTTGTCATGATATCAGCGAACTGATACTTGGACGGCACATGGAGAACGCGAACCTCTCTGAGAGCCACCTTCTCACGGACGAAGTGGATGTCGATCTCAATGTGCTTGGTACGGCGGTGGCGGACCGGGTTGGCCGTCATGTAGACGGCGCTGACGTTGTCACAGTAGACAACTGTGGCGACCTTCAAGGGAACGTGAAGTTCCTGAAGAAGTTGACGAAGCCAACAACACTCTGCGACCACATGAGCAACAGCACGGTTTTCGCCTCGCCTTTGGACCAGGGACACCGTGGTTTGCCGTTTGGACGACCAAGACACTAGACTGTCGCCGAGGAAAACGCAGAAGCCTGATGTGGAGCGGCGGGAGTCTGGGCACCCTGTCCAGTCAGCGTCGGAGTAGGCAATCAACTTGTCGACAGGCCCAGTGCCGATGTGGAGGCCAGCCGACGGCGTGCCCTTCACGCATCGGAAGGATGCGCTTTGATCGGCGCGAGGTGAGCTTCGGCGCGGGTCATGCATGAAGAGGCACACCTGCTGCACAGCGTATGCCAGGTCGGGGCGAGTAAGCGTCAAGGGAGCCGGCGAGGCTCCGGTACGCGGTGGGGTCGGTGACAGGAGCACCCTCTGAGGCGGAGAGCTTGGTATGAGAGTCAACAGGTGTCGACGTCGAGTGACACTCGGCCATGCCTACCTTCTGAAGAAGGTCCACCGCTGCACCGCCATTTGGTTGAGGAAGAGCCCGTCGAAGGCGAGCGAAAGTGAGAGATCCCGGGAAGTGATGTAACTCCCAGGTCCATCATGGCGAACTCAAAGTGAAGGTGGTCGATGATGCGGCGGAGCAAAGCGCCCGAGGAGGTCGTGAGGACGATGTCGTCGACGCACAGCAGCCAAGTAGGCACTAGCACCGCCCTTAGTGAAGACGAAGAGGGAGGTGTCGGTGGCGTGAGGCGACGGCCGAAGTTGTCGAATGTGCGTGGCGAAGCGGCGGTGCCACGCCCTAGGAGCCTGCTTGAGGTCGAGAGGAGCGCGGAAGGAGACAGACGGCGTCGGGTGCGGCCGGGCGACAAAGCCGGGGCTGGCGACAAGAGACCATCTCATGCAGATGACCGTGAAGAAAGGCATTCTTCACGTCCAACTGGTGGATAGGCCACTGACGAGATGCAGCGATACTGAGGACGACCCGAATGGTGGCAGGCTTGACGACGGGGCTGAACGTCTCGCCGTAGTCGACGCCGCGGGCCTTTGGGTGAAGCCGCGGACGACCCAGCGAGCCTTGTGGCGAGCCAGTGTGCCATCGGAGTGGAACTTGTGCCTGAAGATCCACTTGCCGGTGACCACGTTGGCGCCGGGAGGCCGGGGAACGAGCCGCCACGTGTTGTTGTCGACGAGAGCCTTGTACTCCTCAGCCATAGCCTCGCGCCACTGGGGGTCGGCAAGGGCCCCTCTGTAGTCACGGGGAATAGGCGAGGCAGTAGAGGCGGCGGTGACGTGAGCAGATGGTGGGAAGCCGTAATGATCAACAGGCTTTAGCGAGCCTGTCTGGAGGCGCGTCACAGGCCGGCTCGAGGTAGGAGGCGGCGGAGGAGGCGGAGGTGTTGAGACCCCGCCACTGGCGCAGTGCCGGCTGTCTTGGGGCGGCGGCCGCCGTGGGGGACCTCCACAGTCTGTGGAGTGGACGGTGCAGGAGCCGGCTCAGGGGCCGGGGCAGGAGAACCAACACGCCGCCGACGCAAACTTGAAGAGGTGGAGGGCCGGCAGGAGCAGGACCAGCCGGGACAGGGGCAAGGACTGGGCCAATTTGTAGAATGGCGGGGGGTCCTCGCCGAAGCTCCTCCAAGTGAGCTCGAGGTCACGGCTGCTCAACGTCGGCTTGTGACGGAGCGACCGCAGGGGGCGTCGTGGGAAGAGAGTGCGCGCGGCAATCGCGCGGCAGACTGTAATAAGAAAGTCCAGAGAGCTAGGGGGCACACTGGTAGGGTTAGTACTAAACGGAAATTGCATCTCGTCGAAGACAACATGACGGGAGATGATGATCCGTCTAGTAGTGAGGTCGAGACACCGATAGCCCTTGTGTGAGGAGGGATATCAGAAAGACACAAGCGATGGAAGGGGGGGGCCAACTTGGGTTTAGAGGTGGCGGTGAGGTTGGGATAGCAGAGACAACCAAAGACACGAAGAATGGTATAGTCTGGGTGCTGCTGGAAGAGTTGCTCATAGGGAACTTTGAGCTGAATGGCTGAGCAGGGGCGCCTATTGAGAAGATATGTGGCTGTAGCTAGCGCCTCTGCCCAGTATTTGGGTGGCATGTGAGCGTGGATGAGTAGTGTGCGGCATATATCGTTCAAAGAACGAATGATACGTTCAGCCTTGCCATTTTGAGATGAGGTGTAAGGGCGGGGAGAGGCGTAGGTGAATGCATTTGGAGGTAAAGAAGGTGGCGAGGGCTTTATTAACGAACTCGGTGCCATTATCGGCTGAACGACCTTGACGGGAAAGGATGAACGTGTGTGGACAAAGGCGCAGAAATTAATGATGTGAGTAGCTACCTCAGACTTGTGGACTAGAGGGAAGGTCCAGCAAAAGTGGGTGAAGTCATCTAGGATGACAAGGTAGTACTGTGCACCAGAAATACTAGCGACGGGGGACGTCCAAACATCACAGTGGATAAGCTCAAAGGGTAAAGAGGAAATTGAACTGGAATTTCCAAAAGGCAGCCGCACATGCTTTCCAAGTTGACACGAGTGACACAAAGTATGAGCAGATTTAGTACATGAAATGGAATTATTTTGTCTAAGAAAATTTATTGTAGCAGCTCCTGGATGACCAAGACGATGATGCCACAGGTCGGTAGAGGTGGCTAGGTTGGCATGTGGCGTGGCTGGGACTGTGTAGAGGCCGTCGGAGCTATTGGAGCGAAGAATCACGCGTCTGGTCTACAAGTCCTTAACAGAAAAACCAAACGCGTCAAATTCGATAGTGCAATGATTGTCACGAGTGAATTGGCGAACTGAAAGTAAGTTGCGCACTAGAGAGGGGACAACTAGAATATTGCGAAGCGAAAAGGGGGATGTGTGGCCTGGTAATGTTGAATTGCCGGAGCAAGAAACAGGGAGGTGGTGACCGTTGCCAACGGTGATGGATGGGATAGAAGAGGGTTGATGAGAGAGGAGTATACCATCCGAGTTGTGCATGTGGGAGGTGGCGCCGGAGTTCTGGAGTGCCATTTGGTTCAAGGCAGCGATGAGACCGGCCTGATTCCACATAGGAGTGGATGGAGGTGTCGGGTTGTGGTCGAAAAACGGCGTGGGCTCGCTGGCCGGGCACCCATGATGCCCCTGCTGCCCGCGCCACGACCTTGCTACCGCCCGTTTGGAGGAACGCCCCCCTGGAAGGCCCATGGATTGTAGCACGGCCATGGCCCAATGGGCGGTTTCCCCTTTGCTGCCAGCCGCTGCCACCGCCTGGCGACCGCTGCCCACGCCTCGCCGCCGCCCACCGTTGTTGCCACTGGGTGCGCCCGGCCGCCTTGTTTCTTGCCGCCCTTGCCTTTCTTTGCCCCTGCAGCCCTTGGGAGGGGCCGCCAGCGGTGACACCAGAGGAGGAGGAGAGGCATCCTGGAGAGGTGCAGATGGAACCAGAGGACCACCACCATGGCAGGCGTTGTGGTCTTCTCTTTGTTGGCAAGACGCAGCTCTTTGAGGGAGAGCATCTCGCACCCTAGAGAAGGATGACAAAGACGGTAGAGTTGGCGATGTCGTCGGCGGTGGCGATTGTGGCGTGGGTTGAGGCCGCGGAGGAGGCTAAGGACGAGCCGAGTCCTCGATGGTGTGACCGACGCCCCCGAAGAGGCAGCCTTGACCTTGAGCCGCTAGCAGTACTCGTCGATGGTCGAGTCGCCCTGCTTCAAGGAGTGAAACTCCTCAAGCAGAAAGACAACCCGGGGCGCGCGATTGGAGCGGAAGAGGCCTTCAATCGCCACCCACAGTTCGCGGGCGGACTGGTTCTCATCGGTGATGGCAAGATCAAGAACGGAGTCGTCGATGGTGTTCAAGATCCAGCCACAGACAGTGCACTTAGCAATGTCCCACGAAGGATCAGCGGCGGGGAGGAGGGAAGGCCCGTCGATGTGGGGCGAAGGCTGAATTTCCCACACAAGGCCTTGAAGAAGGTAGCCCACTTGGTGAAGTTGGGATTCTTCATCTCCGTGGTCACCGGAATGTGGGTCTTCACGTTGACGGTGGTGTAGGGGTGGACGAGGATGGCCTGCGGTGGTGGAGGTGATGCAGGGGTCGCAGCAGCAGCTGCAGCAGCAGCAGCAGCAGCGTCGATGTCGTCAAGCATGGCTAGGGGCTGCGAGCACAGGGAAGAGTGCGCACAACCTGGGAATGGTGGGGAGGGAAAGAGGCGGAAGCAGGATCTAATTGGTCCGTGATACCATGTAGAATGACAGAGAGAATAGAGGAAAACACACCACCCAAATGTGGGGGGTTGCTGGATAAATTTATAGAGCCAAATCAGTGGCTTTCCTAGCAATTACAAAGAGAACTTGACTGTTGTAGCAGTCAAGTCTCAGGCTGCAATTGCTTTCCTAGCAATTACATAGAAGAGAGTCTCAAGCTGTTGGTTGTTTCCTAATAATGTCTATCAATTACCCAACTGAAACAACACCCAAATTTTGAGCCCCAACTGCGCGCAGCTGTTCATATGCTTTCTTTCCAACGCAGGAATTTTACAGGATTTTCAGGAATTTCAGAGGAATCAATTAAATTTTATGAGTTGGTTCAATGTCACAGGAAAAACACATTTCATGTTTGCATATAGGCCCTAATTAGGAGACGCCTCCCGCGCTACATGACTTTCCTAGCTTCTCCTACACCCACATCATCAACAGGCTGGTGGCGTACAAGCGTCTCTTCTGAGTCCCTTCCCTGCATCCACATCCAAACCACTATAGTAAAAATGGTATCAATTCTCTATCCTCAACTGGAGTCCCACTAAGCCTTCTATTGATGTTGGATTGACATCCGAAAATCACAAACCAGCAAAGGGCTTGCACGCCTTAGGTTGCAACCAAACCTATGATATAAAACTCCTATCTGACCAGGCAGATTCAAGCGGTATGCCACAACACCAATTTTCCCCATGATTGTATAGGGTCCAAAGAACTTATAGGCCACAGCTTTGGGAATGGGTGATTAATTAGCAACAGAAGATTAAACTTGAACCTAAATAATCTGGCAAAATAAATTTCCTAAGCAACTATCAAGCTCAGACTATGAAAAAGGATCAAATATAGTTATCAACAGTATTCATGGAGTTAGCCCTATATTACAAAAAAAAAACACCTTGTAACGGTGTTCTGTTCTCTCAATTGCATTGAAGAGAACAAATTACCTATATGGATGGCAACCAAGGGAATAAAGCTTGATCATGCAATGGTGATGGTATTGAGTGGATCAAAAATGCTAAATTGTGATGGCAGCGAGGGACATCCATAATTTGTGATGGCAACGAGGGAATTGGTATAGATTTTAGTGGCAACGAGAGAATTATCTCCTAACGACACCTAGTTTTGAGAACCAACTGTGCACATCGTTCATATATGATTTCTTTGTTTTCCAAAGGCTTGGGCAAACTGATCATACTTTAGTTCAAGAGTTTAGTTCAAGAGTTCGATATTTATCTTTCAGTCTTGTGAGGATTTCTTGAACCAAACTATGCTCATTCTTTAGACCAGCCAAAGACTCATTAATCGTAGAATCCTCCTTAGTCAAGCGCTCATATGAGTCTTTGGCTAAAGACAATTCTACAGTTAATTTCTCAACCTTCTTCATTTCCTCGGAGTGACATGCGTCAAGTTCAAGGTTCTCCCTTTCCTTTAGGAGCAATTCCCCTCACAACTCTATGCATCCCTCACGCTCCTCTAGTTTATAAATTAGCTTCAAGATTTTAGAGGCAGCAGATTTACCATATTTCTTTACTGTTTTACTTGCAAATTAATCATCATCTTCATCACAACTATCACATTCATCACTAGAGTGAGTAGGGGAGTTAGGAGGTACCTTATCCCCCTTAGCCATGAGGCAAGTTGGAGTGTAATAGTCGTTGTCGATGAGGTTGGCGAAGAGCCTAGGTGATGAAGATAGGTCGGTGAAGGGCAATTGCGGTGAAGCATTGTCGGTGATGAGCTTGTTTGGAGAAGATGTCCCTTGAATAGCTATTGTGGCAACACCCTTCTTCTCCATGTCGTTGTCACTAGCATCATCACTTTCATCATTTGATTTTTGACTCTTCACCAAGATGTGCTTCACCTCTCTTCTTGCTTTTATGCTTCTCGTCACCATCCTTGTTGTGCTTGTGCTTCTTCTCTTTAAGACAATCGGCAATAAAGTGACCAACATCTTCACAACCATAGCAAAATCTCTTCTTGTATACTTTGCTTTCACCACCGTTTCTCATTCTTTCTTTCTTATTCTTTAAGAAATTTCTAAAGTTGCTAACCAAGAAAGCAGCTTCGTCATCGGTATCTTCTTCATGTTCGTTGTCACTTGATGCTTGATGCTCACACTTCTTCTTGTCACAACATGACCCACTACCTTGAGATGCCTTGAGAGCAACAATCTTCTTTTGACCCGATGCTTCCTTTGCTTCATCTTCTAAACACTCACAATGTTTTAATTTAGCAAGCATTTCATGTGGAGTCATTATGTCATAATTGTATCTTTCCATAATGACTGAAACAACTTTTGTCTATACACTCTACACAATTTTCTTGTAGCTGTGTTGTCATCCCAATACTTGTCACCAAGACCTCTTATTTCATTAACCAAGGACATGAATCTATCAAACATAGCTTGAGTGATTTCTCCTTATATCAATGAAAATTTCTCTATCTTTCTTTGTAGTAGCTCAAGTTTCCCCTTTCTCACACTTATGTATCTTCAAATGATACCTTCAAAGTACCCCCAAATTTGCTTTGCATTCTCCACATCATTGACCATGTTGTAATCTTCAAAAAGACAAGATTATTGAAGTAGTAGTGGCATTGAGATGTAGATTTGTATAGTCTTTGGCTATCATCTCACCATCCATTTTGGGAACTCTAATTCAAACTTCTACAATTTTCGAACACCTTGCGGCAATAAGATGCAACTCCATTCTATGAGCCTAATTGGTGTATCTTATTCCATCAAATTGAGGTGGTTTACTAGGGTTGATGGATGGCAAGTGTGCATTGGGACCTTTGCTAAATTGAGAATGCTCATATGGAATTCTAACAAATCCCTTAGGTGTCTTGTTTCCACCGCCTACAACTTGTCCAACTTTTCTTGCTTCTTGCTCATTTTCTCTTTTTGTTGTTCATGCAACTTGTCAGTAAGTGTCCCATCAAGTAACTCAATTAATTGATTGATTTGATCTTCATCCATCTTGGCCAATGTTATTCTTCACGTGGTGAAGCGCTAACTACGAGGACTATGCTCTAGTACCAATTTAAAGGATCTAATAGGCCTAGAGGGGGTGAATAGGCGTATCTAAAAACCTAAAACTCAAAAACACAAAATAGAAGTTAAATACTTGACCAATAGTACCACTGGGTTTGAACCGATACTACCAGTTGAAGCCAACCGATATTGCTGACACAAACCACTGCTACTACCGGTCCCCTACTACAAGTACAAAATCAGAGATAAACGAGCTTTGATTTGATCTGACCTTTACCCCACTCTCCAAGATGATGATGATGAAGATGATGATGATGAAGATGATTAAATCCCCTTTGCTTGTCCCATCACCAAATCATAGATCGAGCACCCACAACCTATGAGAAAGGTGGAGGAAAATAACACGAAGAACAAGTAATAGTTCAAGTAATCACAAGCAACAACAACAAGCATGCGGGACACACGATTTATCCCGAGGTTCGGTAACCCCACAAAGGAGTTCCTACATCCTCGTTGTTGAGTTGACCACTAAGGTCGGAGTCTCTTCCACCTCCTTGCCTCCCTCAAGCAACCATAAAGGTTAGCTCAAGATTTCCACTAAGAGGAATGGGGTGATGCAAACGCTTCGGGGTGCCCTCACAACTAGATCGACATAGGCAACCACGAAGAATGCCTAGCCGGCTAGGGTTCCAAGAACCCAAGAGTAATAAACACAAATCAAGCCAACTTGAATGGGGAACCAAGTGCTCAAGATGTAAATCAAAGCTTTTAGCTCTCAAATCTCTTCTCTCTACTCAAATCTTGCAAGGGTATGATCTAGGAGTAAAGAGGGGAGGAGAGAGGATGACTCAATGCTTGGGAAAAGTTTTGTTTGAAAGTAGGTCGAAGTTAATGGCATGGGTAACGGTTAGAAAGAAAGGGGAGAGCTATTTATACTTTTAAGTTCGCAGGAAGCACCGGTACTACCGATGGGTAACACCGGTACTACCGGTCTATCACCGGTACTACTACTGCACCGTTGGTACTACCAATCCAAACTACTGCAAAACTAAATGCTCGCAAAGCTACGCAAAACTTGGCCTACCGGTCTTCCACCGGTATTACCGGTAGTACAAAACAACCACAAAACTGGCAACAACTATTGCATGGATTCGTGCCTACAAGTACTACCAGTGTGGATCCACTAGTACTACCGGTCCATCCGGGTAACAAAACACCTCCCTAAGTGTACATGAGTGCAACAATGTCTCTCAAGCGCATAACCAAAGATCATTTTCAACACTATATCCCCATCTAGCTAGTCTAATTTGTGTCCCTCTTGATAGTACTGTGTTTCCTATAACTCAAATCAAAAAATAAAATCTAAAGATCCATTTGAGTTGAAACGCTTTCCATCCAAAAATTGAGGGGTGCCATGATCACCAAATATAGAAATTCAATTCTTTCAATGGACTAACACCCGCTTATTTACTTAGATAAACATGTTACTCCCTAATTTGATTGTCATTAATTATCCAAAACCCACATAGGGGTGAATGCACTTACAAGAGGAAGAGGGTGGATAGTCATTTCTAAAATTAATCGTGAACCTAGTTGAAAATAAATGTGGAAACTGAAAGAGCATTCGGTTCCTATGTGGGTTTTATGTTTATATATACTATTTTGATTACTCTAAATTTCTAATTTGTTGGCTAAGATTTATCGTTTCTTCATATCTATTGGGTGAGGCATAGCT